>OY986436.1:178059360-178659360 GCA_963920525.1 Dichetophora obliterata | reverse complement strand
TTTTATTTAACTTTCCAGTAGTTCGAGGCATCATTGACGAACTTTTCGTGATGATTTCTTGAAGGAAGTTTCTGCATGAGCTGCTGGACTTGAAAAAATTCATACAATATATAATGCAAAGCAGCGGTTGTCAGCGCCTAACTTTTTCCACTCTATTACAACAACTTAAAGATATTCATGATTGTTGTAGTTGGTCGAATCGTTCAGAGGCTAAATGTAACAATACAGCGCTTTCACTTCTTCAACGTTTCGGTATAACATTCCTTCACGAATTTTATTTCTCGATTTTAAGTTTCGATTTAAATTCCGTGACGAATTTTCTTTATATACCTGTCTACTTTTCGCTAACGAAACTTCCTCAATATTTCGATATTGGGTTCGTGCATGATAAATCCCGACGTTTCTGCATTGCGTCTTGCATGAATTTGGAACATTTATATGAAATTTTCATCAATGAAAGGTATGGACAAATCAGCATGTTTCGTCAAGGATCAAGAAAAATCGTACATGATTCATTTGAGATTTCTTCAAGACTGGTACTACTGGGTTGCTTCGTTCGTATGTATATAGGTATGTATGTCCGTCAAAATTTGCAAGCCATTTTTCTACAACTTGTTGGTATCCAATTAAGCTGAAATTTAGCATACATATGTAAGTTCGGTGACAATGCAATATTATGATAAAAAATTTTGCCACACACCCTTTTACCGCCCATAAATCAATAAAAATGCTATATCTCTTAAACTACTAGGCCGATTCAGCTGAAATTTAAAAAATAAAGTTTCTTCAAATAAAGCATTGGGTTTATGAAAAACATTTGGCCACACTCCCTTTTACCGCTTTTACCGCCCACAAATCAATAAAAATGCTATATCTCCAAAATTACGGGGCTGATTCAGCTAAAATTGGCAGTTAACTTCCTTTAAGTAAAAGATGGGGATAGTGTAAATAATGTAAATGGTTTAAATAATGTAAATACTGTTTAAAAAATAATATTTACAACGTAAGTAATGTTAATACTCTAATAAGGTTAAGTCTAAGAAATTAAAATGATGTAGTATTTGCTAAGTTTTAAAAATAAAAGATGTTAATAATAAACCTTTAAGAATAAAAAGTAAAAAAATATTTTTTTAAAATTAAGCTTTTATTTAAAAAATACGTGAACTAAAAACAAAATAAATAAATTTAAGTGACATTTGTCATATATGTATATAGTAGGTATATTCTAGGTGCAGAAGAACCCCTCTCTTGTTTACTCATCATTACAACATAAGCGTACGTAAATTGGTAAGTTTTAAGGACTTATATAACTTTAGAATTTTTCAATGCCTCTGATAATGTGTAGTAAACCTGTATAATGGATCGCGGACATCGGTGCCTCAAGCTTTTAAATATAAATGTATTTGAAAAATTCTAAATTTCTATAAGTCCTTAGAACTTACCAATTTACATACGCTTATACTATGATGATGAGTAACTAAGAGAGGGGTTCTTCTGCACCTAGAATATACCTACTATATACATATATGACAAATGCCACTTAAATTTATTTTTTTCGTTTTAGTTCACGTATTTTTTAAATAAAAGCTTATTTTTTAAAAAAAAATTTTACTTTTTATTTTTATATGTAAAAGTAAGTCTAATAAAAGTGTTGGCTTTTTATAAGGTTGAAACGTGATATTTTAAATTAGATATCAACAAATATAATCAAAATAGTATCTAGTTGTGTTTTATGACAGAAATTGGTGCAGCATAACTAAATATTTTCTAAGTAGTTTTTTGAATATATGGTGAAAGAAGTAAGCACCTTATTTTGTAATAAGCACACCAATTTTGTCATAGTTAAGCTGACCATTATTTTCGAACAAAAAAAAAGGACTCACAAAAAAAACAATAAGCAAAACATAGTAGCAAAGCACATATATTTTAAAAACTAATAATATATTTAAAAGTATTAAAATCTATTATTCAATTAATATTAGAGAATATAATCTTAGATATTTTTATTGAAAACATAATTTTTTAAGAATAAGCAAGCAATTATGGAGCGATTTGCGCCAACAGAAAGAGTAATTTTTTTAAGAAATAATATTTTGACATCAAAGAAGTAGCAGTTAAAAGTAACTGCTGGAGAATCTACTTTAATTTCAAATGAACTGACAGAATTTCAAATATGTTTAAAAAAAAATGAAAAAGACTTAAAATAATAGACTTAAAATAATCTCAACTATCTTAAGAGAATTTTTGCATTCAATAAATTTTTCCAAATAAATTACTAAAAATTTCTACCCTTTGCGAGTCTGTTGAGGTTGCATCATCATTTGTTTTTACATCTATATAATTTTCAATATAAAATGCTTTATCAAATAATACTTTATTATTAATCAATATATCATCCCTTCAATTTTTTTCTGCAAGCTAAACTCTTTCCAATAGACTGTCAACATGAAACACTTCTTAAAAGGACCCATTCGAAATGATCAATGTCTTTAAAAGCTGTATCCCATTGACTCAAATAGTCAATGCATGTTTCAAGCTTGTTACTTCTTTTTTTTTAATTCTTTTAATGGCACAAACAACTTCAAAATTGTTTCTTATTTTAGGTTTTAACGAAAGCCAGCGTGTTTTGCTGTCGCTCAAAATTTTTTTGTATTCAACATCGACATCTTCACAGATCTCTTTGAACTGTTCTACTCTTACTAAATAATGTGAAATAATGAAAAATTTTTACAATAATTACTTCTATGTCTATTGGAACAGACTCCACCGCAGTTTGAATACAATTGCTTAAAATGTGAGCTACACAATTTACTCCGATTAAATTCTTGACAATGGGACCATGATTGGAAAAATCTAAATACATTGTTATGCAGCTGGCGTTAAATAATTTGACGAAAATAATGCTTCATAGCAAGTATCTTTTTGTTTAGTGTTACTGGTCCTGATGACACACAATTGTAGCCGAAATATCGAAAAAAATATTTTTAAAAAAAATTAAAACTCGTGTTTAGTTCTTACATCCAAAGCATACGAAAAACAATTTTAATATATATATTAAAAGGCCGATTACATCGATTTTAAAATCTTTTTATATAAATCTTTAATATTTTTATAAAAGTGAAAAACCTGCAAATTTACCAAAAAAAATACGAACTAAAAAAAACAGCTTTCAAGAACCTTTCACAATAGCTTTTTTCTATGCTGCTAAGTCCAGCTCCTTTTCGTTTATTTACGTGTAAAATAAGATAGTGATTCTACATTAGCATGCAAACTTAAAGCTAAAAATAATTAAAAATTAAAAAAGAGTACAAAAGAGGGCAATTTTAAGAAATGAGGACACTATAAGGACAAAATTTTTAACTAGGACTCTAGGCTAAAAAAGAGGACTGTCCTCTCTAAAAGAGGATGGACGGTCACCGTAGTCATAATGCACCTTCGACAAGGATTTATTTTTTGTATTTTTCATGATATTTCAAAGTGTTTTTCCCCGGAAATTTAAAAATATTCACATTTGGAATACTGAACACAAAAATTTACTTCTTTTTTATAAAATGGAACTGCATTTATGATGGTATCGTACAGGGTGCGTAAAACAATCAAAATGCGCTCCCGCTCTTCTGAGTTATTTTTGCTATGAGCTTATCATTTTAAAATATTCAGAGCGTATGCGAATAAAATAGTCACTCATCTTTGAACTCCTCAACTGCTTTCCTCGTTCGTGAGTTTGTATGCTGAGAAATTTTATAAGAGCGACGTCGTGTTGATGAGAGATGTTGAGTTTTCATCGCTCGACAATTTTGAAATGATAAACTCAATTAATCGCTCGCTTTCATTTGATGCGAAACTTTAGTTAAGCACTTCGCAGATAATAAATTAAAAGGACTTAGATCAATAATATTAAGTATTTTTCTTGATAATATATTTCATTATAAAAACTTAAAAAATCACTATATTTTATGAAATTATAAAAAACTAAGATAAAAAAATTAACATTTTAAAAATTTATTAATATTTCCATCCAAATGCAAAAAATAAAGTTCATCATAAAACACGTATTTATTTATAATTAATAAGATCACTTGAAATAAATGAGCGAACGCAAAAATTCCAATGAAATGAGTTTATCTTTGCAAAAACTTGCGAGCGAGAAACAATAAATGAATAACAAAGAAAAGGCGTTGTTCAACTCCCCAGTAAGTACCCAATCAGCCAAACAAGCTTGGAATAAGATTTAAACAAGCTTAAAACCGTAATCATCAAGGTTGGAAAAAGCTTTAGATTACTATTGGAAAATGCTTAATTGTAGAATAAACGAAAACGATCCCTTGGAAAAATATTCCTTACTATAAGCTTAATCCAAGTGTTTCTTTACAATTGCAAAATTAGTATTTGAATAAGCTTTTTCCAAGTGTTTCCTTACAATTGGAAATTAGTATTTCAACTTTTATGTATAAATATATTTACCAAACAATGCCATCTTAAATTGACAAATAAGAATATAAAAAGAAAATTTGCCGGTTCGAGAAGCTGTACCGTCCTCATTTCTCACTATCAAACTCGCCTTCAAGAAAACTTGCCATGTTGCATTTTAATTCCTCAGTTGTGGGTTCTTGTCCTTTAAATTCAATATTTTCCTCAATTAACTCGTGGATTTCTATGTTTAGTTTCCATAATTCTTAAATGTAGTAAAGAGCACTGAAAGTGAAAAGAACCACGACCGAATCCGGACTTGAACCGGGGACGTCTGGGTTGATTGTCTAGCGCACTCTCCACTAGACTACACAGACCAACAGTTAACAGCAATCGCAACTTTGAACAGTTGCAAAATAATTACCTTGGCTAACATTTTGCAAGTATGATTGGAAAACACTTATTTAACTCAAGTATTTCCAAGTATTATTGTACAACACTTACTTTTTGTTTTTTACGCAACAATTCTACAAAGCAACTTAGAAATTAATTATCTACTCAAGTGTTTTACAAGCGTGCTTGGAAAAGACTTGGTTTTTGCATTATATGTAAGCTTAATTCAATCACTATTTCTAAATGGCTGATTGGGTAAATTCATGCATGCAGCATTGATGATGTACGCATGCGTATAATGTTTTGTATGCATACCAGCATAAATGCAAGCTGATTTCCATTTAACATGGCGATGTCATACAAGAGCATGTGAACTGTGTGCCCGGATAATCACTAATGCTCTATGCATACATAGTCATTAATAGTGCATACATACATTGCCATTAATATTGTAATAAAAAATGGCTGTTGTCATTAATTAATCATCTTATTTCATTTTGTTTTTAATTGTATTTTGTTGTAATATTAATTTGAATTTTGTTAATATAGTATGTACAACTGCACTCTTTCAAGTTTAAACGAACAATGGGAGTTCATATTTTTTAAGAAGGACTATTCTGCATGCAGAGTTCATGCCTTAGTACCATTGCAGCATGCATATTTTAGTATGCACGCTACTGCGCATAAACAACACGCATACTGCTAATAAAATAACAGCAAAAGAAGCATTTCATTGATTTTGGATCATTTTTGTTTTTTTTTATGACAATGCATGCCTTATCCATACTTCTGCTTGTATACAGCATGCATGTTTCGAGTATGCATGCTACTCTGGACATACTGGGTCAGTTTTTTGAGGAGCGCAATCTATGAGCGAATAATTTGAAAGAGCGAAGAAAAAGTTTTGATCACTCTGAATATTTAACATAAGAGCGCTCAAGTTTTTTTTCTTCACGAATGAAGAAAACAAAGTGAATCGTTCGTCAATTCAATAATATTGATGAGGAGGAGTGCAATTTTTCTCTTCAATTGAAAGTTTTTGCGAACCCTGGTATCGTAAAAGAAGAAGTTACCCTCTAAACACTTAAAAAATTGCTCTGAAATTTAAAGCTTATGCTAATTTTATCTTATGCTAATCAACAGTGACCGTCTTAGGCTTCGGAGGCCCAAATATATTTAATAAAAATTAGAAAAAAATGTCCAGCTCCGATCTGTAATGTAAAATTATGCCATTGATTGTTTGGTTTTCATTTCGAATTCCTCTCTTTTTTGTATAAAATGGAGTTAGTTTACGTCTAAGATGTTATCAAAACCATATTTAGTGAACTTTTCCAATATGATTTCTCGAATATATGTATCAATGAAATCAACATTATTGGATAGCAGCAATAATCATACGACAACAGCGATTGACCCAAAACAAGTTTTTGATATTTCAATAACAATTAAAATAACTATAAAATTAATGAGATTTCATTTTTGAGAAATGATATGAAAAAAAAATTAAAAAACGCAAATTTTGTCGTTGACGCTATTATGTAAATTGCAAATTTTATCATGCGCTTTGACACTTTATCGCGAAAATAAAGATTTAAGATGCTGAAACCGTCCGTGACGACTTATCAAAGCTAGACAGAAAATTGAAATTAATTAAACACATCTGAATTAATTGAATGTCTGAGGTTTTATGTTTGAACAATATTGGCAAGTGTTTATTTATAAATTTTTGTAGCGCATAAATTAAAATTTGTAAAAAGTAACAATGACAAAAGATGAATTATGAGCTTAACTCAGCAGTTTTTCTTGTTAAACTTTTAACTTAAATTTGAATGTCATTTATAAAAGGATACCTCAAAAACCTTTTTCTATGACAAAAAAAAAACATGATAAAACAACTCGACAGTGAAGAAATTAAGCGCGAGAGTTGCCATGTTAGCATAAATTGTATTATAACATATTTATAGCTATATACAACATTATTGTCAGGGTTGTTCTAAAAATGCGCACAGCAGAAGTTGAGTTGTTGTCCTGTTGCCATGGCATGATATATTAAAACGCTTTGTTTTGTGCATGAGTAGGTTTGGAGTCTACAGTGTGACAAATATGTGTTCATACAAAACTTTGTAGAACTGTATCTTTTGGAAACATAGTAACATTATAAAAATATGCATAACAAAATATTCGTTAGAATTTCAGTTCTATACAAAATTACATTTCAATTGTTTAAGTCGCGACAGTAAAAAGTTATTCCGTATGATTGATATACGCTGCTTAATTGTAAATAAATACAAAATTGGTTTAAGTTGTGGAGTAATCTTCCGCTATTTGTCACTTTTGAGAGTGAAGAGAAATTACGTATATTATACGATTAAGCGATTTCTGGATACAAGACCGTAAGAAAAGTGGGAGAAAACGGAACGTCCGTACCACGAACGCGATTAAAATAGTGATAGAACAAATTCGACGAAATTGTGACCGTTCATCACGAAAGACGGCCAAAAATATAGGAATGAACCAAGAATCTTTAAGGCTCCTTTTGCGTTACGACCTCCATATGAAAACCTTTAAAAAGAAGAAAATGCGTGGCCTTACTAACGCAACCGTGGACAAGCGATTGCGAAGAACGAAACTTATCCTTTCTTGGCACGCTGGCGATGAAATCATTTCTTCCGACGAAAAACTTTTCGTTCTGGAGGCACCACAAGACACGTAAAATGACAGATTATAAGTAGTATCATACAAGGACATCCCAAATGATAAAAAGCAAGTGCCAAGATATCAAAACTCGTCATCCATAATGGTCTAAGGTGCTATATGCAGAAGGTAAATTGCCGCTAGTCTTCATTAACAAAGTTTTAAAAATATACGCGCAGTATTACCTAGAAGAAGTTTTGCAGAGAAAGAAAAAAAAGAGGCCATGTATGGAACCGAATATTATTCCTTCCAGCAAGATTACACACCTGCCCCCACCGCTAAAATGATTCAATACTGGTGTGAGCAAAACTTAACAGATTTTATACCTAAAGATGAATGGCCTCCTAGCTAGGGATATATTGTACAGTGACTCAAGGAATATAAGTACAATAGCTTGAAGGATTTTAAAGCTGCTATTATTGATGTATGACACAAAATACCGATGGAAGTAGTGCGTGCTGCGTGTAACAATTTTGATTGCAGACTTCGGCGAATTAAGGCTAATAAAAGGCTGGTCCTCAAGGAATTGTCATATAAATCAAATACTTAAACTTGATTTAGTATTTGTGCATTCGAATTTCTTAAAATAAAATTAAGCTTTATTGAAAAAAGCTACATTGTTTTTGTATCAACACATATTTTTCATACTGTATCTGTACGTAGGTTTGTGTATGTATGTGTGTTGGCAGCTGACCAGTGTTGTCACTTTATCACAGTTGTGATAGATCTAACACTATTTCCTACTTTTTTGGCTTCTACCATTTTACTTTCCCACTATTTGTATTTTTCAAAATCTACCACTATTTCATTTCAGTCAACTATTTTCTTTTAATAATTTGTATGTAATATTAAAACGTCTAATATTCTAAAACCTTTTCAAAAATATTGACGGGGAAAATTCAGGTTTGGATAATTGTTGCCACCAGCCAATAATGCAAACTTATTGCCACAGAGTAAAATTTTAATAAATATTATGTTGACTTTATATGATTTAAATACAAATTCTAAATGTTTGATAGTTTCAATCATACTTGATTTTAAATACAAATTCTAGTTGTTTGATAGTTTAAAATCGTTTATTGAGCTTAAGGTCAAAGTTAGAACAATTAATTGTTCTAACGAATTTTTCCAAAGAAACAACAACAACAACAAAGTTTTTTCAATATGAAAAGGAAAAAATCACTAGCTTGATTTTATTGTACAATTCCTGCTATGCTAAAAGCGTCATCAGAAATCTTTGTAAATAACATAAGCATAGAAACTAAAGTAAAACAGAAATACAACAACAAATGTGACATTATGAAATTGAGGAAAAAAATGAGAAATTGACGCTTCAAATCTCATCGCCCCGATGGTGCAGTGCGTTAGCGCGCGCTTGCACGGGTAATCACAAAGATTTCTGATGACGCTTTTAGCATAGCAGAAATTGTACAATAAAATCAAGCTAGTGATTTTTTCCTTTTCATATTGAAAAAACTTTGTAGTTGTTGTTGTTTCTTTGGAAAAATTCGTTAGAACAATTAATTGTTCTAACTTTGACCTTAAGCTCAATAAACGATTTTAAACTATCAAACAACTAGAATTTGTATTTAAAATCAAGTATGGTTTAAACTATCAAACATTTAGAATTTGTATAATTTTAATAAATAAATTTTCAAAAATGTCAAATATCTTTATAAAAAGTGCATTAATGCCACAAAAATTTGTGAACAACACGAATGTTTCATCCTAAATTACATGAACATTTGGTGGCAATAATGCACGTGACAATAATTCACAGCTTCTGTGTGCGTTATTGCCACGAAAATTTTGTGGCAATTATGTAAATTGCCGTTGTGCATTGTTTCCACTAAAATTGGTGGCGGTTATGCGAGTGGCATTAATGCACATTTTCTTTGCCATGGTGGCAATAAAACACAGCACCGAAAAATCCCCAAAAAAAGATAAATTGCCTAAAAAAATTAAAAATTGCTCAACAAAGCTTTTATATTAAAAGTTACCCTTAACTATTAGGATATTTCGCCAAAAAAGTGGCAAATTAAATTTTTTTATGAAAAATCCCCAATTTTGTATGTTGAAATCGTGGGCGATTTTTTTTTTACTTTATTGATAACTGTAATACAATCTGTTTAAAACTTTCTCAAAAAATTACATTTTGTGTCAGAAAGTATTACTAAATAATATTATGCATTACTCGCTATTAATTTTGTAAGGATTTTTTCTGCGCACAGTATCGCTCAAACTGTAATTACTTGTTTGCCATTATTACAGTGCTTTTACAACTGATACTGTCCTCAAAAATGTTTAGCCTGAAAGTATGCATTGAAAATTAATTTCATTCTTTTCAGAGACAAGATAAGGTTCTTACAATAGTACATTTATGATCTAACTACTTCTTGTTTTTAATCTTTTTATGAATAAGATATGATGAATTTAATGAAATTCTTTTGATGGTTTGTACCAAAAAATATAATTGTATCAGCCGACGCCTAAGTTTTTACGTATAATATTTTTGCAAAGCCAGTAGCACGAATTTTGCAAAAAATAAAAGTTGATTTTTAAATCATCTGAAAATTTTGTTCAATTTTATTTATGTAAAATAAGCTTAACTTTAGGTCAAAATTGTGAAAAATGGCAATATTTTGTCTATGTCTGTGTTACTTAAATCGCAATATCTCCGTTTGTGCTATTCCGACTTAGTTCGTTTTGGGCCCGTTTTATTGATTATTTGATGCTCTGTAATTCTACAGTTTATTCTACAGCTTATTTTTTTAATATTTAAAATAAATGTAAAAAAGCTGAAAGAATTTTTCAAACGGCTTTTTCATGCCCTTGCCCCAGGTAAATGACATTTTTGACAACACTAATCAAAGCGCCATACATTTATCAAGATATAAAATTCTCAAAAGAATGGAGTAATTTTTTTATAGATTTTATATACATTTTTGTTCACCGCGCGCTTCATGTTTATATTTTCCATTGTAAAGGTATTCCGTAAAAGAAATTTTCCGACAAAAAATCCCGATACACGTATAAGCTTCTCTTACGTAAAAAAATTTAAATAAGTTTCGGCCGAATTTGAGACATCAAATCCTGGAAGGTGTGCGATTTGTAAAAGAGCCATCAATATAAATATGATTGTTACTTTAGTTTTTACACTGTTACACTGGACCTAATTTTTCAACACTGTTTCAGCACTTAAAGTGTTTTTTAAAGTGGTATAATTGTAGTTTGCAAAAATCAAGTGAATAAAAATCAAGCGCTTTCGGCAAATGGCTCCTAAAAGGAAGTGTGCGGAGGACCAGTCGTAGGACGGGCTTTTATAAACATAATGTAAAATATTTTTATTTTTGAATGAAACTTCTTAAGCGATGATTTGATACTGAGAGTAAAAGTTTTCAATCGCGTCACACGAGTCTCTGTAACGAAAATGTTTCGAGTTTCGTTCGACACGTTTTTGTGTACACGTGAAAAGATATCTATTTTATGTCTTTTTTGTATGGAAGCCCCCTAAAAGATGGCAGGTAGAGTGTAGGTGTGTTCAGAAGAAATGTTGAAGTGGTAAAAGTAATTAAACCGGCTCATACATTTTTTGATATAAACTATAATAGACATTTTTCCAATTTTTGGGTTTTTTGTGTGAGGACCCCCAGAGGGATGGCAGATAGAGTGCAGGTGTGTTCAAAATAAGCGTTGAAAGGAAAAAGTTAATAGGACTCATACATTTGACGATAGATTTTTTGATATGAACTGAAATAGAAATTTTTTTCTACATTTTGTGTTTTTTGTATGGGGACTCCAATAAGGGTAGGTGTCTTCAAAGGAAATCTGAATTGTGACAAATAAATTGAAGCAGTCTGTCTATACATTTGACATCCCTTGGGGTCAAAGATTTTTGATATGAACTATAATAGACCTTTTTCCCGTTTTTTTTTTTTTTTTTTTATTGGAAACGCCAGAAGAGTGGCAAATAGAGGTTAGATGTGTTCAGAAGAATTTTTTTGGGGGAAAAATTAATAGGACCTGCTCATTTACTTGCTCCCTATGGATCATAGGTTTTTTTATATGAACTATAATAGACATTTTGTTCTATATTTTGTGTTTTTTGTATGGGAACCTCCAAAAAAGATCCCCCGTTGACAATTTTAAGCAAGCGACATGATTTAAAAATATTTATTATAGTGACACCAATACAAATCTTCATTCCCTATTAAATACAATAACCATAACAAACACTTTGTAAGAGAAAAGTACTCTCTAACCCATTCTTTTTAATTATATAAAGCAAATGCACCAACAAAAACCCAATTATTAAATTGACCTAGAGCTCTTAAGCCAATTAAAATCTATTACAATGAAATTCTATAATAAAATGATTTAGGCTAGAAAAAAGGCTTCTATCCAAACTTACATAAATTTTGACCAAGTTATATGCACTAAATTATAAAAAACTTTTTAACCACTTTAGTGTATCAGTTAACTGCGAAATCACTTCTTTCATTCATTTCTCGAAATCATTTAAAAGAATGGTTTTGACCAAAAATATAGCTTCTAGCAAGTTGAGAAATTTTCACAGAGTTGTGACCTGGCTAGATCGCAAACCAAAATTTAATCCAAATCCAATGTAGGGTTTATTTGATTCCAGTTCTTGACGATTTGGACAGCGTAAATAATAAGTAAACAGAATATTTTTTTATGCAAATTTTTAATTATATTTCTTTCACAAAAATCTCTTTTATTCTTAAGTTTAAAAACGTTCACTCCGGTTCTGTATACACGCCAAAATGGGATTTTTTTGTGAGCAAGTTTTATTAGAGCAATATTTCCCACAGCCAATATATTCCATTATATGAATTTTATCTTTTAAAAAAATGTTTAAAATATTATCCTGCCAATAGCTAATGGAAGTGTACACAATACTCCTTGAAAAAGAAGTCCTTATTGAGTCCTTAGGATATAATAGTCATGCTATAATGATATAAATCAACATTTTTACAAAAAATCTACCACTCATTTTCAACTCAATCTGCCTCTATTAAAAATTTTTAACTGACAACACTGACGCTGACACAGATTAGCCGCGAGCAACTTTCAAGTTTTTTCTCTGAAATAACTAAAAAAAGGATTGTCAATAGGGTTAAAATAAACATGTTCACATCTAGCACATAGAATGCGAAAAATTTTATATGTACAAACATTTAGTTAATGTTGTTTATACTACATACAAATAAAGCACCCTTTTCTGCTTAATATTGTTTGTTTGTTCTAGCTATTTTTAGCAAGAAAATTAATTAAAGCATAACAAAAAAAAAACTTGAGAATAGGAACACAAAACAGCACAAAGGCTAAACAAAACATGAATGAGTTTTCAGAATCACTGCTAAATAGGTCTGAAAATAAATGTTCAAAAAGATGTGATCACGTCAAGCAAAAAAGGTACTCACACCAACGATGAGAAAGACACAAGACGCAATCCTTTTTTCCACATAATATTGTATTGCTTCTCGTGTCTTTCTCATCGTTTGTGTAATTCTTCGTGATACAGAATAATGCAGTAAATCATAAGAGCATTATGAGCTAGCATTATTGCCTTAGCAATGAAAAAGGTATGTTTATTTTTGAGATAGATAAATAAATCGCATTTCAAGCTGAAAAAAATGATTCAACAGGTTAGTTTTCTAGAGAAAATTGCTAGCCAAGAGCTTGTATTCGGTATTTCTAAAAATAAAATTGTGTTTATCTAATATAAAGTAACTTTTAAAAAAGTTTCAAACAATATATGTACTATATATCTTAAAATTCTGACTCAATATTTGAATATTCAAAAAGAAATTTGCTTCTGGATACTAAAGACCTTACAAACTGGATGTCGTGGGTTTGTATCTCACGGTGTTTGTTATTATTTTTTTTTTTAATATTTTAATCCAAGCCTGATCTAAATTCAAAACCAAAGCTTTATTAAAACCATATTTTAGTATTTTGCAAATATTAAATTTGAAACCAAAGCTGGTGTGGACTTATATGTAGTACAGAAAAGTTTCAATTTTAATGCAAGCTTTTAACCGTATTGTAACCAGTTCTGCGGAGTTGAGGAGTCGAGTAGTCGGAAGTCGAAAGTCGGAGTCGGGAAAAATGCATCGACTCCGACTCCGGCAATCCAGAAAAATAAATAATATTTCGCATAATTTTCCAAATATTTTTAAAAACAGTATAAAAGGAGTACTCTTTTATTTCGGTTACTTCTGTGAAATTATCGACTACACGTTAAAAAAGAAACACTACAGCTATCATGACTAAAATTTCAGTGATAGCTTGAAACCGGAACCTAAACATTGTACTGTCCTGGTTGTAACTTGTCAAGAATTGACGGGCAATTTTCCGAATTTCCTTTTAAACTTGACGTTCACGTTTGTACACATCAAGAGTTGATGATCAATTCTTGTTATGAAACGACGTTGATGCGCAAAACGAATTGAACAAGTAACGGGACAACGAACACAAAATGAATCGCCCAAGAATTGACAGTACGGTCAATTTTTTTTCTTTCCCTTTTGTTACGATTCCCGCACCACCGAACACAAGACTTGATCGTCAATTTTTGACAAGTGTAAGCCGGGACATTGTATTAACGGTTAAGAAAATGTCACAAAAAGTGTCCATAAACTCTGCAGTTTATGACTATTTTACAATAACATCCGACAGAAAACATTACTTGTGTCAGTGTTGAATTAAAGATGAAGAAACAAATTGTGATGCTAAAATTAGTAGTTTTTGTGGAACGGATAAAAACGCTCCATCAAGAGCACCTTCAGCAATTTCATTCAGAAATATGGAAAAAGACAATAATAGCACTCCAAGTAGTTTAGTAGCAAGAAAAAACCAGCTTTCAATTAAAAACCAATCTTCACTTGAAAAACTGTTTTTTTTTTATTTTTTAAACTGCTTGTATTAAACTGTAATTTTTATAAAATTATTTATTAAAAATTAAAATACAAATGTTTTTAATTATTTGGTCGGAGTCGGAGTCGGAATCGGAGTCGGTATCGGAGTCGGAGTAGTAGTCGGAATCGAAGTCGGAGTCGGTATCGGAATCAGAGTCGTAGTAGGAATCGGAGTTGGATTTGGAGTCGGAATTGGAATCGGAGTTGGAGTCGGAGTCGGAGTCGGAGTCGGAGTCGGAATCGGAGTCGAAGTCTGAATCGGAATCGGAGTCGGAGTCGAAGTCGGAATCGAAATCGGAATCGGAGTCAGAATCGGAGTCAGAGTCGGAGTCGAAGTCGGAATCGGAGTTGGAATCGGAGTCGAAGTCGAAGTCGGAATCGGAATCGGAGTCGAAGTCGGAGTAGGAGTCGGAGTTGAAGTCGGAGTCGAGATTTTTTGGTCTGACTACGCAGCCGTGGTTGTAACTAACAGTATATTTTACTATCATCCATGAATTATGACACTTTAATATAATTATACTGAAATAATTGGTATGGTGATAAAATGTACAAAATTGAAACCACTCTTTTTAAGTCATTAAGTTTACTTAACACTTTAATCATTTAATTCGTAGTCACTGTCACCATGCTAATGATAACACGGCAAACGAACGTGCAATACAACTTTCGAATACAGTACTGGAGATAGGGCAAAGAACATATCTCTTAGTTACTTGAAGACCGTCATAGCTCAAAAAACACGAATTTAGGGTAAATAATGCAGCATTGTTCTTTATATTGTGTAAAAATTTCATGTTATTATTTTAAGTACTCTTCGCGTGAGAAGAGAATATGCCTCTCGCTTTTCATACAAGGTGCAAGGCAATTGAAAACTTCTTGTCCATTTCCTGTGTTTTTGTATAACATGATTTAAAAAAAAAAATAAACAATAATTGAGAATTTTTCACGAAACTCGATATTGTAGGTTTCTTGTAGAAAAAAGCTTCTTAATATCGTTTGATATCGTTAAAGCAACGTATGTGTTAAAAAAAAACCATAACATTTTTAGAAAAACCGCAACAGTGATAGTTTATCACAACTATTGTCTGTCGAAATGGTCACAACTATCACATGAAATTAAACACATTCCATCGTACATTTTTATAACTGAAGAGGGTGGACCATTAACAAATATGTAATTTTATTATAAGAATAATAAAAAAATAATGAAATGTTTGGTACGATATTGTATTTAAAACTATTTATATCGTCTAATTCGATCGTCGAATTCGGTAAAATAATATACAGAAATAAATTATCGTTTATTTCGATTCAGTCATTCTCATTGTAGAATATTATTTAAAAACTGTGGGTGTTGTAGATAGGTGCCGAAAACTGTTTATAGCTCATAGCAATCGAAATTTTATACAAAACTATTCGATGCTTATATTGTTGAAAACGATTTTGCTATTCCTGTCTTATTACGTTTTTTTAATAAAGTAGGCGTATGGATGTAGATGTGGCCAATTGAGTTAAGTTTACAATCATTTTGCAATCTAAATCGTTTTTATTTGGCGAAAAAATTATGTGTGACAAATTATAGATTAAACTCACTCCAGTATAATATAGAACTACTAGCTGAAACCCGGCGCGTTGCTGCCACTCTCCCTATTCAAACGCCCATAAAATGTTATCAGTTAAACAGCATGTCTAAATTGAGGTCAAATACTGAATTCTGAGACTGTGCGACCTATATCCACAAAGCTATTCGATATAACAAATTTGGGTTATATAGGAAGTGCCACTCCCTCTTCATCGCCGCTAATAGAATGTAATCAATTAAACTGGATGTCTACATGGAGGTCGAATACCGAATTCCAAAACTGTGCGACATATAACTCCAAAACTATTCGATAGCACAAATTTTGATTGTATGGGAGGTGCCACTCTCCTTTTCCCTACGCCCATAAAATTTTAGCAATGAAACTGCATGAGTGCATTGAGGTCGAATACTGAATTTTGAGGCTGAGTTACGTATAACTCCAAATCTATTCGATATCGCAAATTTGGGTTAAATTGGAGGTGTCACGCCCCCCCGACATACTCTAAAAAATTTTATCAGTAAATCTGCAAGCGTAAATTTTGGTCGAATACTGAGTTCCGACGCTTTGCGACCTTGAACTTCAAAGCTTTTCGATATCACAAATTTTCGTTGTATGGGAGGTGCCACTCCCCCTTGATCAACGCTCATAAAATGTAATCAATGAAACTGCATGTGTACATTGAGGTCCAATACTGAATTCCAAAGCTGTGAGACCTATAACCCTAATGCTATTTGATATTTCTAATTTGGGTTAAATAGGAGGTTTCACGCCCCCTTGTCGTACGCCCATAAAATGTAATTAATGAAACTGCATGTATAAATTGGGGCCGAATACTGAATTCTGACGCTGATATTCAATATCGCAAATTTACGTTAAATGGGAGGTGCCACGCCCCTCTTACCAATGAACATACATTGAATCAATGAAACTGCATGTGTATATTGAGGTCGAATACTGAATTTCGGCGTTGTACGACTTATAACTCTAAAACTATTTGATAGCACAAAGTTGGGTTGTATGGGAAGTGCCACTCCCCTTTGCCCTACGACGACAAAATGTAAGTATTGAAAATGCATGTATAAATTTAGGTCGAATACCGAATTCTTACGCTGTCAACCTATAACTTCAAAGCAATACGATATCGCAAATTTGGGTTGTAAGGGAGATGTCACGCCTCCCTGTCCAACGCCCATAAAATAAAACCATTGAAACTGCATGTGTAAATTGAGGTCAAAAACTGAATTCCAAAGATGAATTCCTATAACTTGAAAGCTATTCGATATCACAAATTTGGGTTGTATGGGAGGTGCCCCTCCCCCTTGTTCACTCCCATAAAATTTCATCACAGAAACGGTACGTCTAAATTGTGGTCGAATACCGAATTTCTAAGCTGTGCGACCCATAACTCTAAAGCTATTCGATAACAACAATTTTTTATTTATATGTGGGAGGTAAAAGGGGGTGTGGCATTGCCCCTTAAACCATCTCGTACTCAAAGCAAAGCGTACTTACAAAATTTGAGCTCAATCGGACCAATGGTTTCGAAGTATTTTGATATTTTCTTAAAAAAAGGCGTAGATGAAGTGTGACCACACCCATTTTTTTTTTCAAAGTTAATTATAGTTATCATACGAACTTATTTACCAAATTTTCATTTAATACGACCAAAACCGTCTTAAATACAGCATTTTTATTGATTTGTGGGCGACATAAGGGGGTGTGGCACAAAACGTGCAAAAATACACACATGCAATTTCTTATGTGCACCCTCCACACAGACCCCAATCACCCCTGAAAATTTCATTGAAATCGGGCAAGTCGTCTAGGAGGAGTATGCGAACAGGAAGTTTTGCCACTTAATTTTATATATATAGATATCAAAACAGCGAACATTTGAAAAAAAATTTATCCAAATCGGTCCAGCCGTTTTCCGATTTTAGATAAATCAAAAAAAGTGGGCGCAAAAGTGGGCGTGGTCAATTTTTCTTTCCGAAAAAACTTAAATTGGATTACTACGAACATTTGAAAAAAAAATTATCCAAATCGGTCCAGCCGTTTTCCGATTTTAGATAAATCAAAAAAAGTGGGCGCAAAAGTGGGCGTTATCAATTTTTCTTTCCTTAAAAACCTAACTTACAAAAACGAACATTTTAAAAAAAAAATTATCCAAATCGGTCCAGCCGTTCTGAAGTGATGCAATTTCAACCAAACGTACACTTCTTTTTATATATATAGATTTGATATCTTTTTCGTTCAAATTGATTCAGCCGCTGACTCTTATTATGTGTTTGTGCAATATTGTGGGCGTGGCGTGCAAAAAGTAATTTAGTTTTATTCATCAGATTGTAATAAGAAGCTTTTTGATTAATTTTGTTTATAGCATTATATATATGTATTTCATCTGTTAAAATCACTTGAGTTTTCTTGCCTTCTTATTTGTAGCATTTATTGGGCGTGGAATATCACCTAACAATAAAGGTAAATTTCAAACCGTATGGTATCTGCATCATCCAAATCGGTTCAGTTTTAATGTTTTCGCACGAAATGGGTGTTGAAGTTGGCCGAGGCAAATATAAAATAGGCCATAACGGTTTGGCACATTTTTGAGCAGTTTTTTTTACCCATATCGTCTTAATTGGTTCAGTGGATCCAGTGTAAAAATGGAACAAACAAAAAACTTTAGAAGCAGTTTATATAATATCATAGTAATAATTTGATAAGTTAATCCCAGGCAATGCACAGTGGATTAAAATAAGAAAAAGCGGAACTAGGTATTTAATTGAAAAGCATACTAACAAAATGCATTTGTTTATAGTAGTTTGAAGCCACTAAACTTGAATTTGAAGTCAACAAGTATTTAATTGCACCCTGCTTTAGTTACAGGGTGTTTAACAATTTTCTTCCTTACCATTAGCTGGAAAGTGTAACAGGTTGTAAATCTTTTACCGCACTACATAGGATAAATTTTTTAGTACAGTTTAAAAAGTTCAACAAAATCATTTTTTAAAATGTTTTAATGAGCTCTTAAAATTGATAAGTCCTTTCACAATATACATCCGAAGTTAGAATTTCGAAACAAAAAATAGCAAGTCTTCACTTCCAGGCTGATTTGGAATGATCCAATATTTTTAATTTACTATCAAACCTTACTTATTGCTAATGACTGGCATCAAGAACAAAGATATAACAAATAATACAACGAGAACTACGAGCGACTTCCAAGAAATCTTAGACAAAGACTCAGACACATAAACTTTAATTTCTAAGTTTGATTTTAATAAATAAAAAATAAAAATAAATAAAATACCTACATCATTAACTAGCAGAAACCTGCTACCCAAGATGTGCCACCTGAAGACTGCTGAAGGATTACCACCCCATTTTATTTTATTTGTTTTTTTAAGTTCTTGAAATATTTTTTCTTTTTTAAGTTTATTTATTTATTTTTAATGAGAAGTTCTTAAGCTTCATAAAGAAAATACTTATGAATTTCTTTTGATTTTTTTCTCAATGAGGTTATAAAAGGTTCTGATATTATTAGAAGATATTTTATAACATCTTTGTTGCACGCTTCTCGACTTATTTTGTTTTACTCTCCTGCTCACTTGCTTCTTCAGACTGCTTACTAAATGAAAGAATTGCGTAATTTATTATTTCTAATCCATGCAGTATAATTTTATGGATCGAAGCTGGCATGTACTACCATCCAAATAAATACACATACAGTGCAGATTTCTTAGCATAGGTTTCATAAGCTGGCACATTTCTTCACCAGAAGCAAGAGTTTGTGGTATAATAGAAAATATTCTCAGTAATGAGCAATCAACTTTTCGGGACCAGAGAAAAATTTCTGGCAATGTTTTTAGTGTTTGTGGTCCCAGATCCTTGCTTATCAACATCCGATTAAATGCCTAACTCATCCCTATAAATTTCATGTAAGCCCATAAGCGCTTCAGGGTGAATAGCGTTACTTGTCAAGAGCTTGTTCACCGCTGTAAAAGTGTTTCGATTAACAATTGGAAACCAATGAACCAATTTTTATGATTTCTATGTCTTTAAAAAGATTTTAATATAAGGCATCCAAATAATTCATACCTGATTGTTTTTCTCAGGATTGAAACTCTTTAATACTGCTTATATTAATAATTTTATCTTTGTAGAATTATTGGAAAAAACAAAATTAGAGCCAAATTTCCGCTAAATGAGCAGAAATAGGCGGATGAAAGCTAATGATTGAAAAAGAGGAAAATCTCCCAAATATGTATATTACTAGTTTTGTATGAATGTTTGTAAAAAATTTTTAAAACTTTATGTGAAAATCGCTTTAAAGAACTCAAAATTATTCTTTGAGTTTTATTTTTTGTTGTTTTTAAACATCCTTAAAAGTTCACCTTTAATAATATATCGAAATTTTAATATAAGAGCCATAACACAAAAGTATACAATTTTATATTAACATTCAGTTAATTGATTTTTTAGTTCAAACATTCATGCGTCATTTTTTTACTCCCTTTTGTTTGCAAAATAACCTTGATTTAAAACACATGCTGATAATTCCTTTAACAAAATTTAAAAATTATTCAAGTGGAAATATATAGTTTGGACAATTATTAAACGCATAAGTTGTATTTCAATACGCATTTCTAACATTTATATTTTTTCCCTAATTCCGCCCTTTTCTATGGATTCGATCCATTGTGCAACGCTAGGAATGGGTACGCCAGAACTATATAAATTATGGATAATTATGTATTTAATTTGGCCATTTATTTTAATCCAGGTTTTTCAATATATTTTCTCTAAATTTTCCATTCATGCAAGTATGACAACACAAAAGGTTTGTTAACAGTTAAAATATAGTCAATTGTAAAATTTAACACAACATTTGTTAAGCTTAATAATCGATTTTATGGTTTTTTTTTTTAACCGCTACCAAAACAGCTGTCATAGCTATAAACTGTTTTTTTAAGCGGAAAACTTTTATATTTTGTTTTATTGCAAACAATAACTTTACGACGCCGACAGAAAGTGACAATTTAGCGATTCTTATGAACTCATAAAGAAACTTAAATAACTGCAACAAGAAATTGATTTTTTTTTCTCTTTGTATATTCTAAACTGCAAATCGATAAATTGTGTAAGGTTATTGCTAATCTTTAGAACCAGATGCTTGGTGTTGTTAAAAAATAAAATAATCTTTATTTGCCGCATTCAGCGAAAACCCAAAGAAGATTAACTTGTTTTCATTAATATTTTTGGGCCACATAAATGCATCCACTGTAGTCACAACTTGGATAAAAGTATTTTTCAAGAAAATTTAGCACAACAATATTTGGAATAAAACACAATGGAGCTGCATTTGGATGTCAAAACACTCATAAGCTTTGGTAAAAAAGCAAAAAACAAATCTTTACATTCCGAATAGAAGCCAGAGTACATAAATTCTAAAAAAAAATGGCAAAATGTTAAATAGTACCACAATAATAACACAGCCCAGAAATTTCAGACTTTTTTAATGCAACATGGTCTTGGTTCTTTATTGGATCCGTACGAAAACCATAATGACAACCTTTTTTGCAAAAAAGGTGCTCAAAAAATTTCAAAAATTTTGTCTTTAAACGTTAATTTTACCACAAATAAAACAAGTTGGTCAAAAGTTCATACATGTTATTATTGGCTAGGTTATTCTTAAATTTATAGTCCCAATTCCAAACTATGGTTTAATGGTTCTGCGTATATTTCTAAAATATGACATTGCAAAGACCATTTTCGTTGATAAAAGTTATAGTCTAGCACAACGATGCCCAGCGCCTAGCCCTTTCCACTCTTTCAACTCTTTTACAACAATTTCAATATTTTCATGTTTGTTGTAGTTCGCCGAATTCAGTTTGCAATTTCAGCCTCGCTTCTTAATATTATTGTTTTTGCTCTTTCGAATCATCGATAGATGTTCTGCGTTTGCATGTTGTTGTTTTTGTTCTTTGGCACCATTGATCATGGCACAATTACTGACAAGGTAGTAACTTAGACTGGCTTTTTTCTCACGAGCGGCGATGGGCAGTTGTTAAAATTAGCTGTTCATGCAATTATTCAAAGAAAAGTGAAACAAATAAGTGACGACTTAAAGAAAGCAAGTCAACCGCAGCAAACTAAAAACATTTCAATAAACTTCGCGAATAAATTTAATGATTCAAAGAAAAGTTAAAATAAGCACATAGCTAGTCAACAGAAGCAAACTACAGCTTCTTAGCTGTTTTTGACAACTACCAATCGCCAAAAAACTGTCACGGCTACCTTGTCAAATACTTATACCATGCCATTGATCGTGGCTGTTTTGTACTGTTGGCATTCGCATTGTAGACGTTAACAGCGTGCGTCGTTTTCTTTATGTTGCGAATAAACATTGAGAAAAAGTTATTGAATATTTGCAGTTGAGTACTTTTTTATTGCATCAAAATTAATTTGCGGAAAACTGGGAGTTTGCCTATATTTTCATAGAAAATAAAAGATTAAAATAATAAAGAGTTTATCCTGCATGCAATGGAGAAATATTATAAAAATTTGCCATCCAACAATTTTTCTAAGACAATATTTTTACAATGTATTGATAAAAATTACCCAAAACAAAATTCCAGGCGTTAAAATAAAAAATAAACTTTAAGATATTTGTTTAATGTTCTTTGTTCTTAAATGTGTAACCAATGACTTAACTTAAAACATAATAAATATTATTTCTGCTTGAATTATATTATTAACTATAACTGAATTATATAATTTTTTGTATTAATGTTTTTAATTATTTTTTTTTTAATCTTACTTTGAACCGCGTTATCGGCACTAAAAGTAAATATTTATTATAAAAAAAATTTCATTTGAAGTTTACTTAATTATCTCTATTATGAAATAAAGCACATCATTTTATCCGTACGAAAACCATAATGGCAACCTTTTTTGCAAAAAAGGTGCTCAAAAAATGTCAAAAATTTTGTCTTTAAACGTTATTTTTACAACAAATAATACAAGTTGGTCAAAAGTTAATACATGTTATTATTGGCTAGGTTATTCTTAAATTTAAAGTTCAATCACGAACTACTTTAAACACTTTTTAAAAGAGTTACAGATCAAAACAATTTTGAACTTTTTTAGAGTGTGTTTTTGAGGCTTTAAGTCAAATGCGACTGGCATTTACCACTACGCTCACCCTATTTTTTTTGCAGATCTTATTTTGTAGTCTAGTTCTCTACAAAAATGCGCGGGGAGCGAAGAAAATAACACTTTTGCACATTCCATATATTTCATGGGTGCTCTAGTGTACATATACATAAGTTCGCTGTCGCGGACTCTACCAGCACAAGTGTTATTGGTAATTCGTCATTGCATCAAGATTTAAAAATTTTTTTGATTTTGTTGCTTTTTGTTGTTGTATTTTTTGCACTCTTCAAATTATTTTCGTGGGCATCGCTGGTCTATCACATCTGAGACTTTTTGTATTTGTTCTGAAAGTTTGTATGTGACGTTTTACGGTTATTTGCCACAAGTACACAAGTATAAAATAACATGTTATGTCTAAAACCCCCAATCCACTCATATTATCCCTTCTTTTCGATGATTTTTGCACAAAATTCTCAAAAATTGTTGTATTTTCTAAGAATAAAATACTAAAATTTTAATAATAAGTGGTTATCTTGAATAATTTTTGAGCTACATCCTTTTAAAGAGTAGCTTTTCATGGGTCAGAAAAGTTCGTTACCTGAGCGACTGTACCCTTTTTATTGTCCGGTCTTGTCGTCATTGTGAATAACGACAATAGGATTAGGGACGCTATTTTTGTCCTTTAAATACCCTGGTATTAACGCCGTAGATAAGGGGAGTTAAGGGGGTTCAAACCCTTAGTAATCCAGAATATTTTTAGATATTGAATAAAAACACAGATATTCCAAATTATTTAATTTTGCAAAACATGAAGATAAAGACAAAATTGTATGAGTAGTTCGGTTGGATATTAAGATAAATATAAGGGTGTTTTTTATAGAGTGATACAACTTTGAGTTGGCATCATTGCTTTATTTGACCACCTATTTAACAGCTGATAGTTTTTTTTTGCTTAATTTGCTTTGACATTGCATTATGGATCGACTTACATCAGAGCAACACGTGTAAATTGTGGAAATATTAATCAAAATAATGGTTCTGTTCGTCAAACTTATCGTGCACTTCATCCATTTTATAGCATACATAATCGTCCTTCAGAGCTGCTAATTCGAAGAACAATAGATCGTTTTCAGATCATATTTACTGTTACTAATAATGTGCATCTCGTGAGACGCCGAACAGTACGCACTGAAGAATCTGTAGCCGCTGTACAGAAAAGGATTGAAGATGATCCTAATTAATCAATTCGTTGCCGTTCTCAGCAACTGGGGTTGTGTCGTTCCACTTTATGGAAGATTTTACGAAAAGATCTTGGCTTAAAACTTTTCAAGATTCAACTTGTGCAAGAATTAAACCCAAACGATCATCGTATGCGCCGCCAATTCGGCGAATGGGCTAAAGCACAAATTGATATTAATTTTGGATTTACATGGAAAATTTTATTTTCTGATGAAGCCCATTTTTGGTTGAATGGGTACGTAAATAAACAGAATTGTCATATTTGGAGTGAGGAGAATCCACAAGCTTTTGTCGAAACACCATTACATCCACAGAAAATTACTGTTTGGTGCACTTTATGGGCTGGCGGATTCATTGACCCATATGTCTTCAAAAACAATGATGGTCCGAATGTTACTGTCAATAATAAACGGTATAGGAACATGATTCGAAGCTGGCATGAATCTTGCTGATATGTGGTTCCAACAGGACGGAGCCACATGCCACACAGCAGGCGCTACAATTGATTTACTCAAGGAAACTTTTGACGAAAAAATAATTTCACGAAATGGCCCAATTAATTGGCCCCCAAGATCATGTGATTTAACCCCATTGGATTATTTTCTTTGGGGTTATGTAAAGTCACTTGTCTACGTCGGCGATATACGGCAGCAAATGCTGCGAAAAGTTTTTGAAAATTGGTGTTGTAGAGTGCGCCTTGTACGCGCCAGCCGTGGAGACCACATGGCCAAAATCATATTTAAACATTAATGTCATAAAATTTTCTATCTAATAAAGCTCATTTTATTGATATTAAAAATATATCACTATATTTTATTATGATTTGAACTCGTATCACTCCATAAAAAACACCCTAAACGTTGCTACCTAGTTTATTAAGTTATTAAGGAAGGAGTAAGGGATTAAGCGTAAAAAAGCATTTTCTTTACGAATTGTTTTTAAAAATATGGATACAGAAAATTTATTGAAACCTTTTGTATATTATAAGGTATGAGTTTAATGACATTATGTAAATTTTTTATGAAAAAAAAAATCTGAAAACAATCCGGTGACAAAACTTTTCCAAGAACGTCTTTGGAAAAATACGATTTGCGGTGATCACTGTATCTCAGCTGAAAATTATCTGAAATTAAAGAACATTAAAATTTAGTCGAAGTATCATCAATTATTAATTTAATTTTTAAATTTTTGGTGGTCATTTGAAGTGAAAATTGCTATTTTTCACGAAAAATTCCGTCTTTTTGAAAGTGGAAAACCCCCTAAATCTTAAAAAAAATTCTAAGACTTATTGTTGGGGGAGGTATTTTATTTGTCGAAAGTGTATACCAAGTTTGAAATGAATAAAGCTGCTATCAGCAGGTTTTTGTGTGATTTAAAATAATGTTAACCAAGTTGAGAGCGTGCAGCAAGTTTTCTATCTGAGCAAAAACTTCATATAAAAAAAAACTTGCAAAACATGCTGAAGGTGATCAGTTTATCCAGCTTAAGCAAATGTTGTTTTTAAATGACACTGAACACGGACTTTTAAAAAGTGGTTTTGGGAAAAACTAGTTTAATATGTTTGCTATCTGAACTATAGTGTTCAGTGTATAGAGGAGAGGGGACTAATTATACAACAACTTCGAGAGTTTTGCTCTGATTGACTTTAAATTTTGGGACAATAATCTTCAGATATTTGCCTATAAAAAATTTTCAAAAATGCAAAACTCTTACCCCTCCCTTTACTTTACGTAAAAATGCATTTTATTGTAAGATTTGTCGGTTGCTCGTCGGTTTTTTGAGCTGTCTGTGACTATCGTTAAGTGCTTACAGTCACTTTTCATCTCAAATTCTTGCGGTGCATTTTATATATATATATATAATATTTTCATTTACGTCAAATCTGACAATATAGTTGCAAAATATTGATAAAGATCTAATAGAATGCTGCAAACATATAAATCTTGTAGTCGAAACCTTGGAAAATTTTTGGAAGATCGATAAAGAAGCATTTAAATATATATTAAATAAAATAGAGAAATTAACTTTTCTTAACTTGGAATGCAAATAAGTAAACCTCGTTTATCAAGATGCAATTCAACGGCAGAAATAGCAGAGAATTTTATCGAATTAAGCTTTTCATTCCTTTCGTATATCAGTTTGTTAATCAAATGAAATTTCGACTTCCGAAACTTACAGCCCTATTCTGGCAAATTAACAAATTGTTAACCAGTATTTTGAATATTTCTATGTGTTTGTTGTAATTTTTTTATTTCAAAACAAAATTTGAAGCTCAAAAATAAAAAATTTTGATAAAAATTGTCAACTGCTTTTCAGTTATTGACAATTTCATTAACAAATTTTGTTTTTTGAGCTTTAAATTTTGTATTGAAAACAACAAACATATAGAAATATTCAAAATACTGGTTAACAATTTGTTAATTTGCCAGAATAGGGCTGTTAAACTATTTTGCGGCGACAAATGTAGCTGTCAAAAATGGATGCTTCCTTAAAAAAAGATCAAAGAACCAAGGCATGCGCCTTATACAAACAAGGTTTGGTCTTTGACCTGAAAAGAAAGGGATAATTTATTTAGAGGAATTGATTGGAACCATACTTAAATAATTGATTAGGCGAAACAACCGTGAAAGACAATTTGAACTGCTTTTAACCGAGGCCAATGTTATGCCTTAACCTCGGCAAGCATTTCCTGTCCTTAGTTGTGTTCCTGTACTTTAATTCCACATTTTCCACAATTCATTTGTGAATTTTTGGTTTTCCATAATTCTTAAATGTAGGAAAGAACAAAGAAAGTGAAAGGAACCATACCCGAGCCCGGATTCGAATCTCCACTAGACTACAAAGGCCGACATAGAATTTAAAAAAACTCTTGAAATAATTGTTACTTTGTCTTGTAGTACGGCTTCGAAATGCTACTGGAACGAAACGTCTTGCTGCTTTAGCGCTATTAAATACTCATAAGGATATTTCTGTGAACGATTAAGTTATTCTCAACAAATTCGCTTCGCGCTCTACACAATTGGCTTCGTTTCTACAGCTATGTGTAAACATGTTGATCTTTTTAATATATCTGTTTTCGTTGCTTTACTTAAATAAATACTTGTCGTCCCGCTAAAAACCGAGCTATTGAATGAATCTTGCATGTTTGGAATTAAAATAAATAAAATTTCATTAACTCTTTTCTCTTCGACTGTTGAAATCAGTTAAGAAATTTGGAAAGAACTTAGGCCTTAAAAAACTCCTATGGAAATGAAAAAAAAGCAAATGTGAAATACCTATCTACGGCGTTGCCTGGTGTATGCGAATAGGTAATTACCTCAGTAGTTTTATATACATTATTGCCAGACACATGTTTTCGTAGTTGCATTTTACTTCAAAACATCTCCAAGTGGCATTAAAACCATTCCAATTCAGCAACTGTTTAAGCCGCAATCACAGCAGCAGTTGGACAACTTTTTTTTTTGGTCGCTGGAAAGATACCTAATAATTAGGATTTTTATTTAAAATCATTTGAAAGCAATATGGGCATTTCCATTGTCGCGCACGTAACGTTCGTACGCTTTTTATTTTTGTTAAAAATTAAAAATAGCAAAGATAAATTTAAACTTTTCGCTTTGTTTTGATTTTTGGTTAGTACTCTAGTAGTACTATGTTTAGTGTAAAATGTAAAAGCGATCGAAAGTATTGTCCAAAGATATAACAAAAAAAAAAGGACGCGTTACGATACCAAAAATAGAAGTTGTTTTTGTCTGCAACAATATAAACGAAAAATATACCAAGTGTGCACGAGTTTTTTTATCAAAGTTGCTTTAATATTATCTGGAATAATGCTGCTGCATATTGATAACTGTTTCGTTGAAAAATCGTTTTAAATTATTTTTACACAAGCCATAATGTATCACGTCACGAAACATAAGTTACGACACAGATTTTTTTCCCTTCAAAGAATTAAAATTTTTTATAATATTTTTTTATTGAACTAGAAAAACATATGAAGTGTAATTCATGACCGCAAAATTCTAAAACTTGAAAAAATTTAATTAAACTTTGTATTATAAAAATATTTGTTATACTTATAGTATTCCAAAGTTCGTTAACATTTTTCAAGTTTTGCACCATTTTTTAACTTTTGTTGCCATTCTTCATGTTAGTAGTCATTTTTTAAAAATTCCAATTGAAATCAGCTCACAGTGCTCTCACAATATAAATTTTAACATTTTTTTCTCTATTATTAGAGGTTTAAAAAATGTTCAGTAACACTTTTTTCAGTCCTTTTGGTGGTAATGCCTATATGTAAAATATAGCATGAAATTCGTAACCATTACACTATAAGTCAAATTACCTGTTTTGCTGGCCAAAACTATTAAGTGTTGAAAAAGAATATTTTAACAACACAAAATTATTTTAGAATTATTTGTTAATGTAAAGAATTGTCTGCTTCATTAAAAATTTAAAAAATAACCCTGTAGAAGCCATTGACCCTTATAAAACCAAAATATTTCTTATGGCGTTTTCGTTTCTCGATAAAATGAGACATTTTTTTGCCCTTTTTTGAAATTCTACCCTCTCGAGAAAAAATATAGTGACCTCAAAAATAGAAAAAATTCAGAATTCTAAAAGATAGCAGAAAGAGGGCAAAAAAAGCAACATTTCGAGAAACGAAAACGCCATAAATGTTTTAAAAATTATAGTTTTAAGCAAAATGGGTTTGTATTTCCAAATAATTAATCAATGAATGACATTGTATGATTATTTTGTAAAATAAAAAGAAAATTAACCCTTTAAAAAACTATTATACATCACAACTGTCTATTTCATTATATAAGTCCACGTTGTCTCTAAAAAATCTTCATAAATATGAACGTCATCATCTTCATCTTCTTCACTATTAGATGCATCTTCCTCTATTTTATGTTCTGCATCAGGATAACGTTTCAGCATTTCTGATTGTTCAGGCGGTAAAGGAAGTCGGTTTCTTTGCTGAATGCGATTTCTGAGGCAAGCTGGAAAATAGTTCTAGTTTTTCTATTTTAACCATCATTTTGCTATTTGACCACAATGCATTATTTCTCTGAAAGAACTCAAGCTTCGGGAACATTTCGACAATCTTTGTTTGGAATTTTTGCAGAAATTTGCGACTTTATCACTTATTTGAGAATTAATATTATTTGAATTAATATCTCCGCAAATTTTTTGAAGAATGTGACGAAAAATGTTGGTTTGCTTTTGTCATTTGGCTTTGGTCATGTTGTCTTTTCCGGATTTCAAATAAGACTGAATTTTGAAACTCGTATGTATCTAGAAAAAACCTAATTTCTCATTGACTCGCAAATTCGGCACGTTTAATTTTGCAACAAATATTTGCTATACTGCAATTCAATTATTTACGTTATCAGTATATTAGCAAAACTTATGCAAAATTTTATAACCTTACGTAAATATAGGTTTGTAAAATTCGAAAGTTTTAAGAGCACTTACATTATATGAGTGTTTTACAACAACAACAATTAAAAATTAAGCAGTTTCTGTTTTATTTATATGACACGTACCTATTTCGATGTTTCAACAAAAAAAGTATTGTTATGAATTCGCTTCAAATATATTTAACACGTCGCACAGTGGACGAAATGGCTAATTTAGCGGTATTAAATTAATAACTCTAAAATAAATAAAGATATCGAAATAAAATTGGGCATAGGGGTTAATGAAAATATAGTACACAAATTTGTTAAGTTCGGCTTTTTTTTCTCTCCTATACATCCAAGAAACAAAGTAAGAAAATTTTGCAATTTTCCCTAAATTATGAGATTTTGTAAAAATATGATGGTAGAAAGGACAAAAAAAAAACTACACTACAAAAGCTGACATCTAAATAAGTTTTTAAAATGAGTTTTCAACTGACACTTTTTAGACCTTACACCTGAACAAGTCATGGTACATTAGCAGGAGAAGGAGTTTAGCTAATTGGATGAAGCTTAGTACTGATATTTCTTTACACCCAAGAATGAGCAGTATTGAATTTTTTTGGAGTCCACACAGGGACACGTTCACTTCCCATACAACCCACTTGAGTAAAAACTATTATTCAATTAAATTTTAAATTTTTGTTTTTTTGTTTATTTATATTTTTGCACTTTTAACCATTTTTTTTTAATTTAGTAATTAATTATAATAATAACTGATTAAGAAATTATGCCGAATCTGATTTTTATTTATTTTAATGTTTTAAATATAAAAAAATTATATACTTAATGCAAATAGCTTAAGAAAAATATATCTGTTTTTAATCAGAATCAGAACCATCAGCGTCTTCTTGAACATTTGGCTCTGAAAGCAAATTAAGCACATCTCTATCTATTTTTATATTATTTTGGGAGTAGATAGAAGGTTGTTTGGAGAGTGAGAATATAACTGGATCAGAAGAGAAAAGAAGTGAGTTCATTAAAACCTCCATTGTGTTATTTCTTGAATTTTTCCGAGTATGATGCTGCCTAAAGTTCCTTAAATCCTTATTTCGGGATTCCTGAGCCTCTTCTGACATCATGCCAATTGGAAGGGAGACATTATCTATGATTTCTGCACCGTGAATTAATATTTTGTGCACGGAAGATGGCATATAGAACCACGGATACTTGCTTACAAGGACTTCCGCTGTTTGCCAGCAATATATTTTAGTATCAACTTTATACCCAAAAGACATAGTTCGCAAGATAATACTAAATCTATCAATTATTTCCTCACTGACTCCAGTTAAAAGTGCAGCTAATTTGGGTTGTTGAAAAAATTTTCTGGAAGTATTTCCGTTATTAGTATTTCCCGACCCAAGTTTTGGAATATCTACTAATAAACACATGTCCTTTCTTAATTTTTCTTGTATATTCAGTTTAGTTTGCTGTACAATAGATTTATCATTGGAACTAAGCATTTGCCACTTTTTAATTGGTAATCGGTATGCAATATGTAGAAAACATCTTATCCAAGCATGAAGTGTTGACAAGCCATACTCATACATATTTGTATTAGGTGCTAGATCTCTAATAGCATTAAAGTCATTCATCATTTTTTGTGTTGCCCCGCAAATGCCACATATTTCTGAAGAGGATTCTGAAATTAAACTAAAAATTTTGCCGTCGATCATTGTGATATGAAATTTGTGATGAATTTGAAAAGAATTAAACTGTGTTGGAATAATTTCAGATATTTGTTCTTTTACTTTCTCAGCTTCAATAGTAACCAAAACAGAACTTTCCTTTTCACAAACCAATTTAATTGGCCTACAAAATCGAGTTAAAGAAGGCCGAGAATTCTCCCATAACATAACACTTCCCACTTTCACTTGCAAGGGTACAATGCATACGGCAAATAAGTTTTCATCGATTCTGTTTGATTCCGAGTCGGAAAAGCTTTGTCGGTATGTAGAAGGACCACTACTACCATCACAACCCCATTTATATATTGCAGTAATGCTATTTTCAGTAAGATTGACGAAAAATTCCTTCTGCGATTCAACGATCCTTCTTGCAGTATGATCAACCAAGCTCTGTAGGGAGACTTCAGCAGACGTATCGGTGATTTGAACTCCAACCGGATAGAATTTCTTTTTTTTTTGCTAATAATAATGCATCATTGCATTAATTTGTACGAGTTTTGTAACATCCCCGTCCACTAGAGGTGGGTAACTCAGTGCTGTGCTATGGCACTGTGCTGACTCTCTGTAGTGTGTCATGAGTGCTAGCACACTAGGTTGACTCACATAGTGGCACAATACCACACAAAGAGCAGAGCTTTGACGAGCTTTTGCGCGTAAAGTTACTTTTGTGTGCTGTGTTGGGATGAATAACAGAGTGTTGTGCTAAGCTTCTTCACGACACTCATTGGTTATCGCTACTGTGCACTGCATTGCTTACATTTTGTAAGTTTTTGCTTAGTAAAGTTGTTTTTGCTTTTACTTTGGCTTACTTGCAATAATATACAATATGCAATTTGTGAATATTGTAAACAAATCAATAGATAAGAATGTTACCACTCTATTTGTTATCGACACATTTATAAGTGCTTTGTTCGATTGTGGCACAATTGGGCTAGCACAGTGTGCTGACACACAAAGGTGCACATGTGCTGGTGAGTCAACACACAAAAAATTGTTCTATTACCCACCTCTACCGTCTACGTAAAGAGACAAAGCCTCATCAGGAGTGTATGCAATAGCATTATTGGCCTCTGAAGCAATAGCTTTTTTAAGCTTTGCTGCCATCTGAGTATCTGAATGAAGCATTGATACCACTTCTGATGCGTTTTTTTACCTGTCTTGTGTTAACTAACGCGCGCGTGGCCACTACAACTTCATCGCATGAAGTTTTATTCACAAGCTCTGCAACTTTATTAACTAAAATGCTATAAGTTGGCTCAACTAATATAACCTCACTGTCCAACCAATCTTTATTACTTCTTCAAAAACTGATAACGTCCTGTTGCACTTCTTTCACTTTTCTACTATTTTGTCTAAGAAGTTCCTCAATTTTTTTTTCTATTTCTCGGTACTGCTCCTCATTATACTTTGTTTTGTGTATTATATTATTAAACACGTGGGCTTTCATATTCGAAAATTTCTTAGTAGGGACGTTTTCATTGTGCCAAATTAAAAAAGGCTGCGCTTGGAAACATTCACTGTGCCTAAAAAAGACAGGAACGAATAAACTAAAGAACGTACAGATCATTTTGGACGTTTCAAAACAACAATAAAACAAATAAATAAAAAAAAACAAGAACCACACCAAATCCGATCGAATCCGATCGAATCCAATAATTTGCACTCCACGAAACTATAGTATATACCACTAAAAACATGTTACCACAAATGTTACTTACTACAATACATTTCTATTAAACAAGATAAACACAGGCCACAAACATTAATGTTTTAGTAAATACATACCATCCATTTTATAAAAAAAAAATTCATTTGCAAAAATTTCAATCAACTGCGTTAATATTGACAAAATGCACGCACTGAGTAAATAGGCGCCACAATCTTTCAATGCACTTGCAGCAATATATGTTACATTTGAAAGCTTACAGCTATGCGAATATTGAAAGCAAAACAAAAGTGATAACGTCAATTTACTCAGTGGACTGTTGGTAATCGATGAAATGCAAAAAATTGTTCGATTTATAATATGCGAAATTTGACTAAAATGCCACTAGATGTGCGCCACTGTGCGCCGTCTAAAACTTCACTTTAACAAAAGCACTTTTTATCTTTTAAAAATTAAATTTTTGTGTGTCAACTTTAACGGCTGCCTATATGACAGTAGATTATTTCAAACAAAAACAAAGCTGGTTTTTGCTTGGTGTAAAGTATTCTTTGCAAGATGGTCACAACAAAACAGTGATGCCAACATGTGTAAATTTTGTATTTTGGCTACCAAAATCGGTCATTTGACCTAAAGTGCATTGGCAGCAATAGGTTTCTTTTAAAAAACTTCAGAAAGTTCTCTTTTTTTGGAGGGTCAGACTAGTGGTGCTTCTTAAAGTATTTAAAAACTTCAATGCAATCACAAGCTGTAATGACAGAATATATCGTAAAATATCCACATATTTAAGATAGTTTCTTTTTCTAATAATTGAAGCAACATTTTTCTATAAAGGTATAAAAACCGTTTAATCCTTTAAATCTTTTGAATTTAATTAACATAAACAGTCAGCATTAAATTAAGCAATTATTCAAAAAGGGTTTACTAAAATTACTCAAAAAGAAAACACAACAGCAATGACCCAAAAAATAATTGACATGATGGAAGACAAAATCCGGCATAATCCAACTAAATATTCATAAGACATGATTACTGAAAAGATAAACCCTTAATCAAGAGTGCGATTGGTTGGATGACCAAAAATGTTCCCACAAACGAACACAAAAACAAATTTATTCGAGCAAGCAAGAGAGGACATCGACTTCAAGTACACATTAAAATCATATAAATCTCAAGGATGAGTCTCTGTCAAAGGTCAAAAACTTGCTGAAGAAACCATCATGGAAAAAACACAAAAATGTCTGTTAAAAACTTTCGCGCAACATTTCTGGGCTTCGCTTGCAAGGATAACCACATAACTTTGCTTGCCAGGCTTATCCTGATGACGACATCATTATTTTTGCCTAGAGGGTGGTTAAACAGTTGGGAGGGTGTTGCGTCTGGGGCTGACAAATAAGGCGGTTGTCTTCAGTAATAATGCCAAAGCATTATGCTACACCATAAATAAAGGCCGCAAAATATCGAGTAACGTTCCTAGCTTGTTTACTTTTCTGTGAAGCACTTCTTTTTTTTTTATTCGATAAAATTGCCGTCAGCTGCTACTCCGTATATAAATGTTTTTATTTAGCTATTCTTATTTTCTTCTAGATTTTTCTTTTTTTTTCTCCTTTATTTATTTGGTTTAACCTTCTTTTAATGGTATTTCTGATGCCCGTCGCAGACAAATTTTATTAATTGTTATTCTTTTATTTACTTTGTTAACGTTCTTGACAAACTTCTAAGCTCACATAAGCTTACCGCGACTGAGGAAAATTAATTATTTATTGAAATAGAGCAGACATTGAAAGAATTTTATATCCAAAAAAGCCGAAACTTATTTTTTAAAATAAGAACACAAAAGGGTTCAGATTGTTATCATGCCATTACTTTGATAGCAGAGATTATTGCATACATTTTTTTCTGTGTGATTTTCTAAGCTTCACATTTAAAAAAAAAGAGATCTAAGCTTATATAAATGAGTCTTCGTAAGTTATTTTAAACTGTATAAGTATAATTTTTGTTGCATATCATAGATTATGTTTATTTGCCAAAACAAATATGGAAGCCAGTGGCGTAAAAAGAGGGCCCACAGGGCACGCGTTGCGGGCGAGCGCAACAATGCGCTCAAGTCCATTGATGAAAATTAGAAATTAAGTGGAGAGCGACGTTTGTTTCCAAAAAAAGATATCTGTTGTTTAAAATTGAACCGGGCTGTGCAAATAAAACAATAACGGTTAATTATTTTTCAATATTTATTTTATCACCTTCAAAATAATCCCTGTCGAAGGTGATACACATAAATATCGGTCATTCCATGTCAAATCGGACGCTTTTGTCCAACAACTAATTTTGACGATTCCGTTTTTTTTTCAAATTTTTCACGCCGATAGAACTTTAAAAACAAAAAATATTTGCATACTTTTTTATAATTTTTTATTATTTTTTTTTTAAGTTATACACAGTGAAAAATTAAAAAGAAAATCAGAAATTGTCATTCAAACATGTAGTCAAACAACTATATCTTCAAAACCGTTAGTCCTACAAAAAAATCTAAGACATATTTTAAAGATCTTAAATTGGTCTTTATTGTGGTGTCCTTTTTTACAAACATTTTCGCAAAAAATTTAAAAGAGTGTCTGCAGAGGAATAATATATTTTAACGAGTTGATAAAATTTTTCAATGTAACTGATTTTACATATCGTCGCTGCGCCAGAAAAAACAGTTATGTGATTCTTGTAAATTTTATTATTTCATATTTAATTCAAACTATGTTTTCCACACATTTCTGCATTTACAGTTTTTTATATTTTTTTTTTATTTAGAAGTGATAAAAAACAGTTATTGCTCGTAGTACTAGAAATGTCTGAAAAAAATTTATTTTTTGCTCTCCTGAAAAGTTACTGAAATACTAATACCTAGTACTAATACTAGTACCTATCTTAGCAAAAAATACTAAAAATTCCATTTTTAATTAAAAATTAAAGTATTTTGTATTTAAAAATTGTGTAGTCAGTTTTTGAAAATTTCGTTAAAAATAGTAAAAATTAATTCTCTTACATCAAATTTTGAGAATGCATTAAAAATGAACGACAATTTTTTCAAAGTGCCAAAAAAATTAGTGGTGCTGACTATGAAAACTGTGAATGAATTTTTAGTGGTCAAAAAGTTGAAAATTTTTTACGAAAGTGTTTGTAAAAAAGGTCACAAAAATAAAGACCAATTCAAGGTCTTTAAAATATGCTTTCAACATTTTCTTGTAGGACTAACGGTTTAGAAGATATAGTTGTTTGAGTACATGTCCGAGTGACAATTTTTGTTTTTCTTTATACTTTTTCACTGTGTATAAATGCAAAAAAAAAAATATGCAAATATTTTTCTTTTTTAAAGTTCTATCCACGTGCAAAGAAAAGCGTCCTATTTGACATGGAATGACCGATATGCTCCCTCTGCAAATTCTCTTCGATGACTTCAATCGCCTCAAAATGTTTTTGACGAAGCGACAATTTGAGTTTGGGGAATAGGAAAAAGTAACACGGGGCCATATCTGGTTATTAAGGTGCTTGTAGAATGATATTGACTTTGTTTTTGGTCAATTAATAGCGTACAATGCGTGATGTTTGAGCTGGTGCATTAATCATGAGTTGGCCTTCCACAACTCTGGCCTCTTTCGCCGAATACTCTAGAGCAAACACTTTAAAATTAGGGAACAGCGTTATTATTTTGACGTTAAATACGCCATTTTGACGTATTTTAAGGCTCAAATGAAGATTGACATATTGTGAGGCATATTTGACGTATTTTATAAACGCAATTTTTTTCACTTATATCAAATAGTTTTAACCCATTAACACGCGGTTGGGTATTTTTTACCCATGAAAATGCTTCTGTAGAATTGATCATTACTTTGGATTGGTAACAGCTAATCGTTTAATTTTTTTATTTGTTTCTTTAAGAAAACATAGAGCTATAAATTATTTTTGGAGTGAAGTGGTGACGTGAACTGTTTTTGCACTACCAGTGACGTGAGGTCTCATAGGCTCCTTTACTTCATTGTTTGTTTATTCAGTAAACACTAATCATTGTTTTTAAAAAACCTACAAACGCTGGGTTATAGAAGTAAAGTTAAAAGAATAAATTTTAAAACAAATTTTTATCTTTTTATTTTAAAAGAGTAATCAAAAATAAACATTTAAGGAACTTTGCAGTCTTCATGTGTTTCTCGAAAATCGTGATTCAGGAGGGGCCTGTGAGACTCAACGTCACCACTTAAATGTTAAAACAAGTGTCAAATTAATTGTTAATAAGAAAAATAAATTGTTCTAAAGCGAAAGCATGCAAATACATAATTTGTACAGCAGAATGCAAAACTATTTTTTTTTAACAGATCTATATATTAATACGCAAACAAAAAGTTTGTGTTCCCTTTTTTTCTATGTTACCTTCAACATATTCACATAATACTGATATCGATGGATAGGTATTTTCGAGTAGATTTGCACAATATAATTTTTATTCATATATGTTGTCATTAAGACAGGTAAAACTGAGCAAATGTAAAACGTTTTTTTTTACCAATGGGACAATAAGAAACTACAAAGTGACAAAGCTTTGTTGAACATCGCTGCTGTAGCTTACAAAAGCAAGAGTAGAATGCGGGAGTGACGCAAACACTTAAAAAGAGCTGAGTAGCATTATTGTTGTTGTTGTTGCTTTCTCTTAATTTCTCTCAGCGTTAAAAAAAAACAGTTAAACTGCTGCTTGATTCATATAATACTTGACGCCAAGCCATTGATCATGGCAGAATAATTAGGTAGGGTAAGTAGCTTTGACAAGACCTATCGTTAATGTCAAAATCATAAAATATAGTGCTGCCATATCACAAATTAAAATCCAATGAAAAATCCATACTTTTTCTTGGCGTTTCTGATGAAATCCTTTACTAGCAGTACTTCAAAACGGGGAAGTACAGGTTTTTTGTTTTAGGCAAGCTTGAAGCAGCATTATTCTGCGAAATATTTTTGTATGTTATAATCCAGCTTGAGCCTTCCACTTCAAATTTATTCTTGGTCTTATAAGCGTGTATATGTGTTTTTCATAGAGAATTTTGTGTAAAGTTACATATATTTTAATAACTTTTAAAATTATAAAAATGGCAAAAAGAAGTTATGCAATTTGTCGGACAACGGCACTTTGGAATAAATTCAAAGAAAGTCTTAGTGAGGATTTCGTTATGCCGTGGTTATGCTAGCCAAACATGTTCGGTGTTCATTTTTGTTAATTTGTTCTCTTCGCTGAAATGTTTGTTTGGTGGTTATGCTATGATTGGCGGCACAGTTGCATTACATGTAATAGTATGTCAAATCACAAAAAAGCACAACCCTCATTTGCATTTTTGTACTTATTTTACATATTTGTTGAATTGAAAATAAAATTAACGAATTAAAATATACGAACTGATATTACTTACTCTGTGTTTTGATTATAATATCTTAAACAAAATGGTTTGCATATCTGACATGCTAGCTAGCTGTTTATGTGAAGGGTTACTTGAAGACACAATCAACTTCACTTTTTAATACTTTTACCTACTTTTTTGATGCTATTATACAAAATGACTACAGCCAATACTGGAAAGTTCGGCATGTTTGGCGTTTCAATCAGCAATCAAAATCAGCAATGAAAAAGTTCATTTTTTCATTTTATTCGTGAAACAATAACAACAAAAAATGTTCGGCAATCATGTTTGGCTAGCATAACCACGGCATTAGATATGGTCATAACGAAAACATATCATTCAATCGAGCGCAGTTAGAAATTCAAGATATATTGATTACACATAATATAGCATGTACTTTGATCGGTTTGCCTGTACCAACAGCATTACCAGAGCATGATGACACAGATCTTTTTGATCCTTTAGAGGGAGATTTTCTTTTTAGTGAAATTTATAGAAGTGCTAATAATGAACAGCGTGATGTTATTGATCGTATCATACGTGAAGTGCAGTATCACGATACAAGGTCAAATGTATTTTGTTTGACAGCCCATGCAGGTTGCGGTAAAACTTTTACTCAAATTGCTGTCATTCATAAATTAAATTCTCTTAATATAAGATGTATTGCAACTGCGTTGAGTGGAATTGCTTCAACATTGTTTATTGGAGGAAGGACTCTTCATAATACTTTTAAGTTGCCAATTGAAATTAAGGAAAACACTGTAACCAATATCAAAGCAATTAGTAGCTATGCTAATTATATAAATTCGGCGTCGTTTCTTTTAATTGATGAAGTTTCCATGTGTCCGCTTCAAGTAATGATATGCATAGATACTTTGTTGAAAGATATATGTGTCAATCCAGAAAATAAAAATAAGCCTTTTGGAGGAAAAACCGTACTTATGTGTGGCGATTTTTGTCAAATATTACCTGTTGTCCCTCATGGAACGCATGCAATATTAGTTGAAAATTGTGTTACGAGTTGGAGCGAATTTCCCTCTTTTCATCATGTCACTTCGTCTTAAAATATGAGAGCACTTCCAGAAGAAATTCAATTCGTTGAATTTCTAAAGAAGATAGGCAATGGCGAAGCCACTCAATTCCCACTGTATGGCGTAGATGTTATCGAAATACCGCAAAATTTAGTATGTAATGAATCTAACATATTAAATGAGATTTATGGGGACATCAATGAAAACCTTTTATCGGAACGAATGTTGAAGTCTGGTGTGTTAGCACCTTCTAACGACGATTGGAATCTTATAAACAACGATGTGCTCAATCGTATTGTTGGTGATAAAAAAATTTATCACAGTTACGATAAAATTACTTGTGATAATGAAGCTGAGGCAAGCAATTATCCAGTGGAATTTTTGAACTCGTTGTCTGTTAGTGGCTTGCCACCACATAAATTAGAACTTAAAGTAAATGGCATTGTTTTATTAATAAGGAATTTGAATACGAAGGAAGCATTGGTAAACGGCACTAGAATGCGCGTAAAAGCATTACATACTAATGCTATCGATTGGGAAGTATTGACAGGAATCGCTCACAGCAAGCGAATTTTGATTCCTCGCATAAATTTAACTTTTTCTGGAACAATGATGCCATATGATTTTCAGAGGACGCAATTTCCAGTGATGCATTCGCAATGACAATAAAGCACAGGGACAAACTTTCAACAAAGTAGGAATTTTGTTACGACGACCTGTTCTTTCGCATGGTCAACTGTATGTTGTCACGAGTCGATTTAGATCGTTTGACAGACTGAGCTTTTATGTTTCTGATATTGATGGACAAGGACATTTGGCTAACGATGAAAGGGTGTTTACAAAAAATATAGTTTATACTGAAATTTTAAATCATTAATTTATTTATTTAATATGGAATTATCTTTTATCTTGATTTATTTGTAATACTTTTATACCGTTTATTTACTTTTAATTACTTATCTACTTTACTTTTAATTTATTTATTTACTTTAAATGATTATTATATGTTGAAAAAATTTTTGTTATTGATGCATATATGCTTCTTTTTTTGTCCTTTACCACTATTTTCCTCATAGCATCAAGGTAAGCATTAAAAATTTCCATGCAAACTAATAACAATTCATTAAGTGAAAAACAACTTGAGTTTCGTTACCTTACAGAAATAGATGGCCGAATTTCGGCCACAGGCGATACTAGTTTGAATAATTTTATAAAATATGAAATATTAAATTATATAAAAATTTATGATATTTAGCTTAAAAATCCCACAAATCAATTTATAAGAGATGAAATTTACTCAGGCACTGAAGTCAGACAAAAACTTAATTCGCAGTATTTACAAACTGATGATGCTTACACATTTGCCAACAACTTTATCTAATTTTATATTGAACTATGCAATCAAAAAAAAAAATTTCAATTTTAATACAACTGGATTTAAAAACTTTGTTGAATTAGACCCACAAAACTTTTTAAAGCACGAAGTTCAATCTTTTCATAGCTAATTGTTGCTTTTTCCAAATTTATTTTCATCTAAGGATGATTTATAAAATATTGATAAATAGGGTCTACACTTCACTTCACCACTTTCCGAAATCGGAAAGTTACGAAAAGTTTAGTTCAATTGTTGTTTTTTGTATTTGCGAAGTTTTCTTAAGTTTCACCAACTATTTAGTTGATTAAAAATAATCGTCGGAAACTTACGAAATAAAGATGTGTTCAGTGCACACAAGCATCTGAGTTTCATGAAAAAAATAACATCCTGAATGGCCTTCTCCTATAAAACTTAAAATAATTTAGTTTTTTAACTTATTTTCGGTATTTCTTACAGTTGAACGTAAAGACAAAGGTTCAAAAGTTAATTGCGAGTAACAAATATTTCACAAAAAAAAAGATCGAAAAACAGTCGCTGACTTCGGCTCCTCGTAAATTTGCTATTCCAGAAAATTAAGAAATGAAGTGTATACCCCAAATGAATTCTGAGAATTCAAAAATTTAAAGATTTTTTGATGAAAATGTTGGAAAAATAGAATATTTTTGGAGAAAAATACATAGTATTAAAAACCAGATTCAAGTTTGGCATTTTCTAAGCCTACATCATTTGTTGGAAAGTTAATGTGCTTACCTAACTCACATGTGAATGTTGAAAAAATTTTCTCAAAAAAAATATCACTAAGACAAAACTAAGAAATTGATTAGAAACAAACACAATAGCAGGAATTTTACTGACACAATATTTTCTTAAGTTAAATAATTGCACCAGTAGTTCCATTGCTCGTCAAACTGAATTGATAAAATGTTTGTATTCAAACATTTATGATTAGGTTCTAAAACCCTTTTTTTTATTTTCCTAAAAAACATATACAGCTAGGTTCTGCATTTCACTTTCACTCGGAATAAGAGTTAAAATCGATGTAAGTCAAAATTTGGTGTTCCACATTTCACTTTTTCGGTTTCAATTTCACTTTTCTTTCGAAGTTAAAATCGAGTGAAATGGCGTGCTCCACAAATCACTTTTAACGATTTTAAAGTGATTTCAAACCGACTAGTTTAAAATGTGTGAATTATTAAAATAAGAGTTGATTTTGTGCAAAAAATTCAGAAACTTTTTTTCGTTGTGGCAACGTTTGTTTTTCAGCGATTATTAATAATCGATAACTTAACTTTTCAAATTTAACCTGCTTTACTTTTCATACTGATAAAATAAACTGCTACGTACGGATATGTGAGCATAAAATATAGAATAAATTTTGTAAAAAAATACTTTTATCTGATTTTTGATGCAGGGGTAAACATAAGAATTCTGCCCAGGATAATATATTTTTATCCTTTATGGAAAATCATAAAGACCTTGCCAGAGGTTTTATGAAAGGCGATCGAGTGGCAGCAGATGCACTATGGAACACTTTGGCAAAGGACTTAAATAGTCATGGTCCACCTCAAAAGGATGCCACTGGGTGGAAGAAAGTAAATTTCAAACATTAGATAAATATTGTTTGCTTTATCATATATAATTTTAAGGTTTGGATGGATTGGCAGGCAGGAATTAGGAAAAAGTTAGCCCATAACAAGACGGAAGATATATCCACTGGTGGCGGCCCTTTCAACAAATTCGTGATTTCCAGTGTAGAGGATGCCGTAGCGAGAGTATGCGGATTATATGTTGTGGTTGAAGGCGTTCCAAATACAATGGATTTTGGAGAGGTTGATGACAATTTTTACGAGCTGCAAATGTCTGCTGAAGATATACCTGCTGAAGATATACCAGTAGAAAGCGAAGAGCGTCTGCAACATCCGCAAAAAGAAGATACCAGCCTTCATCTAATGAAAACATAAATAAATTTATGTCAGAGCAAACCACACAGATAACCAATATTTCAGGATATATTAAGGAAAATTTCGCAGAGTCCAAGAATCTTGTGAAAACTGTTAAATATATGGAAAGCAACATAAGAAATGTTCAAAAGTCAATTGAAAGTATAAACGTTTCTTTAAAAGAAAAGAATAAAGAAAATATTCGACATAACCTGCAAATGGAAAAATTTCGTCAGGAAGAACTCTTACTTAAAAGAAAAAAAATTGAAATTGAAGAAATGAGGCTGTCTATGGACCAAAATAGAGACTAATATTTTAATTCAATCCCAAGCATTGATATTTTTATGTTCCTTTTTATATTGTATTTAAGAGAAATTGAACTGATTTTGTTAAGAACCTTTTTTTATATTTACATTAAAAAATAAATACATTTTTTTACTACACTCAAGATAATAAATGAATTTCAACTAATAAATAAATTTATAGCATTTGCTATGCTATCCCTTATTTGATTGGCATCATTGCTTGTATCTTCTACACTTATTACATTACACAGTAGCACATTTTCCAACTTCAAAATCTTGAACCAATTAAGACCCCCAAAATCTGAAAGCTTATGATGGTGGAAGAAAAACCCCAGCTGGTTTTTGAATTATTAGCTAAGGTTTTTTTTAAATTCATTTTTGAAGTTTTCGACTGGGGGATGGATTTTAGTACAATTTTCAAAAAACATGTACTGATTCTTAAGTCTATATCTCGTGAACTATGCAAAATATTGCTTGTCTCTCTTCGGCAAATTTTTAGCTCTTAATCAGTTCTAAAAATTTTACCTTGAGATAAAATCAAAAAAACAACAACATCTTACTCAAAACAACAAAACTGTCAAAAATCATAAAATTTCGTCATATTTTTCTATGGTTTTTCACACTTATTTCAGAAATTGCTACGAACTCCACCAGACAATATGTGACAAAAAGATACCAAAAGCTAAACAAACAACTCTTCTTAACAAACCGATTTCATTTGATGACTACTTCACATAGTTATAGCCCCACAAAGTCATCGAAAATTCAATAAAGGACAAAGAAATCACTTTAAATTGCATGTTTATCGAAATTAAAAATGCTATGCTTGCGAAATATTGTTTGTCTCTCTTCGGCAAATTTTTAGCTCTTAATCAGATCTAAAAATTTTACCTTGAGATAAAATCAAAAAAACAACAACATCTTACTGTCATAGATTTTTATTGTTGATGATGGAAAATATAAGGACACTTCTAATATTTTAAAATAGAAGCTTAGAAAAATTGATGTTTTTGAACATAAGGAATGAAAAATAAGGACACTTCAAATCTTTTTAAATATATATTGAGCTTTAGTCGTCGCTTTCGGAGCTAGTCTCATCATCTGAACACATGTTTCCGACCGTTTCGCTAGCTTTATTTTCGTATGAAAATACTTTACAGCTAGACCAGCATACTTCCCCAAGCATCGCATCTATTTTTTTCCCTTTAAACCGCTTTTCCATCGGGACGGTTACTTGGTGGAAGCGCTCACCTTGCTCATCAGATTCTGTTGGCAATTGTTTTTCGAACTCTTCCAAATGGTTATTTAAAAAGTGAAGTTTTAATGTCATAGACACACCGATTGCTTGGAATGACTTAAGCATATTTTTTACTAAAACTTTCCATTCGTCGTCTCGATTTTTTCCTAAGACTCTTTCTATAACTGCCTTAAGTGCGTCCCAAGCAGTTAAGTCGTTTCCGTGCAAAACAATATTGAAATCTTCACTTTTTAGCAACTTTCGAATGTCTGGTCCATTAAGTACGCCTGTTTAAAGCAAACAAAAAAATGCACAAAAAATAAATACAAATTTGAAGAGATTAGTTAAGAAGTACATTACCGGCTTTAATTTTTTGATCACTAAGTCTTGGAAAAATTTTCTTAAGGTAGTGAAATACGTTGTCCTTATTTTTCGTTACCGTCTCTATAAACTTCTTCGTTATGCCCAACTTAATATGCAGCGGTGGCAACAATATGTCACTTACATTTTTTATTAGTGGCTCTGCTGTCATGTCTAAAGTGGCATCTTTCACTCCCAACTTTCGTTTTTCCCACGTGTGCGAGTAGTGATCGACTTTTGCTCGTGTGTCCCAACGGCACAGAAAGCAATAATACTTTGGCCATCCACCCTTTATGCCTTGCAAAATATTGACAACCTTAAGGTCGCAACAGATTTTCCAGAAATGATCTGCGTATTGAAGGTCTCTTAGCAAAATTTTCATTGTTGCATAGCATTCCTTTAAGTCTGTGCTAAATGCTAAAGGTATTGAGGGCTTCAGGTTCGTTTTATGCAGTAACACTGCTTTTAAGCTAGTGACTGAGCTATCGATGAACAGTCGCCAGTCTTCAGCGATATATTCTAATCCCATTTCATTGGCTAATCCTTTTATGTTGTTGCAGTACGTGTAAGAGTTTTCGTCGTTAACACTGTAAAACTTTTGAAATTCCGCTTGACGGCTACGGTGTATCGAGTTCTTAACATCAACGTCCGTTAGCTTTTTTCGTTTAAGAAATGCGGACAAAAATTCTGATTTACGCTTTGACAAACCTAACTTGGCGACAACATAGTTCATTTCGCATTGTGTTACGAGCTCAGGCTTATTGATTGTTTCTTCGGGCTCGAACGGTTGATCAGCCAGCACATTGTCAAACGTTTCCGCAGTCCATACAGTTGCTCTATCTGGACTCGGTGGTCTTGGTGGTGGGTTTGCTTCAGAATGTTCTTGCGGGAGAGAAGTATAAGGACCAGGAATGTACACTACCTTCGACATTTTTTTTCGATTCATTCCACTTTTAAAATTTAGGCATCCGTAGCATGTGTTTTCATCGTGTCCCTTTGGGTCCGTCCATATTACTGGTGTTCCATAAAGCAGCGGGCTTGGTTTTCTGTTTATCCAGTTGAATATGTAACAATAACAACGTCTGCATACTGCATCTGGTGTCCACGAACAATCGAATAAGTCCAACTGGTCGGAATAATATAAGAGGTACCCATTTCTAAATTCAGCAGTAAAATTTGTTTTTTGCGTTTTCATTGAACGTTTGGGCTCATAAATTCCACAAACGTAGCAAAACAAGTTCAGCTTCCAACACTTTTCCATTTCAACTTTTTCTTTCTGCAATGTATGCCGGAATATAAACGTGCAATCAAAACAATAAAAATTTTTTGACATTTGAAATACGCCGTTATTTTGTATCAAACAATCATTCAAACGGACTGTGTTTACATGGTACAGATTTCTCTGCGCCAAGTGGACGGTGTTTACACGGTGCATATGTCGCTGCGACATGTCTTCAATAAAAAACTCAAAGGGCCCCAAACATTATCATTATTTATTTATATTTTGTACCTATTTCATTTAAAAAAGCATAGCATTTTTAATTTCGATAAACATGCAATTTAAAGTGATTTCTTGGTCCTTTATTGAATTTTCGATGACTTTGTGGGGCTATAACTATGTGAAGTAGTCATCAAATGAAATCGGTTTGTTAAGAAGAGTTGTTTGTTTAGCTTTTGGTATCTTTTTGTCATATATTGTCTGGTGGAGTTCGTAGCAATTTCATGATTTCGAAATTTTATGATTTTTGACAGTTTTGTTGTTTTGAGTAAGATGTTGTTGTTTTTTTGATTTTATCTCAAGGTAAAATTTTTAGAACTGATTAAGAGCTAAAAATTTGCCGAAGAGAGACAAGCAATATTTCGCATAGTTCACGAGATATAGACTTAAGAATCAGTACATGTTTTTTGAAAATTGTACTAAAATCCACACCCCAGTCGAAAACTTCAAAAATGAATTAAAAAAAACCTTAGCTAATAATTCAAAAACCAGCTGGGGTTTTTCTTCCACCATCATAAGCTTTCAGATTTTGGGGGTCTCAGTTGGTTCAAGATTTTAGTGCTGCATAGTGTTATCACCAGTTTCATTTGTGTCATGTTGTATTTCAAAACTTGTATCTAGTTCTTGTTGCACTTTGTAATGTCTGCAAATATTATGCAGAGCGCAACATACGTTAACTATTTGTATAGCTTTTTGCGGCTGGTATTTAAGGGAACGGGCTAAACACCTGAAACGATTTTTCAAAACACCGATTGTCTTTTCAACGACATTGCGTGCTGACGAGTGTTTTTGATTAAACGCATGCTTTGAAGTTCCTGCGGCTGGATCTCTATATGGCGTTAAAAGAAATGATTCAAGTGCGTAGCCAGCATCCCCTAAAAGCCATGAACCATGATCACCGCTGTCAAACTGACGTTTAAAATGGTTTCGTGCCTTGCTCAAGTTCCATATGAGCGAGTCATGACTTGATCCAGGGCGACGGGCATCGACCGCTTTGATTATCAAATTATAATCGCAAATCTATATTAAATAATTTCAATAAATTTTTCAGAAAATTAGGAAAAAGTTTTGGAACTTACTATCATGACATTAACACTGAAATATCCTTTTCTGTTATAGAAAAGTGTTGGATCTTGATGTGGCTGCGAAATTTTCACATGGGTGCCGTCCACGCAGCCTACAACACCAGGAATGCAGAATTTATCCATGAAATGTCGCTTGGATTTCATTTTTTCTTCTACCGACATTGCAAGAGTAATCCAATTGCGACATATTTTTTTCTCCAATATATCAAGCACTTCCGTCAGCACTTTTGATATTGTGCTCCGGCCTAAGGCAATATCAGCATCTTATCCTACCGAACGTTGGAAACTGCCTTCCGCAAGGAAACGTAAGACCGCGGCAAGTTTAAGCACGTTCGGAATAGATGACTTTTTGAGGTCAGGTTTTATGGTGTCCAGCAACATTATAAATGCACTTTTATTCACGCGGTAGCAATTGACAAACCTTAAATATATTTTAAAACAGTTTAAAACTTAAATTAACTTAAAATCCTTGGTACTAACGCAGCATCAGGAATCTCCAAAGGGTTAGAAGTGTCCCTCAACGTTCTTCTTTTCATTTTTTCATCTGCATTTTTCTGCGATTCGTTATGCAGCACAGCAGCAACATAAACAGCACTCATTTTAGTGAAAAGACTACAAAATATTAAAAAAAATGGAAAAATGCACAATTGGCGACAAAAAAACAAATAAATTTATTTCTATACTGACAGCTATCAGCTGTTTCGAAAGTGAAATTGAATCGACTTCGAAAAGCTCATATCACTCGGATTGCAGAACAATGAAATCAATTTCACTCGATTTGCAATTTCACTTTCGACCTAGTTTCACTCGTTTTCTGGAACCTAGCTGATAGGTACTTGTTTTGAGATAATATTTTTGTATTTAACACAAAGTACAAATGCACTACGTGATGAAATTTCATTTGTTTTTAAAAATTTTATGATTTTTGCATAAAAGTAATACATAACTTTAAAAAAAATTGAATATGACGCATTTTTTTAAATGAAGAATTTTAAATCACAAAATGACGATTTTGTATCGTTTTATAACAACGCTGCCAGGGAATGAAAGTAAACCTTAGCAAACGGTTCGTTTTTTATCTGTTCTGCATTTTTTGCTCATTGAGTTTATGACCTTAAATATTTCGTCTAGATCTTTACGTTCATCTGACTATTTTCATATTAAATTCATGTCACAGATGAAACTATGCCATCAATGAACCCATTAATTTTTTAAATTTTAAACAAGATTTATAAGGATAGTTTCATCGATTTTTGTATGACAAATCTGCATGCAGATCCAGAATTTTAAATACAACGGAATATCGACATAAGAATGCATTCAATGAATGCAAAATTGACTTATAAATAAAATTTTTAATTCACATTAATTTTTAAAAAAATTAATAATTATTCATTTTTGTTATTCAGAATAATGAATCAATTTTTTTATTCTGCTATTCTACTATTATTAATGCTATTCACAAAGAAAGCAATTCACATCAAATTTCAGAATTTTCAATTATTTGTTTTATTAATCAAACGTATTTTATTCGTTATTCATTACTAGCTGATATACCCAGTGTTACTCGGTAGTTTGTATAAATAATTATTATTATCCTATATGAGCTCTTAATTTACTGATTTTTTATTGAAAAAAAAGATAAACGTAAATCTTTTGAAATCAACGCATATATTAGTTCATTCATCATTTATAAATCACCATTTAAAAACTTTAAACAATTTTAGATTAAAAAATTTCTTAAAATATACTCTTGGAAAAATAATATCAGTGCTTGAATTAGATCTAGTCTTCTTCAGTTGGTATCAGTTCATAATAGAAGTGCATGGTTGAAAATCTTGGACTAAGTTTTTAACTTTTTTTAATTACATATAGGACAACACCTAAAAAAAAAACTTTTTAATCTAAGGAAAAAGTTAAAATTTTTGAATACCAAAGTTATTACTTTTTAATCCGAAAAAAGTTTAAAATGTTGAGTTCGCAAAAAAATTAATAAAATATAAACACATTAACTTAAAATCAAACCTGTCAATGGTCATTTCCTAATTTGAACCCAAGTCCTCTCGTCTGCCGGTCCGATATCTTACCCACTCGCCTATCGTAGTTGATAACAAAGTTTTTTAGTTTATTTTTGTTCTATTTTTATATTAAGATTTTTTAGAAAAAATTGTCTGATCCTTTAAAAAGTTGTTTAACATTTCTTAACAATTTATTCATACAAAACCTTAAAGTCTTATCCATTCGTCCAACTCAGTTGTAAACAAAGTTGCGCTTATTTTGCATCATTACGAATGCAAGTTAGCTTTCGGAAACGTGGGTTTGGGACACAACTCGGACAAAACAAGTTATATTTTATTTATTTAAATTTTATTATAAACTTTACTGTTTATTAGAAAAAATTTTACCACCTTTTTTTAAAAATTTATGTAAATTCGTCCCCTATTTCAAAGCCTTTATATGTTTTCTTTTTGATATTTTTCACAAAAATCAACCTGCATTTTTATTATAAGAAATAGAAAAACCAACTTTGTGTCAAACTGCAATAGTTTTTGCATAAAAGTGATACGTCAATTGAAACAGTATAAAAATTTCAATATTCGGATTATATTATTTTTACAACAAAAACAATTTTTGCACCATTTTTAGGAAGAAAGAGATATTTTTTGGACCTTTTTTAAAACAAATACTAAAAATATAAATCCTTAGCTAAAGGAACTGTTGCAGTAATTTTTTACAAGTAGTTTAATTGAAATTTTAGACAAAAGAAGATTGAATGAAATATATTAAAACTCAAAGAAGCTATTCGCGTCGAAATCCAAAACTTTGAATTTGGAGTAGTTTTTTTTGGCTGTAGGTAATGATGTTATATACAAAAATTCATTGTACTAAGATTTTCTATAATTTTCAAGATATGAAAATGTTATTGGTGTCAAACAAACGGGATTTTTTTTTCTACTTTATTATCTTTAAGAAAATTGAAAAAGTTAGTATCCATTAACGTATATTGGATAAAATAATGCATATTGTAGGGTACTCATTAGAGATAAACGAAAACTGGTGTTTGTAGCCCTTTTAATTACCAAAAACTCATTCGTAGGCTATTAAAACGTATCTCTAATTTTTAACTCACTTTTCAGTGTTTTTAATTTCCATTATTTTACAAAAGAACCGTTATTTTGAAGAGAGTCCTTTTTGTGCTGATAAAAAGTAGCCTCTATCCCAAACAGGGACGTAAGGAACCTACATGTGAAGTTTGAAGAAAATCCATCCAGAAGTTTTCACGTGATGCTCGTTCAGACAGACAATAATTTTAAAAATGACATTTCTTGAATCTACAACTTTCAAAGTTTTCAGTGCAAAAAGAATTTTGAAAAAATATTCAATGTACATTTTTTTTACAGTTTCATTATAAGTATAGATTTTTTTGTTATTCATTATTCATTTTTTATTCATCATTCACTTTTTACTCATTATTCGTTTGTTATGCATTGTTCTTATTTATTCATTATTAATTTTTAATTCATTATTAATTTTTTATTCATTATTCATTTTAGTCCTAAGCCATAAATAAAAAATAAATAACAAATGAATAAAGAATAAAAAATTAATAATGAATAAAAATTAAATAATGAATAACAAATGAATAATGAACAATGAATACAAAATGAGAAATGAATAAAAAATGAATAATTGAAAATTCGGAAATTCTTTGTGAATTACATTCTTATTTCGTTATTCACTGATTCACTTTTTTGTGGAAAAAAATCAAATTGAATGCATTCTAAAGCTGTAAGCTCTGATGACCAAACCTAATTTTAAGTCAGCATTAATGAGTTAATTAATTAATGAGTTTTTTGCATTAATTTGTTATCTAATTTACCTAAGGTTTAATTAAGGTTCTTATACTTTAACTCATATTGTTTTAGTCTGTAAGGAAATATTCCAAGAACTCAATAAATTATATCAAATAAAATTCACTGACTTATCATAATTAATTTTACCTATTATACTTAAGCTACTTATTGACATATAACTTTGTACACAAATAACTTTGACATTTCAATTTGTTGTTTATTTATAACCAATGTTATAGTTTATTTTTAGAAAATCACGCTAGGTTACCATGGTTTGCGACAACATTGAAAATCTAAAAACATGCATTTACTTTCAAGCAGAACAAAGCCATTGCTTTGTGTACACAAGTAATCCAGCGGATTAAAACTAAAGAGACAATTAAAATTTTATTTTTTTTTTAATTAGTAGAGAAAATCTCTTTGTAAGAATGCATCCAATTTTCATGCAAGCACAGATAAAAATAACACAAAACATATAGTCAGTAACAATAACCTGGATAATTATTAGTTTTTAATGCAATATTATTAATAAAGTAGCTGATATACTCGATGAGGGAGATTTTCTAGAATGTGTATTTAAAAAATCATGACATTTAAAAAATCATCATATGTTATAACATGAAGTGCTTTGATTGTGATTTTAGAAAATGATTTAAATTTGAGGGCGTTTAATATTGGGATATTGTTGGCTTTTTGAAACCCGTTATTTTTATACAGCTATTTAAACTAAATTTTTTTTATTCAAAATATGTTCAATTAAGTTAAAGAATAAATTTTAAGATTTTAATATGATTTTAAAACTTAATTTTAATAAGTTTTTAATTTAAGCCAAACATTAATATGAATGAAACTTTAAAATAATCATTATTACAAATTTTCAAACCTATCTTTTTTTTTTATTTATATTTATGAACACAAAGGAATTAAAATATTTGTATATTTATGAACAAAAGGAATTAAAAACTTTTTTCTTAAAAATATCATGTTTGGTAAATTAACTCATTATTTTTCTATGGTTAGCTACAACTTGTAACAGATACTGCTTTCGATGCTTGTTGCAAGTTAACGGTACGTTAAGCTCCGCGCCGAGTGCTACGGCCCTTCAGCTTCAACATTTATTACAAAGAGATTTGTTACTACCTTAAGTCCATTTATGTCCGATGACTTGCGATTTCAGTAAACCGGATCCACTTTGAACAAACCCATTGATATTTTTAGAGCTTGAAAGAAAAACTGTGCAGCTTGTTTGGTCGATTATTTGTTTCCTTATTATTTTGTAATGCTTCTTTCATTTTTGTTTTTGTAAAAGTATTTTTTAAAGTACCAAAAAACGCCAGTGCAAAATACCAAAATACCATAGATGATTCTCAAGCTTCTTTAAACCTTTTCTCATACAACGTGGTTGATTTTTTCTTAACTTAAAAAAAAACTTCGATCCACCACAATTAAAAACAATTATATGTACATTTCGAGAGCCTGACTATTAACGCTAGTAATGCTACTACGTCATAATTGCGTGCTGCTGCAGGAAGTGGGGCAAGAACCCAATATTTACTATAAATTGATTCAACAAAAATAGAGACATCCAGAACAATTTGGTCAAAACTATTCCAGTAATTTTTCGAAATATGATAGTATCAATTCAAAAGAGTGTGCTTAATGAACTACTAAGAAATGATGTCAAGTTAATCGTTCAACTCTATACAAAAATTCAAAAATATTATCTCTAACTCGCTTGAATAAAAAAAAAACACAGAGGGATTTCAACCTCTTATGCAAAAACTAAATTAAAAAATTTTTGTTCAAAGAGCTGTTAAAAAAACGGGTTTGAATAAAACCATAAATTTTATAGTTGCATTCACATGTTCGTTGTCATCCCTTGTCTTTCTTGAACTATATAAAAAATCCTAGCCAAAGCAGAGCGTTTCAATAACAATCGATTTCAGCTACTACAGCTTTTTCGCATTTTCTCAGCGCTAGATTATTTTAAGAAGCAATCTAAATATGATTTCAATATCTCAACGATAAAGTGGGAAATATTTACCCTCCATAGTAGATGTTGGGCTAACAACTAACCATGACAACTTGGGATAACAACTAACCAGGAGCTTAAATAGATCTGATCATACATTCGTTTTCAATTTACTTGTGAGTTGACCTTTCGATAAGTTAACATCAAAAAATATTTTATATTTTGTAGTTCATATTAGTTTCATTACTTCACTTTCACTTTCATTAAAAGTATCCAATATTTTATAATAATTGTATCTTTCAACGACCTCGGCGGCCTCAATAGTCTAGTGGTAGCGCGCTTGACTGTCACTCAGGGGTGCCTGGTTCGAATCCTGGCCGGGCCATGGTCCTACGCTTTAACCTTTCTTTCCTTATTTCTAATCAAAGGAAATTTAAAACACATCAAATTACGACGAAAAGTTGTAGTTGGTGGTGGTAGGAAAAATTTGTGGAGAGGAAAGCTTAGTAACTTGATTTGACAGAGGTCAAGGCATAACACTTGCTTCAGATTTAATATCACATGTTTCTACACCTTCTGCCACATTTACCCTAGAAAGATAATCTGCGTCAAATTTACGCATTCGTGTATGAATTATTTTTGTTACTTATAGAAGAGGTTTGAAATTTTTGTTTTTTTTAAAAGAATAAATAAATATAAACACATAAATTGTGATATTTATTATTATACCTATATGTACATCAGGGTTGGCCAGTAATGATTACTTTCGTGTAATGATTATAAAAAAATTACTGATTACAATTAATGATACACATATTTATTTTTTGATTACTGAAAAAAACCATTAATACCTTTAAAGTATTCAGTAATTTTTTTAAGAAATTAGTAATCATGCAAAAATGATCAGTGATTAATTTAAGTAATCAACCCTTTTCCAGTAATGAATGAATTACTCTGATTAAGAAATTTATCAGTAATCATAATAACGTATTGTTTTATATCTGTTTTTATATATGTGGTTCAACTATAATACTGAGACAAGTAAAATACAGAAAAGGTTTCTGAGCAGTATTGTTACACTTTTTTAACAAAACCAATTTACAAACATTAACATCACTTTAATAGCAGCTGAAGAAAATATTATATTTATGGTTAATAGCATTTACTGAAATAATAAAATAACATACAAATTTTGAATTTTTTGTCTGACGAGAAGTAATCTGTAATCACTGAAAGCTGGGTCTGATTACTGATTACTTGATTTGTTGCAAAATCGGTAATTCCGTGCTACGATTACTTGACTTTTTTTAAAAATCATGTAATCACCTTGCATGATTACTTTATTTTGTATAATCACATGTAATTACTTACCATGATTACTTAATTGACAGTATTTTTATTTGGTTTTCAATGTGATTTTTCTAAATATTTAAAAAATCAAGTAATCTGTGCAATCTGAATACAAGTAATCATAATCAGTAATCGTGATTTGTAATCATGGCCATCCCTAGTGTACATATATAAAAATGTTTGGTTTATTCAAATCAATAAATAAGGCTTGACGTTGTAGCTAGTTAAATTTGTAGCTAGTTGTAGCGTCAATTTGACGCATGATTATCTTTTACGTACATCACAATATGACTATAATCATAATTATCATAAAGATAATTATCTTTATAGGTTTAAGAACATCCTACACAAAAGTTTCACTTGATTACTCCCTTCTTCCATTCTGTGGTATCACAACGGACCAATTATATGGTCTAAGAGGGCTGGTCTAAAAAGCTGCAGCTACCTTAACTTAACCTAACCTAACCTAACATAACATATCTTTTAACGACAGTTTTCCACGAAACGCATCTTTGGCTTCTATGTTTAAAGCTTTTTTTCAGAACTGCTTTTTTCAAAAGTAACTAATTTCGCTTTCGTTCCGTTTAGTTTTATATTTTTTTTACTAAAGTGAACAATAAAGCGCTTTAAAAGCGGCGCTGTAAGCAATAAAAAGGAGGCGTTTTTAAACTGCATACAAACAAAGCCCATACAAATTTTTCTGTTGTGTATCTTATGAATTTGGAAAGATTTTTAAGAACAAATTTGAAATTAAGTTATGATTTTCTTTATTAAATATTTGAACCATACTGAGATTCTTAGGCTAAGGCTATAACTGTATATTTTCGGCCATATATAAAAAGGGAAACCAAGTGTTTTTTTCCTCTAGGGGCTTTTTTTTTAAAACAAAGCGTATTGCAACATCAAATAGCACTATTTCCAGTGATAACTGACCCTAAGGAATATAAAAATATAATGAAAAAATATGAAAATGCTTCTATTTTATATAAACTAATGAAAACATTGCTTAAACTTTATAGCCTCCTTAAGAGAAACAAAGGTCAACGAAAGCAATTTTGTATAAAAGTATGTTGATAAAATTTTATTTGATAAATTTTTTTGTTTACTGTCCAATATAGAATCCATCAGAATGCGAGGATGCGCACTTTATTGTTGTCAAAGTCCTATTACCGTCAGCTAATGAGCTTTGAAAGTATCGTTACTCGAGCAAACGGACGAAATTTAAAACACATGTTCTTTTAAACCTAAAGTTTGCAGTGTCTTAGATATAGTGAAATAAAATATTTAATAAAGCAAGAAAATATAGAAAATAAGGTTAATGGCAAGTATTATATTTTGATAAAATAAAAAGTTGCATAAATTGAAATAGTTTTTAAAAAAATCGCTGTTTTGTGTTGAATCCTTGGAAAAACCTTTTTTGTTTTTTTATAAACTTTGGTTAAGCATACAAGATTTTTGTTAGGTTCGGCCAACCTTCAGTAAGCGTTAATTTTTAGATTATAATATTATTGAACTTTGCTCTAAATATAATGATGCACTTTTTTTTATGATCAAAGAACCAAGGCATGCGCCGCCTTATACAAACAAGGTTTGGTCTTTGACTTGAAAGGAAAGGGATAGATTAATTAAGAAGAATTGATTGGATCCACACGTGAATTATTGATTAGGCGATACAACCGTGAGAGACAATTTGAATTACTTGTAACCGAGGCTATTGTTATGCCTTAACCTCGGCAAGCATTTCCAGCCCTTAGTTGTTCCTGTTATTTAATTCCACATATTCCACAATTTATTATTTTCATAATTCTTAAATTTAGGAAAGAACAAGGAAAGTGAAAAGAACCATGCCCGAGCCCGGATTTGAACCAGGGACCTTTGGGTTGATAGTCTAGTGCATTACAAAAGCCAACATTAATTCGAGAAAATTAATGTTTCCTTGGGCAACCTCAACATAAAACCTTTTTAACCTTCTACTGCACGCATTATGATCTAGCTTGAACATTTTTTTTGGATTTATATTTGAAATGGAATTATTAGATACGAAAAAATAAAATTTTTTCAAAAAAGTAGTTTCGTTGCCGTTTAAATACATATAAAGCTGTTCGAAAAAATGCGAGATTTTATGAGTTCTACGTGTACAATTGAAAAACAATCACATAAACATTCATCAGTAGGCTATAAATTAAAAAAAAATTTTATAAGTAAGCTTACTCACACGTACCATAAAAAAAGCAATTTTTTTCTGACTTCTCATTTTTTCTGAATTAAAACAAAAACAACACGCACTGATAAACTAAACAAAAATTTTCTGAGCAGCTGTGAAAAAAAGAGCCATCAACCTTCATCATACATTAGCAAGCGTTTACTAACGCATTTTAATAACTGTTCTTTTTCGTAACTTCTAATATCCATTGGAAATTCGAATTTAAAAATGAAAAGCCATTGAAAAGTCTTCATTAATTTCAAATAATTTATTATATATTTTTATTTTATTTCCATACAAAAACTTTCAAAATTCAAGTAACTTAATTTTTATTTTTCTATTTTCTTACTAAATTTTTTCAGAAGGTGTTAATTTTTTAATTAATATTTTAGCTTTAACCATTCGTTGCATGGGATTGCACATATGCAATGTTGACTTCTAAGAGATGTATCGTACACAACCTGTTAATATTCTTAACGGAATTTTAAAAAAAAAAATAAATTTAGATATATTTGTATTAGTTGTTGTTTCGTTTTGTGATCAAATTGGTGATTTAGTTTGTCCAAAATAATGAGTCTAACAAGGTTTTTCTCATACGTAGAAAAAAAGTGAACATTTAAAATAATTATTCAATAAATATCATAAAAACTTTTAAATGTAAGAAATTTTCTGATATACAAGTTAATTTTCTGGAAGCATAATTTTTGAAGCATTTTTTTGTGCAATATAACTTGACTGACGTAAATTAAATGGCTTGATTGCAAATATGCAATATCATGCATTTGAGACATTTTGAAATTACATTGCAGATATGAGGTTATATTGCAGATGTACACTTCCATGCATTAAACTTTAATTAATACTGAAGACTTTTAGTAAGCTTTTGAAGCGGGCTTACTGACGATGAAATTCGATGATGATAATGATCATAGACGTCAGTATAAATCGTACAGAAAATTCTCGAACATCCCGAAGTTGAAGAAAGCCTTTAAAATAACCTCACATTGAAAGAGAAATACGCACACAATGTTTGGAAATATCAATATTTTATTACGCGTATAAAAACGCCAGAGTATCCACCTAACATTGACACGTCAGATTTAATAAAATTTGTTGGCATATGCATTCTAATGTCAGTTATTCGAATAACCAACAATCGGCGTTATTGGACACCTATGAACCTTAATAAATAAATAAATAAATTGCAGGAAACACTTTAATACAGGAGACCATGTCAGCTAATAAATTAAAAAAAAAATTATCTTTGCATTTGAATGACAGTGCTAATATGAAACCAAGGGATGATCCAAATTTTGACCAGCTTTTTACAACTCGACCGCTAGTTAACCATTTGCAGAAGCAATTCAAGTCGATTTCATATGAAAATTGCCTTTCCGTTGACGAACAGTTACGCTTCACGATATATACAGTTGCGGTCAAAATAATAGTAGCGCCCTTATATTCATACATGTTTGGATAAATAATACTAGTATACGAATTTCGGATCCGGTAAGTCCATTTTCATTCCTATATGTACTTTCAACACTCGTTCCAACTCCGTACTCAGTTTCCTCCTATATTGTAAAACTTTCAAGATACAGGGTGTTTTACGGTTTTGGTACGTGTTTAGTATTATTGATCTAGAATCTAAACTACTCACCATTAAATAAAAAGTAATATTTTGTATTCTAGAAAAAATATCAGATTTTTCATAAGTATATCAATCGCTTTCGTGTCATGTGCTGTAGCGAAGCTAACATTTTGAGACTAGCACATGACACGAAAGCGATTGATATACTTATGAATAATCTGATATTTTTTTCTAGAATACAAAATATTATTTTTTATTTTATGGTCAGTAGTTTAGATTCTAGATCAATAATACTAAACACGTACCAAAACCGTAAAACACCCTGTATCTTGAAAGTTTTACAATATAGGAGGAAACTGAGTACGGAGTTGGAACGAGTGTTGAAAGTACATATAGGAATGAAAATGGACTTACCGGATCCAAAATTCGTATACTAGTATTATTTATCCAAACATGTATGAATATAAGGGCGCTACTATTATTTTGACCGCAGCTGTAAGTTATTATACAACACTAAGATAATTATTATACAGCACTACCACTAATGATTGAACAAACAAAAAAGGCAATACATTCATTGGGTGCAATCCTTCGGAATATATTTCAGAACTCAAAACTACCGAGTGTTCCAATATTAATGATGTCAAACTACATATTGTGCTAAAAGTCCTGAGATCATAGCTGAACGACTTGACAACAAATTTTGTAAAAACATATCCATTGAGTGATACGGCAAGTTAATGGGAAGTCAATTCGTTAGACTCATTTATTGGATGCAACAAAATAAAAAAACGCTCAAGAAAAGTGGTGTTTGAGATTTTTTTTTCATTTGATAGATACCACATTAGTAAATGCATGGCTGTTGTAGAAGCATGCGGAACACCAAAGTGGTAATCATGGAAACATGACAATAGCCAATTTAAGAAAATCTTTGCAAAGTAGAAAAACTATCCACAAAACGTGGAAGACCTTCCGAATTATCAAAAAAACCTTGAACAAAAGACGAAACATCAGAGAAGCTTCCCACAGCCTCAAACACAAGTTCGGTTAGACCATTTTAATCACTGCTCACAACAAGAGTTTAACATGCCAATTACCAGGGTGCAATGGAGATACTCATGTTAGCTGCTCAAAATGTCAAAATAGACTATGTTTTAATCAAGTAAGATATTGCTTCAAACGATTTCATAATGAAAAATGATTTATGAATCTAATAAATTGCAATGAGCTTCAAATTTAGAAACAAAAATCCTTACAGATCAGTGTGATATTATACATTTTTTTTTACTATCCTGTGTTTAAAATTGTCTTATTTATAGATGAAGGTGCATTTTAATGCTTTATTTTTATTGAATATATAAAATATTTGAAATTATCTTTTAGTTTAAGTTATTAAAAGCCTTTAATTTCATATTAAACATTTAAAATAAAATGTAGTATTTAAACTATCATACAGTATTTTTTATTGCTTTCCCGCATGAAATTGCATATATGCATTGTTGCGTAACTTCGTTCCTATACATTGCAGATCATCCAAATTTTGTTTATACATTCTCTAAACACAAATATTTTTTATACTCAGGGAGAAAAAGTCATGTAATGAAGGGTTAATATGTATAAATTTAAGAAATTCTGGTATTGAATGCAATCACTCAAAACCTTTCCAACGTTACCTTGAAAGTGAGGAATGCGTTCCTAAATAATGAAGTTATTTCAATTTTACACGGAGAAAATTAATTTGCTTGAATCAAGCAAATCAGCAAAACTTTGCTCAATCACAATGTGATTTAAAAAATAATTGCTAAATTGCAATCACTCGTGTATTTAGTTATTATTTATTATTTAGTTATTATAAACTGAAAAGCAAATTTTTACTTAATTCAAATATTTACTTAGTTATTATAAATTGGAATAGCAAATTTATATTTGCTTGGTTATTATAAATTGAAATAGCAAATTCTGCTTAGTTTTTGCTGAAATTTTGCAAAATTTTGAAGTGGCTGAGAATCAAGCACAAGTTTTGCTTAACTACAATACAAATTTAGCAAACAGTTTTCTCCGTGTATGGTATTTTTGTCTTTCGAAAAAAAGGCTGCATTTGTTCTGCCCTTTTTTGAAAATTCTGCCCACCTGAGAAAAAAAAGTAGTGACCTTTTAAATTGAATCGTGTTCTTGTCTCGAAAATGTTGACCTCAACAGTAGAAAGAAATCAGATTTCTCAAAGAACGCAGAAAAAGGGCAGAAAAAATGCAACATTTTTCGAGAAACGAAAACGCCGTTAGTGAAAATAGATTTTAAAAAATGCAAAAAAAGGCACGAAAAGCAGCATTATCATTAATACTACCGCAAAACTTTAAAATTTGTTAATGCAGAATTGAAGAGCCTCGCCCGGCCTTTAATATATGACAGTTAATTTTTTTTTTAACTATATTACTATATTATAACCAGCCAATATATTTACGAAAAACATGATTTTTTGAGGTTTTTGCAAAATGTTTTAGCTCACTGGCGGCTATCGTTACAGCCAAAATAGCTGCTATTTACGGAATCGTTATAAAAAAACCTTGGTTATTTTTAAGTGGGGTCCAAATGGAACTTTTTTTCCATTTTAATAAAAAACATGTTCATCAAAGCCCCCCATGGGTAAATTCTGGCTACGGCCCGGGTCGTTACTATTAAAGGTACTAAGTTAAAGTCGACCGCATTGGATACATTCATTGGAAGCAGATGATTGTCATTGTGTCGGTGATAAAATAAATATTGGGGCAATTAATAAATATTGGGAAATAAGGAGGAATTTAATTTTATGTTAGGGAGTTACAGCCTCCCCCTTCTACCCTACCTTAACATTTCTGAACATGTATTGGAGCTCAGTTCAAGTAAAATTTCCAGCTCCTTCTTAGAATTAGCTATAAAAAACTTTTGATATAAAATGTTTGAAAACACAACAACAATAACTGGCGAAAACAAGCGAATAAAGTCCTCGCCATGCTACAGAGGATGCATTAAAAAATACCAACTAGTTGTGAACAAGGTAAGACCATAAATTTAAAAAAAAATCTTAACTGTAAGAGACAAGCATAGCGAATACAAGCAGTTGACAGAGAAAGAGCAAACACACTAAAAAAGGGAAAAAAAACTAAGACAACAACAGCAACGACAGCGAAATAGAGACAATTAGCACAGCACGTTTGGTTTTTATCTTTTTTAGCATTATAACTCAACCGGCTTTGGTGCAGCTTAAAGAGGTTTTCCAGAAGTTGTTGGCTGCTGCTGCTGCCGCTGCCACTTTTAATGTTGGCCACTAGTGACATTTAACTGCATATCTTAAAGATGCTTTGTGGTGTTTGTAGACAATTTTTTTAAATGCACTTCTAATTTCTCATGTTGGTATTGTTAAAAACCAATATTATTAGTATTTTTTTTTTGATATTTCTTGTGGATTGCACATTATTTTGGCACTTCTTACACGATTACAAAATGTATCTTTCAGTTTGTGTGGTATAAAATAAACTCATTAAAGCACTTGAACTTACATTGCGCGCGTCACGTTATAATCACTTTTCTTCTTTTTTCTAATTTTTTCTTATGGCTCTTAAAACTTTTACTTTAAATTTTTTTTTAATTCGTGCAGTGAAGAAATTTTTTTTTTTTTTTTTGCAAATGCAACTAAGTTTTTCTATGCTCAAGGAAATTCGAAAAAATAAAGCTTAAACAACAAAAACAGAAAAAACCGAGTGTTTTAAAGAAAAACAAGCTAAGCCTTCGACGGACGACAACTTCGCCAGTTTTGGCCAATTCGACGACGTTGACGCGTTGACGACCGTTTTCAACGAAAGCTGCAAACGAAATAAATTGCACGACCGCAGAATTTCCCTAGATATTGAAAAGGAAAATCATTGAACGACGCCATTGAATGTCGTAGCCGCTATTCGTTGAAATTGAATGCAGCTCCAGTCGTTTGCGTTGGCATACGGCAATTGTTGCTTGCTGGACGTTCGGCACGCGTTACTCTAGCGTTGCTCTTGCTTGTTGCTATGTTTTGTTGTCGGTATTGTAAGTGTATGTTGTTGGCTTTTTTTAATTTTAAATTCCAACTTGCTTGGAATTTTTTCCATTTTTGCTCTAAATATCTGCTTGTTTTACATTCAATTCCCATTCAACTTTCATTTCAGTTTAGCCTTTCAATTTGTATGCTCTTTTTATTCAATGAGAGCATGTTTTCAATATAGAGCTTTTTTCTTGTTTTTGTTTAATTTCCAGTACCACGCGTTCTTATGTTATTGTTATAGTTGTTGTTGTTGTTTTTGCTGCGGAGGTGTTGCGGCTGCCGCGTAATTTTGGTTGAGTTTTATATCCGCCTCACGTTTGTCTGTCCGACATTCTTAGTGTTTGTAGACAGTCAGACTGTCAGTCCATCATTTAGAGTAAACGTTAGCATTTAAAATGTGTTCTTTTTATTCCAGAGTAGAGTATTTATATATTAGTTAAATTCAAAGAAACTTTAACGGATGACTTAATTTACTTTAAAAAAAAAAACTAAAAAAAAAATTCATGCTAATTTTAATTTGCATGTAACTTTAAATTTTAGTTCAAAAGAGTGCCATAATACAGTTTTAGCTGTTTTTTTTTTTTGTGGCGTAAAGTATTTATTTTGAAAAGTTTATTTTTAACTACTATTTAAGGACTGTATCGAAAAGAGATTGCACACATAGTTATGCTTGTAATGCAATGGTTTTTATTTCTTTTCACTTCAAATTTTTTTATTAAATAAAATTTATTTTCATTAAATTTCATTTAAATTTTTAAAAAAGACTTATCTTAATATACACCGAATTTTTTGTTATTACCCTTTATTAACTTTTGCACAACTTCTTTTGCAACGGAACTGCTTGCCTTAAACCAATTTTTTTAAATACTTCGATGTTACCGGCAACTCAACCATTCTTCTTTTAGTACCGCTTGACACAAGCTCAATACCTCTCCATCGAACGAAGTTCTGGAGCGTTAGGTGGGTTCTCCTCTTTTGCAAGCTAATCCCGAGAAACAATTTCATATTTTGTGTTAATAAAGTATCTCAAATATGTGCGGTGCCCGTGTCGGTAAATGTTCGACCTTTGTACCATAAGAAGTGCTAGTTCTGGAACACCTTGGGAAGGCACAATGTACGTACGAAAACCGCTTCGGGCACTCGTCAGTTTATTGTGTCCGAATATAGTCGCTCGTTTTTGAACACTTTATTGACATAATACAGACTTACTACGGTACTATTTCAGGTACCTTTCAAGGTACTTGTTGGGTACGTTTCGGGTACATTATAGTTAAGACTCAGGCCAGTTTCGATACATATCAGCTACTTTATTGACAAAATGTATAGGTTTTTTTCTCGGGTCCTGTTCGCTGAAGCTCGTTTGCATTCGGCTTAATATCAATGTGCGATTAACTTTTTTTCATAAACTTCGCAATTTTTCGTTACTATTCGTTGCTTTTAAAAATAAAATATAGTCCGATACTCTGGACTTTTGTGCCTGAGTAGTTTGGTACGGACACTAATTTTTTCTCGGTAATAGATGTTATTTTCTTTTAGCAAATTCAATATAGAACGGCTGTACTGTGCAGTGGCTAAATCATTCCATAATATTGTTGACACATTGTAGTTTTTATAAAATGGTATAAGGAGACAAATGAGACACTCCTTTTTGTAAATTTTTGCTGATATAGTGTCATTTGTGAAGAATCGGGAGATCTTAATACCAAAAGCGCATAAAACACACCAAATGAGGACTTTTGCGCCAATTTTTTCAATTCCAATTGTTGAAATAGATTAGTCAGTAGTACCACCTTTCTGTTAAGTGTAAAACTGGGGACCTGGTAATGTTCCTAAGTTAAAAGTTTTCATCTCCCATAATAATGTACTGAACATTATCTTTAAGCAAATGATCGCGCAATTTCCAAATTCTCTTTTCCCCACTTTCACTTGTCTATCACATTTTTGGTTACCTTTTGTTTTTTTTGGCGGCCGTAGCCTAGTGGGTAGAGTGCGTGGCCCCTAAACTAAAGAGCTGCGGTAGCCTGGGTTCAATTCCAGCTCAGACAGAGAGTTTTTTCAACTAAATTAATTTTTCTGTTCGGTCGTCACCTCTCTGCAGACAATGGCAAACCTCAGAGAGTAAAAATTGCCATGTAAAGCTTCTTGAGAACATAAGCCGTTCGGAGTCGGCATAAAACACGTAGGTTCAGTTGTCGGTCATTTGTGATCAAACATTTAATAACACGCACAACACAATTGATCAATAGAAGCTAGGTCAAAGTTCTTCCAGTTAATTTATTTTATATTTTTGTTTTTTGTACGTTCTAAGATTATGTCTTTGTTTCACTATTTAGATTATGGTAACACTGCCCAATAGGGCCTATCGAATTACAATTTTTGTCGAATTTCACATTCTAAGAGGTCTCAAAAGATTCATAAGATGGTCAAGATCTCCCAAAAAAAATTTAGAAAAAATAATTATCTCTTCCTCTCCCGCAAGGACAAAGTTGCTTTTTTTTATAAAAACAGTAACATCTCAAAACGCTTTAATTTTTGTAAGAAAAACTTCATATATCTTAAAGCAAAAGTAAACATAGGCTTTAACTAACAATATTTTGGCAAACACGATGCCAATCTTGCTTTTTACCCACAGTGTCCTTTGCAAAGGATATTCGAATCTAAAGGTACACTCAAGGTAGCACATAACTTTTAATTGTTATCTGATTGTCTAAATTTTGGTGAAATTGATTAAAGTGTTAACGTTTTCCCTAAATTTGGCGAATTAATAATTTGTATATTTTTCGCATTTGCTGTTTGCGCTTCTTGTTTCGGAGAAATGTATACTTGAATGCAATTTTTTAACTTTTTCAAAAAAATTAATATAAGGTTTTATATCTCGGGCACCAAAAGTGGTACCGAAGTAAGTTTTCTCAATTCGTATTCTGCAAATAGTTTTGAACGAAACCCTGTTTAAAAATATCTACTTTAAAACAACAGGAAAAGGCCATGATTTTTTTTTTCCTATTTTGATATTTAAAAAAAGTAGCTTAAGCATGAAATGTAATAATTTTGTTCATTTCTCCTTTATGGTTATTATTTCAGTAAAACACTTCTTAACAACACTTGTTAAATCAGTTGAGACCCATTGATTAGCAAACTCAGAAACTCAAAATTTCAGTACATAATTTTTGTGAATGAGGTGTTTTAACGAAATACTAAAATTCATAAAGAAAAATTTTTTAAAAAATCGAATTAGGAAAAAAACGTAGTCTTAACCTGGTGTTTTTTATTGATACTCTTGCACTGGGTGTTGTTCAGAAATATTTGAGGAATCTAAATTAAGGAAATTATCTTCAGTACCACTTCTGGTGTCCGAGATATAAAACCTTACATTAATGTTTTTGAAAAAGTAAAAAAATTGCATTCAAGTATACATTTCTTCAAAACAAGAAAATGCATATGCAAAAAATATGCAAATTAGTAATTCGTCAAATTTAATAAAAACGTCAACACTATAATCAAAATTGCTATAATTTAGACTATCAGAAAACAATTAAAAGTTCTATCCCGAGTGTACCTTTAGATTCGAATATCCTTCACCGATTCGAATATCCAGCATTGTATTTGCCAAAATATTTTTAGTTGAAGTTTATATTTACTTTTGCTTTAAGACGTATGCAGTTTTTCTTACAAAGATTAAAGCATTTTAAGATCGTGATTTTTTACTGTTTTTCTCAAAAAACAACTTTGTTCTTGCGGGAGAGGAAGACATCCTTTTTTTCCTTCTTTTTTTATTTTTTGGGCGATATTGACCACCCTATGAAACTTTTGAGACATCTTAGAATACGATCTACATTTTTTGATACGCCCTACTGCCCAACAAGAAAGAAAAAATATTTTTCTCCAATCTTGGAAAAAAGTCTTCAACCTCCACTTGATCTCCAGCTCATTTCTCCAAGTCAACTTCAACATCTTAGAGTTAAGCTAGAAATTGGCTTGAGATGCATAAGTTTTCAAAAAGGCAATACTGTTGAAGTGTCAGCAAAATAATTTGTTTTTGTACCTGGCAACACTAGGCTATTTTAGTTATTGTGTTTCTTGTTGGAATTTGTAGAAAAGTGAATTTGTGAATTGCAGTAAAATAATAAAAGTAGAGTGAACAAAGTAAGTAGAAACTGCAACAAATTAGGCATAGGTGCAGTTTACGGCCCACGCGTAAATAATTTTTTCTTATTTTTATTAAACGTATTTTGGACTTCTCAGTCTAAAATTGCAGAAATAAAATATCGGCCTCGAATGGATTAGGAGATAAAATTCGTGAAATTTTAAAAATTCAGCGCAAAATATTAAGTTTGTAGAATAAAGCCGAAAATAAACAATGGCTGCATTCAGCGGAAGGGAGGAGTGGAACTGGAATACATTTATTTATTTTATACTAGCTGATATACCCGGTGTTACTCGAGAGTCATTTATATAAACATTTTAATATACACTTTTCGATTAAATGTTTTTGTAAATTTTGGAATTTTGTAAAAACGTATTGAATTTAAATTTGAGACCACTATAAAAATATTTGTTAAAAAATTTACCAAGCTTTTTTAACGAAGAAATAATTTTTTCACTGTTTTTTCACAATCAAAAACTGTTTTTTAGTTCTAAACTGAATTTACTGGTTACTGGTAAGCATCAGTGATCTGCAAGCGATGGCATTTTCGCTACTTGCAATCTACCCTCAACAAATACAGTGACAGTCTGACCGCACTACGCAAGCGCTGCGATTGTTGTGTCGAACATACTTGCAACATTGAAGCCAATTGTGTATGAGCGTGTCGTAAGACCACAATAATGCATGTTCGAGTTGTTGGTTTGATAACCAGCGCAGGGTCTTTTCAGCTTCTGGTATGCAATGGTAAGTATGGTCATTTACAAGCAACAAAACAAAGACATAAAGCGTAACTCCTACATAAAAAAACCAGCGCTTATTTTGTTCTCCGAACACAAAGTATTTGCAGTAACATTGCAGTAACATTTCAGTTACTTTGCGTGACTTTTGAGAGCTTGTAGCTCATAAGCTAATGGTTCAATTGAGCTGATTTCTTTTTTAAAATAAATTCTAAAGTTTAATTGAGTGAGCAATAAAATTTGTTTAGTAAATTTTTAAAGATATTTATTAAATCTAGTTTTTTAAGAAATTATATCAGACGCCATTTTACTATAAAACACCTTTAATCACTGATTTTGATAAGATTTTGTATGCATGCAGATCTTTAATAAAGCTACAACTTTTGTTCAATTGTTCAAAATTTTGAAATAATAGGGTCGCCACCTAATAATATGTCTTTTCAAGAGTTTTAAACGTCATTTATCAGTTTTATCAGTTTTAAGTTTAAAACTGATAAATGACGTTTAAAACTCTTGAAAAGACATATTATTAGGTGGCAACCCTATTATTTCAAAATTTTATAATTTTGAAATTCTGACAACGGATTCGGATTCAGCGACCCATTTTTGATACATAATTTTTTTGCCAGCCCCGAATTCATAAAACTACAAAAAATTAAGGTGGCAACCCTATCCACCATCTTGAATTTTAAAATTCTGACTTTAGATTCGAAATCAGCGACCCCTTAACACAGATAAATGACGTTTAAAACTCTTGAAAAGACATATTATTAGGTGACAACCCTATTATTTCAAAATTTTATAATTTTGAAATTCTGACAACGGATTCGGATTCAGCGACCTATTTTTGGTGTACCTTTTTTTGCCATCTTGAATTTTAAAATTCTGACTTTAGATTCGAAATCAGCGACCCCTTAACACTGATAAATGATGTTTAAAACTCTTAAAAATACATATTATTATGTGGCAATACTGTGGTAAAAATTAAGGTGGCAACCCTAACCTCCATCTTAAATTTTAAAACCGTCCATTATATTCGAAATCAAATCCGTTGACAGAATTTCAAAATTACAAGAATTCGCAAAAATGAAAAAAATCTAGGTGGCAACTCTATCCGCCATTTTAAATTTTAAAGTTATACATCATCTTCGAAATAAGTTACCCCTAAAACTTCCTAAAACTATTTACTCTATTACTGAAGTAATCTACAAACACTTGAGTAAAAATGCAGTGTAGCGCTGATTTCATCGTTCGTAAGCTTACTTTTGTATCACTGCTTAGCCGAAGTTGAAATCAACCTGCAATGGTACACGAGGCAGTAGCTCGAAATAATGCATAATTATAACGATTGCCGTTCGTGCGCTGTGGTTTATACACATAATTATTTTATGCAAACATCTATACTTTCCACTGAAGTCGAAGCACACATCACACAGTGTTTGACTTTGGTACAATTGGCTAATGCAACATGCTTGATGTTGTAAGTGAGCTCGATGGCGTAGAATATGTTGCATGGTATTAATGATATTGAAGTCATACAAAAACCAAGTATGTACTAAGTGTAAAAGCAGTTGCAGTTCATCGCTGGTAAGCATGTTAGTTGCACTTCGCTAATGAAAATCAAATTTATAAAAATCTTCCTAAAATTTTTTAGTAGTTTTTCCAGTTGGATTGTCTCTAAATTAAAAATTAATATAAATTGAGTCTGATAGTTGATGCAATTTCTTAAATCTTCTGAATTCCTATTTTATACAAAAAATTGTACAATCGTTTTTTAATGTAAATTAGCAAACAGGTGTAAGTTAAGAAAGCAGTCGCTTTTTAATTTTTATTATAGTATATACAGCAACCTGTAACAATATTATCGACGTTAACAGTTGATCGACATAAATTCAGCTGAAAAATCTGCAAGAACAGTGCAAGAAGTGCCGTTATGTTATTTGCTGCAAGTTTACGCTGTGTGTTTTTCAATCACGAACAACAATTTTTGAGTCATTTTATGAGTAAAAAGTCAATATTTTGTCAAATTCAATATTCTTTTTTTTCTCATTCTTAGGTAACGATGTTTTATGAAAAAGTCGTTGTACTGAAAATTTCTCCAATTTTGAAGATATGTGAATGTTTTTGATGTCAAAGTAACAAAAAAAATTTTTAAAATTAAGGCTGTGTGCGAATTGAATTAAATGCGACCTAAACTAAATTGGGTCGATAAGGCAGTGCTTCCTAAATAACTTAATAAATTATCGAGCTACCTAAATGCTTCCTAAATTAGGAAGCACTGTTTTATCGACACTATTTAGTTTAGGCCGCATTTAGATCAATTCGCATACAGCCTAAATATACAAAAATCTCCGATCCTAAACAGTTTTATAATAACAAAATTACCGTTAGTTGAAAAATTTTAGAGGGGGCGTGGTAAAAACTAAGTATGTAACATTTTAAGTTGGGATGCACTTAATATGTATACCTAGTATGAGCAAAATCCGTAAAGCCGTTTAGATTTGTATAAAGGCCGAACAAACAAACAAACAAACAGAAATTGAGTTTTATTACTATAGATTACTTTTTAAATAAGCGAAAAAATTAAATAAAATATTTTCATTAATTTATAAAAATGTGTAAACAAGTCTTCTATAAAGAACATAATTAATGCATGCAACCAAAACGTTTCCATTTAGTATTTGAATACTAATATAATTTATTTAAAATAATTTTTTGAAAATGTGTAATATTAGGTTTAAAACTATTTTCATTGATTGAAATAAAAAAATAATTGGTAAAGTTTTTTAAATTCTCTTAAAAAACTATTTATTTTTCATTTTGGGTTGGAGATCAGTAAGAGAAAGACATTGAAAATCAAGTGGAGATCCAGCCTTATCTCAACTGAAGAATGGCTTGGATCTCAAGTGGAGGTCAAGTTGATATCCAGCACTGGAGATTGGAGAAACGAACTGGAGCTCCATTTGAGGTCAAGCCGATCTCCAAGGTAAATGTTTATTGGGTGGTTCTAGCTTTTCTTGCCCTCTCTCACTCATACATTGAACTATTTTTGTTTATTTAAGTAAGTACCTTAAAATCAAGTTTCGAATCTCTTGGACATTTTTTCTGCCACTTTTTGGCAGATCTTTGAGAGAAAAGGTATTATATTATTTTTGACACTACTTACACTTGCTTTATACCTTTTGACTAGCTTTCTGTAATAAACAATTTTCTTGCGCTCGTGCTCTTCGATTCGAGGCATTGCAAAAACTAAGGAAATAATAGAAGAGAAAGGAAAAGCAATGATATTGGAATTGATAATACTTTCTTACGGTGCTTACTGCATTGCAATCAAACTTCTACACTGCGAGAAATATTGAATTGAAAGTGTTCAGTTTATTTTCGATACACTCCTACAGTATAACACACATCGATATATTTTTAATTTTAGTATCATACAGTATTAAAACATTTATGTGTGTATCACATCAGAACAATTTTTTTAAATGTAGGCTTGACTTTAGATTAAAATGATCTCGCCATAAATTCTTTAAGAGTTTCCAATTCCAATCTTATACAAATACATTGGTATAAACGGATATCCCGGATTGCCCTTTTTTCATAATTTGTATGTTTATTGTATTTTCTTACACAGAGATAACTATTTTGCTTGAATCAAGCAAATGTTTTGCTTAAAAGCAACTCAGCAAAACTTTGCTCAATCACGGTGTGATTTTAGAAAAAGATTGCTAAATTGCTAAACAACTGCGATGGTCGAATGTTTAGGCCCATGCACTTATACTCACGCGGCCGAGGTTCAAGTCTCCGGATAATGGTAATTTTTCAATTTAATTTAATGTTAATAATTATTTCACTTCAAAAATATGCTAAATTTCAGCAAAAACTAATCAAAATTTGCTATTCCAATTTATAATAACTTAGCAAATATTTGCTTGAGTTAAATAGAAATTAGCTTTTGCAGTTTATAATAGCTTAGCAAATTATTATAAACTTAGTTATTACAAACTGGAATAGAAAATTTTGATAAATTTTTGCTAAAATCTAGCTTAATTTTGAAGTGGCTGAGATTCAAGCACAAGATTTGCTTAACCACAATACAAATTTAGCAAACAGTTTTATCCGTGAATATGTACGTATATAAGCTATACTACGGTCCCCTGCATATTAGCGGGATCGAGTTTGTTGGTCGAATTTCGGGACAGATTCGATCGAAAATCTTCGGACTCCATCGGCTTTTCTGAGTTTAAATTAACATAATAACATTTTGTTCTAAGGAATCGTTCCACTGTAAGATGTTCACTGGGGCTTATACTGGGAATTACAAAAAAAGAATATGCATCGCTGGACACACGAGAGAAGTGAAGCTTTTTTTCAGTTTCATAAGTTTAATAATTTAATGGTTTTTTTAATAAAGAAATGTATAAATCAAAAAAAATTTAAATACCATAATGTTAACTAAAAACAATAATATTCCCACCAATAAATTTTATTACCTTACATTATTATTTTACATTAATTTTGAATTATTTTTGTAAATGTTAATGAAATTATTGGTTCTTAACTCATTAGTGCATAAAGTCCCTTTAAAGTGACGTTGATATTTATTCACCTTAAACCTAAATGTTTGAATAAAAATTCAAATTAAGTATGCTATGACTTTTGCTTACATCTGTTTTGTAGCAATAACATGCATTCAGTTTAAATTATTTGTGGTGTGTGCTTTATTTTGTGCAACAAATTAATAAAGCTATTAGTAAAAATCGTAAAGCTCGTGGCGGGTAAGTAAAAACGCAATAAAATAAATATTTTGTTATTATATGCATTTGTTTAAAGTATATACGGATTCAGACATGTATAAATGATTAACTTATTTGAACGAAGGTTGGTAAAGAATTTTATAATTTACGCAATGTGGTTTATTTAGCAAAGTCCCTTATAACGTCTCTGTAACGTCTTAATGTACGCTGACGACGTGAAACTTTTTCTTTGTTACAAATCACCCGAAGAACGACATATTTTTCAATCTGATCTAAACAGACTTGTGGACTGGTGTAGCTTAAATATATTAAATCTCAACTTAAAAAAATGTAAGCAAATGACATTCTCGCGAAGATCTGCTAGTAACATAAATTACACTATAAATAACACTAACTTAGAAATAGTTTCCAGTTTTCTCGATCTTGGTGTTATTATGGATTCAAAACTTCGCTTCAATCTCCACGTTAATATGGTGATAAATAAGGCAAGAGGAGTCCTTGGTTTCATTAAAAGATGGGCTAAAGAATTCAGTGATCCCTTTACTACTAAATTATTATATACCTCTCTCGTAAGGCCAATTCTTGAATATGCATCAGTTGTATGGAACCCACAATATAATGTCTACATCGACGCCATAGAATCCGTTCAAAAACAGTTTTTACTTTTTGCTTTACGTCATAGTCGTTGGAAACCCAATATTATGCTTCCATCGTATGAAATACGCCTTAAAATTATTTTACTACCTTCCCTAAGAAGCAGAAGAATGATGCTTAATGTCATGTTTCTGTATAAATTACTTCGTGGCGAGATTAATTCGGAATATCTCATCTCAGCTCTAAATTTTATCATCCCAAGGAGAGGAACTAGACATTTTCTGTTTTTCAAGTTGAGTCAGTGCAGTTCTAATTACGCTCTTCATGAATCTTTACGATGTATGTGCAGTGATTTCAATGATAACTTCAATATGATTAATTTTTCTGATTCGGTAGATGTCTTAAAACGGAAAATTATATTACATTTAAATAATTAAATTAATTTAACTTCATCCCATTATACCTAACGCAATTTTATACAATGCAATATTGGCAATTGAGATTGTTCTGTTTCTCTTTTTTGTCTCGATTGGGATTTACGCGCTCACGTGGTTTCCTGATTTGAAATTAGACTGAACTCACACTATCACCTGGATTGGTGTGCCAGAGTATATCTCTTTTCCATACAAGTTTATGCCTGCGTTGGCCCAAATGCATATCCAACTAATTGGGATTTTGATTTGGCGGATATGAGACTTATCTCATTTCCACGTAGGTCCTTGGGTTGGACAATGGCCGCAAACCAGTTAAAATGAGTTTAGTGTTTTTGATTGTTTTTCGGGTACCTTAAATTAATAATTACTATTATTTAATTCGATGTTGCTTATTTATATAGAATCAAGTATACTTAAATACGCGTTTATATATATTAAATTTTTCAATTCCGCTGAAAAGCCAATTAATGTGCTTAGTGGAAAATCCTAATTGCCAATAGGGGGTATTGTTTTAGTACGTAGGTGCATTCTGTCTGTCCCGGCTGATTCGGGCAGATTTTAGAATGTGAATCGTGCATGCGTATAGGTCGGGTATACGTATCTTGGGAAGATTTCATACCTCCGGGCGAATCCAAAAAAGGGACTTTATGCTCATATGGCAGTTTTCATATTTATTTTGTTATAGACTTACAGTTGCTGAAATATTAGAAGAATTGGAAGCTATTTATGGTAGTTTGGAAGGCATTGATATATATATATATATACTATTCTTCCCCTGAATGGAAATGATTCAGATCAAGATTCAGATGCAAGTGATAACGAGCATGAAGGAAACCTCAATCATCTTGGTGGGAAATTGTTAAACACAGAGTGCGAAATTCAGCACAGAACCAGTATTCAAAATTCACTAAGAGTTTAAAACTGCTAGAACAAAGAAAATCCAAGCTACAAAATTGAAACTAAATGCGAGATAAATTTGTCTAGCATCGAACCCCAATCTGATAAAATTCCAACAGACTTTTTCCAACTCTTTTTTTCTGAGGAAATGCTTTGTCACTGTGTTGAACAAACTAATTTATACGCTCTTCAAAAAAATTTTGATTTGAAAATGACTTTAAATTAAATAAAGGTATTTATTGGTGGTATATTGATGTCCAGATGTGCAAAATATTCAAACCAATGCCTATACTGGTCTAAAAAAAGTGACACTCCAAAATTACTTGCAAACAGCATGCGCCTCAACAGATTTGAAAAAATTTTATACAATTTTCAGCTAAATGATAACTCCAAAGTTCAAAGTCTTTTCAAAATCCGACCACTTATTTATCATCTAAATCGAGATTTTCTAAAACATGGTGGATTAGATGAAAATATTTCTATTGATGAGAGTATGATTCCTTATTATAGTAAACACTGTGCTAAGCAATATATTCGCGGTAAACCAATTAGATTTGGATTTAAAAATTGGGCACTCAATTCAAGTGAAGGATATATGCTTCAGTTTGACATAAGTATGGGAAAAAATACTGATATCGTGTCCCAAGGGTTTGGTACAGGAGGCAACAAAGTTGTTAATCTTCTTACAAAAGCAAATATACCAAACAATAAAGGATTTAAAGTTAGATAACAAATTTATTATAATCGATTTCACCTAATATACATTTTTCATACGAAGGTTTTCCTCGATAATTACTTCATATCCTTGAAACTACTCATCCATTTGTCAAGCATGGGTATCTGCACATCTGGTACAATAAGAGATAGTCGCACTGAAAAATGCCAACTTCGTCCTATTTCCGCAATGAAAAAGGAACAGAGGGGATCTACTGACTACCGTTATTCGAATAATGGAAACATATTTCTTGTAAGGTGGAAGGATAACAATGTAGTTACCCTTGGAACAAATTTTGATAATAACTAAAGTACTTCAGCGTTATAATCTTGGTATGGGTGGCGTTGATAAGATGGATCAGCTGGTGGCTGTTTGTCGATCGCGAATTAGACAGCGTTAGTCAATATTTGCATATTTATTGGATGCATCTGTCGTAAATAAATAGCTACTCATGCGGAAACTTCAACCAAATGCTAATTGTGCCAGTTTATTACAATTTTGGCTCTATAAAGCCACATCCTATCTGAAAACACTTGCCCTCTATGAGAGGAGCCAGCCGGACAAATGTAAGCACTGATGTAAGATTCGATGGCAGAAATCACATAGTGGACTATTGTAAAACGGATAAGCGATATGCGAATTGCGGTAAGAAGTCGAATTTTATTTGTATCAAAGGCAATAAAGGTCTTCATCCGAAAGATTGCTTCAAAATCTTCCATTCGCCAAATGCTGATACTGCATAACGTCCCTTATAAGGGACACTTCTTAAGACTAAAATAACTTGTTTTCTTTAAATAAAACTTTTAAAAAATATTTTAGTAGTCTTATTTAATACCATAATAAAAAAAAACTACAAAATTTGCAAGTTATCCTCATGCACTAATGGGTTAATATCTAAAATATCAAACGTATATAATGTAGATGTAATGTCATAAATATTTCTAGCAAATATTACATAAATAGTTGTCCTAATCGAGTTGTGGAAATATTTGGATTGCTTATCATTCGCAAATTATATTTATCAAAACTGCATTGTTTAAGGCCTTGAATTTGTATGAAATTGATTTTTTTTTTATATTTCAAAAGTAAGGTCTTTCTGTTATTTTCACTTCTACAGCTATTTTAGTAGGTGTCGAGCCACAGTGTTCTGTCTAGATTCATTCTCTTTATACTTTTTTATCTCGAAACTACTTTTTTCGGTATGGTGTTGTAGAAAAAACACAAACTATTCAGCCGAATCATCTGAAATTTAAATATGCTATTGATAACATCAGTAAATTATGAGAAGAGTAATAATAATAACCTCGATTGTGCTGAGAATATACATTCAGTATTTGACTTTGGATCTCTGTCTTTGTCTATTGATGATGTTTTAAAGGGAATTCTGAGTCTGTAACCTTCATCTAGAATGGATTTTGATGGTCTTTGCTCTATTTTTTTAAAAAAACTGTGCTTAAACCTTAGCTTATCCATTAACTTTTATTTTTAACAGTTTTCTCTGTTTTGGTGTTTTCATTGATGATTGGAAGTTATCTTTCATTACTCCAATCCATTAATCTGGATCTAAAAACAATATAGCTAACTATAGACCAATTTCTAAGCTAACAACTATTTCGCAGCTTTTTGAGTCTATAGTTAAAGAGAAATTGTTTTTTACAGTTAAGAATATTATCTCTCCTCACCAGCATGGATTTGTACCTGGTCGCTCTACTATGACAAATCTTGTTTTATTTTCTGAATACTGCATATCAGCATTTACTCAGTGATGTCAGGTTGATGTCATTTTTACTAATTTTTCCAAAGCTTTTGATAAAGTTTGTCATGTTCTGTTAGTCAAAATGCTTAAAAATTTGGGTTTTCACTCTATTTTCTTATGCTGGCTTGAGTCGTATTTATCAAACAGGCAATGTGTAGTTGCATTTGATAATGTTAAATCCTTTTCTTATTTAGCAACTTCAGGTGTTCCTCAAGGAAGTGTCTTGGGACCTCTACTTTTTATTTTGTTTATTAATGACATAACATCAATTTTTTTTCTTTTTGCAAATTTTTGCTCTACGCTGATGATCTCAAGATCTTCCTAAAAATAGGCAATTTAAATGACACTGAACTTTTACAGAGTGAAGTTGATAGACTCTATATGTAGTGCTACAGAAAAGGTCTTTTCCTAAATCTTAATAAATGTTATTCAATTACTTTCTCAAAATCTAGCTTTTTCCGTCCGTCCGCTTATAATATCGCCAATTTTCCTTTGACTTCCGTCCAACAATTTAAGGACCTAGGTGTCGTTTTTGATTATAAGCTTTCGTTTACTTCTCATCTGGATTATATTATTCCTAAAGCTTATTCTATGCTAGCTTTTCTAAGACAAAATAGTGCATGTTTTTCCGATCCGTACACTTTGAAAGTCTTGCTTAACTCCCTTGTCCGTTCTAGATTGGAATATGCTGCTATTATTTGGAACCCGTATTACGAGTCTCATAAGTTGTGGATGAAAGGGTTCAGAAATCGTTTGCAAGGTTTGCCTTGCGCTCTTTCAATATTGATGGTGTACCTCCCCTGCAGTGTAAGACTAGTCAGCATTAAAACATGAGTAGTATTTATACTAGTCAAAACAAACTAGTTTATATTTTGTCACGATTTACTAGTTGCAAAAGTAGTTTAAACCCAACTAGTTTTTGCCAAGTCACATTAAACCAGTTGTAAAACTAGCCAAAATCAAACTATACTACATATTATCAAAATCAACCAGTTCCAAAACCAGTTGGAGCTGGGTACCCCATTGGAACAAACTAATAATAAACAAATTAAAACATATAAAAACTAATTTAAAAACATGTAGTTGATAAACTATCTTGAATTATATTAATGCGACATATACTCTCATTTTTAAATGTTTTTATTGCAACTTTGTAGTAGATTAGAACTTAGTTTATATATACCATAAACATGGTATTTCATCAAATAGCTTTAACTTTAGCCTTTAGCTAATATTTTGTTGTAAAAATATATGTTCTTTGAACCTATGAACTATTGAAAAAATATGAACCTATGAACTAGTTTTAATTCGATAATTACTATATTGGTTAAAAACTAGTCACAACCCAACTAGAACTTTACTTTACATAAAAAATGAGTTGTTATCTAGTTAAAACCTTATCTATAGTAAGACAATTGTCTTTTCCAATGACATCACCACGTAAAAAATACCAGTCGGTTCTATGAGAATAGGACATAAATCGAACTAGTTGTTGGATATTTCCAACTAGTTGTTGACTGGTATAAATCTAGTTGATTACACTGCAGGGTCCTTCATATAAAACGAGATGCCTGTTAATAGGGCTCAAAACTTTGGAGAGTAGAAGAAGCATATTATCTTTGCTCTTTGGTTTTGATATCATAAATGGTTTGGATGATTGCCCTGCACTATTGGAAATGATAGATTTTAATGTTCCAGCAAGAATGCTTAGAAATTATGATCCTTTTTACTTGCAAATTTACCATTCCAACTATGCTATAAATGCGCCTATTAACCGTGTTTTGCGTTTGTTTAATTCTAATAATTCTAGTTGTAATCTTGATTTTACTGTTTCTAAGATTCAAATAAGATCTATTTTAAACACAATATTTTGAACTATTTTTACTATCTTTACTACTTAGTAATTAACTAGTCTGTAGAACATTTATTCATAGACTAAACTGAAAATAAATAAATAAATAAATAAAGAAACTGGCCATTTCAGCCCTTGGAAGGACTGAAAAGCTTCTATTGATAAATTGCGTTGTGCGTCTTATTAAATGTTTGATCACAAATGATCGAGTACTGGACTTAAGTGTTTTATGTCGACTCCGAACAGCTTATGTTCTCAAGAAACTTTACATGGCAATTTTTACTCTCTGAGGTTTGCCATTATCTGCAGAGAGGTGACGACCGAACAGAAAAATTAATTCAATTGAAAAAACGTTCTTGTCTGAGCTGGAAGGAACCCAGGCTACCGCGGTTCTTTAGCTTAGGGGCCACGCACTCTACCCACTAGGCTACGGTCGCCACTAACATCAGTGATGATAGCATCAGTGGCTATCGCTTTAACTAGAATCAGAGTTTTATTAAAAAACATCGTATATTTTACACTTAATAACCGGCAGAAAGCAAGCTGTTTAAAGAACTTAATTTTCAAAAGCGCGCAACTCTGTCAATTTTCAATATTTTTTCTTTCTAATGCCAGCCATGCTGCACTCATACTGATTAATAATATTATTTGCTTTTATTTTTCAAATAAATAGAAAAGTCAAAATCTACAACACCGCCCATGCCTCTTTTTCTAGAGAGTGTCTCACTGAGCGCCATTTTGAATAAGATCAACAATTTTTTAAATTAAAAAAAAAAATTTTTTATTGATGAATGAGTGTTTTATTATACCTAAAAAGTTTAAAAATCTTTGTTTAATATTATAACTTTTTAAAAAAAATCCTAAAAATACCCTAAATTTTTGAGCACTAGAACATCGGCCTTGCCTTAAGTGCATATGAACATTCATTCATGTCTGAATTCGCAATTAAAATCTACGCCTTAAACAATTACATCTGGTGACAATTCTCAACCCGTTCAATGGAACCTTGCTACTTTTGTTGTTTGGATAGCTGTTCCACAATGGGTCTGTTCGGAAATGTATCATGATGCGAAAACTGGTTTTTAGCATAAACCAAATATTCGAAAAAGGCCCATTTCGCAGCACTGCAAACGTCAAACATTAAAGCTGAACTCATCATTCGCATCAAAAAATTCACGCTGCAATTTGGACGCTTAAAAAATGCCAGTTGTGCGCATACTTCATAACGATTTGCAAATTTCTGAACAGGCCCAATGCTTTTGACCGATTATTGTGATCGATTATTGCATCATAGCATCACGCATGCACAATAGAATATGTAGCATATCTAATGCACAATCCTTTTAATATATTCTTGTCATCTGCTGCAACATTGCTTCAGTTAATACTTAGCATTGAATGAACTTACTAACGTAACGAAGGTGTTTGAATTAGATGGTAGCGTGCTGGACTATTAATCGAAAGGGTGCGTGTTCGCTTCTCATTGCTGTCATAGAAATATTTTTAATTTTATATTCTCTTGTTGTAATTGACACAAGCAAAAAAAAAACAACAACTCTAAGAAAAAGGTGTATGGAAAAAGTGTCGTTTTTGAGATTTTACTCAAGGAAATCGCAAAACGGGGCGCGAAAAACTTCGCTTCAAAATCAAGGCTGTCTGATAGACAAATTGTGGACTTGAATTAACGAGTTAATGAGAGCCGTACCTGTTATTGGAATAAATCTAATATGAGAAGGTTCATTACAGCCCGAAAGATCAATACGCCAAATTTTATTATCGAGCTTTCCGCAGTTCTTAACTTACAAGTGTCTGAAATATCATCTTGAAATTTAAAAATACATTCTGCAGTTTACGAAATAGCTTTTATAAATATACTCGCACCCTGTAAGAATAATAAAAAGTTTTTATCCTATCGATTCTCCATTACTCATAAAAAAATTTCCCACAAAAGGCGTCGTCGAGCATTCTACTGATTAAAAGATACATCAATCAGAAGTTGAACTCTTAGTCAAATTTTTTTCTAGATCCTTCTTAGATATATGTTAACTAACCGGGAGCGTACCGTGACCATGGTGATAAGGGGGAAGCTATTTATTTTGGCCGACTGCATACCCTTAAGTGACGACTTTTTTTAACACAACATAATTTAATTAATCAAAGTTACTCATCCGTTCGATCAATAAAAATCTTAAAGGCATTTGCCGTACGTTCCATCTTTTAATTAAAAGAAAATAAATGTATTTTAAAGATATCGAATAAGCATTTAAAAATTTATTTTAATAATGTCTTAGGTTATATATCACTAAAAAATAAACAGAATTTTATTATTTTACAAGTTCTTTTTCTTGAAAATATTTAATGTATTAATCAAAAAAAATAAAAATTTACTTTAAAAGTATAATAACATTTAAATATTATTTCTTCTTTGTTTTAAAGTAGCCCATTGTTTCGCAACTTTACCTAAGTAAATGAGATAAACTATATCCTTTTCTGATGAAATTATCAGTAATCCGGTGGATAATCTGCAGCGTCTGGTCACCGAGGCAGAGAAGAAGAAGCGTGGCCTGGTTATCAGTGTTGACGCGAATGCGCACCATACAGTCTGGGGAAGCACGGACGTAAATGTAAGTTCTTGTTAAACTATTTGTTGAAAAGTAATTTATATGTTTGTAACGTTGGGAACGAGCCAACTTTTATTACTCGGAGTAGGCGCGAAGTCTTAGATGTTACTCTAGTCTCTGACTTCTTTTATGATAGGATCACGGACTTGAAAGTGCTTCAGAAGCACTCCTTCTCTGATCATAGGTATATAACATTTGATCTAAAGGGCCACGTCAATAGCCAAGCTGTCTTTAGGAATCTGAATAAAACAAATTGGTGTGAATTTAGGGAGGTAGTTGAAGCATCGTTAACCCTTCTCTCAGATAATCCCCCTTCGACGACACATGAACTAGATTCAATCGTGGAGCAGCTGACGGGGACTCTAAAGGATGCCTTCGAAATCTCATGCCCCAAGGGCAAATCAAAAGCATCTTGGTGGTCAAGAGAAATTAGTAATCAGGTCTCAGTGCAGGAAATTAGGTCTTAGTGCAGGAAGTTTTTTAATAAAGCTTAGAAATCGGGTAGAACTCAATACTGGGATGAGTATATATATAATAAGTCGGGGACTTACCGAAACAGACCACAGTGGGACTCTTTTCGTCCCCTATTGGACAAAGGATGTTTCTGCTCGGGGCACTCATACGTGAGCATGCTCCTTGTATAAGCAGCCTATGTCACCTCAAGCATATCCTTGTAGGTCAGTTGACCAATCTCGGCTTCGCCGACAAATGGACGTCCGAGAGTAGTCAATCGGCGCCGGACACTGGCACAAAATGTGTGCTGCTTTTTCCGGCTCCTCTAGGCATATCCTACACGCATCGTTTTCGGTCAGAGTCATCTTCCCGAGATGGTACATGAAGGGACCGTGTCCTGTGATCAGTGCAGTAAGCTAGGTTAAAGTCCTTCGATTGTATCGGATAACACTACGAGACCACTTCACGGCCGCCTTTGATTGCCTGCAATTGACAGCTTCTTCCCAACTTGTACGGTTCGTCCATTGTTTAATAAGGCCTGCCACCATGTTGTCGCCTTTGGTGATACGTGGTTCTGGTCCACAGAATTCTTTTGCTGATCCCTCTCTTTCTAAAGAATCAGTATTTTCATTCTGTTCTATGCCAGAGTGTCCTCTCACACATATAAGTGTGAGCTCATTTGTCTGGGCGCACTTATTGAGTTTTGTAAGACATTCTATGGCCAACCTGGAAGTGATGTCTGTCCGTTGCATACACCTAATCACAGTCTGGTTGTCGAGAGCAATGAGAATTTTCTTGCCATTGATCCGGCCATCTATCAGGTGGTCCAGCGCATGCGCTACTCCAATCATTTCCGCCTGGTATACAGACACAAACCTCCCTAACCTCAGTACACAGAATAGGCTTAACTCTTCTGAGTAAACGCCTTCCCCGGCTCTGCCATTCATCAGAGAGCCGTCTGTGAATATACTGATATCGTTACCAGCGATTTGAGATGAGTATAAATCCAGTTTAAAAATTTTTAAGAAAGCACTTCGAAAGGCTCAGCACAATTTCCTCGCTTCTAATCCTAGCTATCTAAGCTACTTATATAAATCAGATGATACTTGGACATCCTCTAGCGAGGAGACCCTAGATCTTCTTCTGAGTACCCACTTCCTGGATTGCTCTGTGGATCTCACTCAAATAAGGTGTGAGAGGGCTCCGGCGATAAGTAATCCTTCAAAACTCATATCAGAGAACAGAATTAAATGGGCTCTGTTTAGTTTCAAACCATATAAGCTTGCAGGGCTTGTTAGTATAGTTCCAGCCGCTCTACAGCACACGTCGTCCATTATCCTTCCATGGCTTCTTGTTATTTTCAAAGTTGCCTTGAAATAACATACATACCATTAAAATAGAGAGAGGTAAAGGTAGTATTTAAGGCGGGTAGAATACCGCAAACGAGTCCGAAGGATCTCAGACCCATAAGTATTTCATCTTTCCTGCTAAAAACACTCGAAAGACTGATTGACGCTCATATTCGTTGTAGCATAGACACAAATTTGCTTTCAGCCTCACAGCACGCTTACAGAAAAGGTAGGTCTGTAGAAACGGCCCTGCACTCCCTGGGAGACTTTATAGAAAATTCCTTTTTCCATAAGGAGTACACAATGGTAGCTTTTCAGAATATCGAAGGCGCCAATGATGTTCTTCCGGGGGCAATCATTGGCGCGCTCAGGATGCTTCGTGTGGATGAGTCAATCTGTGTACTGATAAAAAACCTGCTGACCTGCAGAGTCGTCAGTGCATCTTTAGGTGACTCAAAGACCAGGAGATTTGTGAGTAGAGGCACTCCTCAGGGGGGTGTTCTATCACCCGTTATTATGGAACTTGGTAGTCAATAGGAGTCATAAGGAGTACACAATGGTAGCTTTTCAGAATATCGAAGGCGCCAATGATGTTCTTCCGGGGGCAATCATTGGCGCGCTCAGGATGCTTCGTGTGGATGAGTCAATCTGTGTACTGATAAAAAACCTGCTGACCTGCAGAGTCGTCAGTGCATCTTTAGGTGACTCAAAGACCAGGAGATTTGTGAGTAGAGGCACTCCTCAGGGGGGTGTTCTATCACCCGTTATTATGGAACTTGGTAGTGGTTATTATGGAAGGTGATTGCCTAGCGGATGACGTAGCTATTGCTGCAAGGGGAAAGTTTCCTAATACTCTCTCGGAAATGCTTGGGTCAACGCTCTCCGATCTCACTACTTAGGCCAAAAGTTGTGGGCTCGGGGTAAATCCCCAAAAAACTGAACTGGTCCTTTTTACGAGGAAATATAAAACTCCGCGCACAATTCCTCCACGTCTGGATGGCACTCTGCTAAACTTCGTGAAAGAGGCAAAATACTTAGGTTTTATTTTGGATAGAAAGTTAAGCTGGAAACCGAATATTCTTGAGCAAACTAGGATGACCAATGTTGTTTTATATGCCTGTAAGAAAGCTTTTGGTAAAACGTGGGGGCTTACCACGAATATTTCACGTTGGATTTACACAGCTATAGTGAGGCCAATCTTGTTATACGGTGTATGTGCGTAGTGGACAACACTAAAAACACAGGGAAAGTTAGGGAAAGTACAAAGAACTGCGGCCGTATGTATCAGCGGAGCACTTAGGTCTACTTCATCGGAATCGCTAAATGCGGTTTTTTGCTTAATATCCCTAAATATTATCAGAAAAGGATGGCACAAGAAACAGCCATCCGCCTGAGAGCAACCTCGCAGTGGACTAACACAGGTCATTCCTCGAATATCGATTTTGCAAGATCAGTTCCCAGCATCATCGATTACATTATTGCCACTCCCTCATTCGAGAACGGCTTTCACATCGTTATCCCAACCAAAGTAGAATGGGACGGGTTACTGCCGCTAAGCCAAGTTGGCACGCATATTTTTACTGACGGCTCAAAACTTGACAGCAAAGTTGGGGGAGCCGTCTTTTCAACTGATCTGGACATCAGAACCTCATTTAGACTGCCAGATCATTGCAGCGTCTTCCAGGCTGAAAAAATGGCTATCTATAGAGCTGTGGAATGGCTGAGGTATTGTGAGATATCATCTGAAGACATCTACGTTTTTACAGACAGCCAAGCAGCGATTAAATCCCTTGCAGGTGTGTTCCTTACATAACCAACAGTCCTTAAATGTCGCTCGTCTCTTAATGAAATGGCGATAAGTTCAACATCCATCTGGTCTGGGTACCAGGGCATAGGGACATTCCGGGAAATTGTAGAGCGGATGAGCTTGCTAGGGAAGGTACAGCGGCAACGCTGCTGCCGGACATGGAAACATTAGGCATGCCACTTGGGTCTTGCAAGCTGGCTCTAAGGCAATATGCCTCAGAATTGGCTAATTTCTGGTGGAATCATAGCACCACCTCTAGTTTTACTGAAAAACGAACGCAAAACCGCTACTTGTTTCTAGTAGATAAGCACTCCCAAAAAAAGACTTCATACTTTGTTTTGTCGTAGAGGGTCTCAATTTTTTTTTTTATTTGGTCAATTTATTCTGCAGGTGGGGCCGAATGATGAGAGAGAAAATGAGAAAGAAAAAATAAAGATGGTTGTAAAGGATTAAATTAATGACCCTCGCTACTATAAAATTCTACTCAGGCAAAAAATTTTTACGAAAAAAAAACATATGTGAGAAGTGGATCAAGAAGAATTGAGAATACCTCCATCTTATTATCCGTACATTTTTATTGGGTAAATAAATCTCTAACAAGCTTATTTATGTTTTTCTTACTCATTTAGAATTATAATAAAATTCAAAATGACCCTACCTGCAGAATGAATTGACCATTTAAAAAAATTTGCACCCTCCACGACAAAACGGAGTATGAGGTCATGTTCTGGAAGTGCTCTTCTGCTAGAGACAAGCAGTGGTATCTCTGATACAACAAAAAAGTTATAAATTGTAGCACAGTTTTATTCTCATTGATTTCTCTAAAGCCTTTGACTCCGTCAATCACAATCTGCACTGATGCAAGCTTAAAAACTTCTTTATGTTTAGCGAAAATGCAGCTAAACTATAAAATAATTACCTAGAAGGTAGAGTGCAAAGGGTAGAAGTTGGGAATAATTTTTCATGTCTGTAAACAGTTTCTGCTGGTGTTCCTGAAAGGTCAATTTTGGGCCCCCTTCTATTTTCTTAAATGACATTTTCCCTGTTTTTAAATATTCAAAAGTTCATGCTTAGGCAGACGATATTCTCGCGACTTTCTGGACCCTCAGAAGATTTTAGCTATAGACTTAACTATGATTTGTCACTCTTTAACAAGTGGAAGGTCTGCATCTTCCTACGAATGAATTCCGTAAAGTCTACAGTGCTGCCAGTTGCAAGTATAATGTCTTTTCTCATCATAATTTTTTCTCGCTTCCGTTTCTTTACTTATTCTAATCCTTTACTTAAGATTTCTTAATCTTTACTCATTCCTGATAATTTAATTCATTATCCACAAGTTCTAACATTCTATTAAATTCTATCACTCTTGATATTGAAGTTAATTGTATTATATACTTAAATCTCATTTAACTTTAGAACTCATATAAGACTAATTTAATGTAGTTAAGTGAAATAATTATAAAATTGTACAATAAAACAAAAAAAATAAAATAAGATTTAATAAATAAACATTTAACATTTCTATTACCTCTTTTATCTTGTTTTAGGCAATTTTGCTCTCTGCTGCTGTCTTAGTTTCCGATACTATATTTATAACTGCTCCCTTTATAACTTTTCCTTCCTTTTTTTTGTGATGCTTCAGCCTTTTCCTTTTTATGCTCACTGTTCCAGTCCAAAGTCATTCAAGGACTTTTTCTACTCCTGAACCCATTAAATACATTTTGTTTTGTTATTGTTTTTAATTTTTCCTTATAATTAAGACTCTTTCGTATCCATAATTTTCTAAAAAACATGGTTGGGTTTGCTGTGGCTGCGTGTCAACACACTTCCCAGTAAAAGAGTTGTGCCTTTTACATGGTCCTGTGCTATACCCCTTCTCTGTCTATTTAGTTGCTCCAAGTTAATACCTGCTCTCAGGGGTAATGAAAAATTCATCACAATTTATGACTAGTTAAAGAAACTTTAGAAGCAGAAGCGTAGCTTGTGATGCTTGTGATGCTTGTCAGATTAAATTTGCTGAGTTACACTAAGCAAAACGCACAAGATTCTTCCATTAAGTGACGTATTTTGATGCTGAAACGCAAAGACAATACTTCATAGCCTCACGCATTTATATGTTGACCTTGTATAAAGGGTATTTGTTTACTAAGAATATACGTTGTTATTGCTTTCAATCTCTTAAACACACATTAACCAGTTTTTATGTTTGTGATAAAATTAGTTAGCGAATAACAAGTATATTATCGAAAGTCCACTAGGATTTTTTTTAATTATTTTTTTTATATTAAGCTTATTTCAACTTGTACTTGATTTTATTATATTTGTGTGTTGTTTTGCTTATTTCATTCGAAAAATGACTCCATGTATGTGTATTAGACCAGTTCAAAACTATATGAGGAAAATTATAGGTCTCTTTTTCGTCTGTGCGCGTCCATTTCTTTAAAGATCCATTCTTTTATTATTAATAATATCAGTACAATAAGAACAAGTTCTTTTAATATACATACAAAGAGTTAGGTTGACGGATATTGCAATTTTTTTAAAAAGTTGACGTAACTTATAATAATGAAATACAATTTTTAATTTGAAGTATAACTGTCAATTAACATATATTAAAGTTAATTGCCTAAAGATGCTTTTATTTTCGATAGATTTAAGATGACTGGGTAATTCATTCCATAACCTAATAGCATTAACGAAAAATAGTCTAGTCGAGCTTAGAGAATTAAGGTTTTTTTTTAAAAGTTATGTATATACAATTTTTTTAAAGTTAAAGTTAAAGGAACAACTAGAATTAGTATTTAAAATCAAGTACGATTTAAACTATCAAACATCTAGAATTTGTATTTAAATCATATAAAATCAAAATAATAAATAACAAGGTCATTTAGAAAAAAACTTCAATCAAATGGTAGAGCACGACCAAACAGAAACAGGCTAAAAATATATCAGCAAAATCTTAAAACAACTTCAGTAACCACGCTTTGTTAGTGGAAGACTTCCAACAGACTGTTTGACTTCATAATAATAACATCCCAACGGGAAAAGAAGCACTCCAAAAGGTCTTTTTGAGTGCTTACAAGTCAGCTGAAAGCGTGAAAGTGCTGACCCGAAGTATGACACAGCATTGTAATTTTAACATTGTATATCCTAGGAAAAAAGCACTTAATTGCTTCAAAAAACCTCTCTAGGAAAGCTCTGGGCCAGCAGTTCGTTGTTTTGAATACACTTTTCAAGAACTGTTCCCTTTTTTCTTTCGAGTTCTTTTTGAGTGCTTGTTAAGTGCTGATAAGTGAAGAAGAGAACAGTTCAAAAAGATTGAAAAGTGTATTCAAAACAAAAAGAACTGCTGCCACAAAAATGTCCAAGAGCCTGTTTTGAAGCAATTAAACGAAATGCTGACCCAAAGCATTCCTTGAGAGGTCTTTTGAAGCAATTAAGTGCTTTTTTCCTAGGACATACAATGTTAAAATTACAATGGTGTGTCTTAGGTAGGGTCAGCACTTTCACGCTAGCAGCTGACTTGTAAGCACTTAAAAAGACCTTTTGGAGTGCTTCTTTTCCCGTTAGTGCCCAATGGGCCAGCATGTCAGCAGCTGACTTCAGGAGCAAAACGTCAGCACTTGTTTTGTTACTGTGCAAGCGAGGAATGCATGAAGTGCGCTCAGCAACGAACAGAGAAACGAACAAAAGAAAAAACGAACAAAAGAAAAAAAAGAATGGCATACTTTCAATCAGTTGTTTGATACAAGTGCGCATAAGTTGACGTGAAAGTTGACGTGAAAGTTTTTTTTATAAGAAAATTGAAATATGAAATATTGAAATATGAATTGCTTTCAAATGAAAAACATTGCTGTATTTATTGTTTTAAGCAAAACCTAGATTTTATGCTTCTTTATCAATAATAAAAATGAACTGCTAACCCAAAGCTTTCCAAGCGAGGCCTTTTGAAGCAGTAATGATGTTTGTCTTCTAAGCCTTATTTTGGATGAATTCAAAAATCTCTCTCTCTCTCTCTCTCAATCCCTCTCTCTTTGGATGGCAAAACAAAAAAGAGTGCAACGAACTGCTGACCCAAAGCATCCCATGAAAGGCCTTTTGAAGCAATTTAAAGTAAGCTAATTTGAAGTGCTTTTTCCAATGACATGTAATGTTAAAAATACAATGGTGTGTCATACATGGAGTCAGCGCTTTCAGCTGACTTGCAAGCACTCAAAAAGACCTTTCGGAGTGCTTTTTCCTCGTTGGGTGCTGACATGAGGGCCCTTTGGAATAAGCATAAAAACTAAAGTAAAGCAAAAATACAACAACAAACATGAAAAAATGAAATGGGAAAAAAACTGAGAAATTGAAACTTAAAATCTCATCGCCTCTGTGGTGCATTGTGCTAATGCGCGCTTGCACGGCGTATCACAATGATTTCTGATGAAGCCTTTAGCAGGGCCGAAATTGCAATAAAATCAGCTAGTGATGTTTTCCTTTTTATATTGAAAACTTTGTTGTTGTTGTTTCTTTGAAAAGATTCGTTAGAACAATTAATTGTTCCAACCCTGACCTAAAAGCTCAATAAACGATTTTTAACTATAAAACAACTAGAATTTGTATTTAAAATCAAGTATGATTTAAACTATCAAACATTTAGAATTTGTATTTAAATCATATAAAATCAACATAATTAAAAAGGATTTTTCAACGAAACAGCTATGAATATGTGGCAACATTATTCCAGATTATACTAAAAAAACTTTCATAAAAAAAATCGTGCACACTTCGCAGATTTTTTCGTTTATATGTATTAATACAGAAAAAAATCACTTTTCTTTTTTGTCACGTAACGGATAACTTTTGGTGGCTTCTATCTAAGATCCGAACTTTTGGCAACTCTTAACTTTTACACCTTGTTTAGTGCTCTTAATAAGCTATTGAAAAATCAAAATAACTGGAAATTTAATTTTTCTTTATTTTCCCACTCATAAAACTCGTATGACTGTCTCGTGCGTAGCCACTGAAATGCCCGCATTTGACTTAAGGGAGGTTTAAGTCCCAGTATATCATTCTGAAAAAATGATACTGGCTTCGGTAGAAACGTCTCATTCCATGGATAGATCGATAATGTTCATCGAAGTTAAGAGACACAAAATCGATGTTTTAACATAAATTATACCCTTTTTCAAGCATCGTAAGATCGATGTCAAGAACATATAATTACGTCTTTAAATTTTACTCTTGTATGAATGCTTTCACAAAGTATTTAACCGAACGCAACATAAAAATGAAAAAAATAGCTCTCACTCATTTTCATTGGTCTATCTTCTTTGTCTGTCCCTGTCGAATACACAGTGTGTAGTTGTATTGTTGTGCAAATATAATTGGCAAAAAATATTGGCATTTGTAATTTTTTTTTAACTCGTAATGTTCGCTTTAATTATTTATTTTTTTAATAAATTGTTGCTTTGATTTAAAACATTTTTTTTTATTCATGACTATATTCTATGCAAATCCTGTGATTTTACAGATTTTTTTATTATGTATGCAAAAAACATTGATATTGGCCAACAACGATGTTTTTTGTTCGATAAACATCGGGAATCAGAGTTTTTGCATAATAGAACATCTCTAAATTTGATACGTATAATTAAAATAAAAATTACAATTCATGAGATTTTAGATTTAATTTGACTCTCGTCAGTAAAACTATCACGGACTAAAGTCTTGGACTAAAGTTTAGTCCCACTAAAATATTACTTTATTTTTTTAAAACCTTGCAGCTTAAAATATTAACTTTGCAAATACTAACTCACAATTACAACTCATTTACTTAAATTTTAACCAAAGAAATATTACAGCTTTTTACAAAGCCCGTTCATTGTATCCAGACTTTTCACATTTTAGAGACTACATTTTATCCGAAAATGGATGTTTTGCTTAAATCTTGAAACTTTTTTGTTTTTTTTTTTCCTTTTTGCTTATGATTCTTTGAAATAAAATGTTCACAATATCGAGTTGTTCACTTTTCACACTTCACTTTTGTTCACAATTTATCCAGAATTGACTGTAGTTGGTTTTTCCAATTGACTCCAAAATAACTGCTGGGTACTTTGTTTCTGAGTTTCGTGAACTTAATTATTTTTTATTAACTAGATTACTCATCAATCAAAAGATTTAACAATAATTTGCTTAATATCTAAAAACTACGAATACAAAACACATTATATATAAATTTGATTAACAAATGCTACATTCTGTTGTTCATTATTATAACAAATGGCGAAGGCAGTTTACAAGCTTCCATACAACAAAATTTAATATATTATATTTTTGTGGGGTCGTCGAAAAATTAAAATACAAAATATTACTAAACAATAATAATGCAATGACAGTTGAACTTATTGACAAAACTGGAAACAAAGGGTGTTTTTTATAGAGTGATACAACCTTGAGTTAGCATCATTGCTTTATTTGACCACCCATTAAACAGTTGATAGTTGCTTTTTATAAAATTTACTTTGACATTTAAATTGCTAAAAGAACAATTGTGAAAAATTCTTGCATTCTATAGAAATATATGATGTTTAAATGGTAAGACATTCAGGGTTTTTTTTTTTATTTGAGCTACTCCGAAAGCTAGGCTTTCCTAGCTCAAGTAGACTCCTCGAGACCCTAAGGTGGCGAGAAAATTATTTGGCCAAATCGTGAGATTTATAACGCCATCACAAATTACAAATCATTTTTGATTCTATTTAAAAACTGTTTTTTTAATTGCGTCAGCTTAAACAGTGGGAAGCTACTATAGAAGCTGTTGGCGCACAACTATTCTCAAGGACTTAATAAGATACTGATAAATTTTTTCAAAATCAACGGGCTGCAGCAAACGTAGCAAATAGTAGGTTTGTGAATATTGATGTAAGAGCTTAAAGTCTGAGAAGATTCTTGAATGTCCAAAAACGTGACTTTAATGGGCGAGCCAACAACAGATGGCTATTAACTGCAACACAAAACTTTTGAGCTGAAGCCATTCCTCTTATATCCTTAAGAGTCCTCTAACATCCTGATTACTAAGGCAACAAAAACTGCACGTTTCTCTTCAATAAATTCAGTTAGTTATATATTTCCGCTACAATTGAGCTAAATGTGTCAACAAGAAGCATTAAATCAATCAGCTGAGCACGTTGTCAGACAATGAAGCGTACATTCACAAATATATCCATGAACGGACACACACCTAAGCATACTAAGAACCTCACTTTGCACGATGGAAGAAATTGTTGGAAAGCCAGTGTGTCCAGGTGAAGAATACTTTCCGAGTTCTCATGAACTCTTGTTCACGTCATCATGCGTTGTCATGTTATTTTTGCGTCTCGATTTTCAGCATGGTTTTGATTTTCATGTGGAAGCAGCTTGTGTGTTGAAGTTCTTTAGGGTGGAGCGCTGTTTTGAAATTTCCAATGAAAAGCTTTTAGTCAAATTTCTCAACAAAGTCCAACAATGTACCTAAAATTGAGCCATTTCCGAGGAATTCCTAGAAGCAGAAACTTGCCACTTGTTTTAAAAGCAGACTGTTTCGGTCTCATCCAACAACAACAATTTTATCATACTTTCAACCATAACTCAAAGAGTTATATGCCAAAGGACTAAAATTATAAAATACCGAGAATTTCGCATTGGCATACCTACTCGTATATTTGAATATTAAGAATGACAGCAGATCGATTATATTACAGATTATATTACAAAATGCTGACGAAAACCACCACCACAACATCACTCATATCAAAATGTAGAAATCTCTCGCGAGGAGGCGGGAGGGGAAGAGGTTTAATGCTCTTATCAAGAGATTTATTTTCTTTTTAAATCAGTTTGTTACATTTAAAAAAAAATTCATTACCCCACCCTAGCTAACGTATTGCCATGGTGCGAACATTAGAAATAATTCAATAATGATAACCATTTTACTTTGTCCGCTCCACGCGCTTCCTTTGCCATTTTTTTTTTCTTTATCTTTTTTTCTATATAATTTAATAGATACTTTTTATCATGATGGTGTTTACTTTTATTTCTTTCTATCCATGTTTATTATTAGTACGTTTATGTTTTCTTTTGTTATCGGTTTTTGTGTCGTTTTGTTATCCATGGTATTAAATTGCTGCTTAGTTTAAAAGCTTGCATTTGCTCATATTTTTTAAGTGAGATTTTAATTTTATAGACATAGATGTCATATACGTAAATACTTTCTTGATGAAGGAGAATATTCGCTATATTTATACAACTCATGAGCGATGAGTAGCTCCAGCTATTAATATAGGTTAAATTTTCTAAATCTTAACCAGGGCTGCCGTTGAGATTTTTTTAACAACTTAAGGTTTTTGAGTGGTAAAAGGTAGAATAGGAGAGGGCTGTAGTTTTTATTTGGGTCCATTAAATGTGAAAAAATATACATTTTGTAAAAGTGAATATCACTAGCTAACTTGAATGTAAATATTGTCTTTATGTTCCAGCAAGATAAATAAATACGTCAGTAAAATATTTATATGTGAACAAAATTTTTTTTTCTCCCTGGTTTATAACAATACAAAATTTTTTTCAAAGGATGGAGTTTATTAGTCAAACGGAGAATTCTTCTCTTCCTTGTAATCGTAGTACCGTTAATCGAAAATAGTGTTAAATATCGCGTGTGCACTAGAAAATATTTATATGTGCACAATTGCTTTTTTTGTGTTTTAACTGCTATAACGTAAAAAATTACGAAATTTTGTAGATAACCTTATTAAGAAAAAACATAAACATGAACGGTAATATATTTTTGGAACAAAATATGAGCACATTTTCGAGTTATTTTATTTTTCTAATAAAAATGCCACGTGGAACCATTTTCTCTGAAGAAGATCGTTGAAATATAAAAGGCTTAAATGAAGCCGGTATAAAAGTAGGTGCTATAGCAGCTAGGACAAATCGTCATCGAAACACCATAACAAATTTTGCAAGAGACCCTGGCAACTATGCTATAATCAAGCGTAGTGAAAGAAAATCCGTGATTGACCAACGGCACAAAAGACGAATTCGACGTCTTGCTGCGAAGAAAGTAATGAGTTGTGGTGAAATTGCTGCGCATTTGGATCTAAGGGTTACCAGAAGCAGAATCCAACAAATTTTGCATGAAAATGCCAACATTAGTTATGAATCGCCCTTCTCTCAACCCAGGCTTCTACCATGACACATTGCGGCCAGTCTAGCATATGGGCATTTCCGCAAAAAAATATTAAATAAAAAAAGCTCCGGGCCTGGGCTTTTCAAAAGTTGGCAACCCTGACCGTGACCAAAAAATGAGAACTTATTAAAAACTTATTATTTGATGATATTATCTAAGGAAAACATTTTAATTTAATGTATTTAAGCAATTTACACATGAATTCATTAACCATGATGATCAGTCAAATCGTTTCCACTTTTTCACAAATGCAGTTTTTCTTTTTCGTAAATGTTTAGTAAATGTTTCGTAAACTTTTTTGTTTTAGTAAAAATGGAAGACATTGGCTAAAGATAATTAAAAAAATGGTTGAGACAAGGTAAGAGGAATATATTAAATTTGTTTTTTAATTACTAAATAACATAATTACTTAACTACCTATTTGGTAAAATTTGCTCTCCTGAAAAGTTACTGAAATACATATTACTGTTTTTGTTGGCGCAGCGACGATATGTATCTAGCTTAGCTAAAATTACTAAAAATTCCATTTTTAATTCAAAATTAAAGTATTTTCTACTTAAAAATTGTGTAGTCAGTTTTTGAAAATTTCGTTAAAAATAGTAAAAATTGATTCTCCAACATCAAATTTTAAGAATGCATTAAGAATGAATGCCTCAGTACGACAATATTTTCAAAGTGCCAAAAAAATAGTGGTGCTGACTGTTAAAAATGTGAATGAAATTTTTAGTGGTCAAAAAATTTAAAATTTTTTACGAAAGTGTTTGTAAAAAAGGACACCACAATAAAGACCAATTCAAGATCTTTAAAATATGTCTTCGATTTTTTGTGGGACTAACGGTTTAGAAGATATAGTTGTTTGACTACATGTTTGAATGACGATTTCTGATTTTCTTTTTAATTTTTCACTGTGTATAACTGCAAAAAAAATAATACAAAGTTATAAAAAAGTATGCAAATATATTTTGTTTTTAAGGTTCTATCGACGTGAAAAATTTGAAAAAAATTGGAATCGTCAAAATTAGTTTTTGGACATAAGCGTCCGATTTGACATGGAATGACCGATATGTGGTATACAGAACGGTAAGCACATCGTTCTTGTTCAAACAGTCGTGTTCTCTTAAACACTTAAATACGTTCACGTCTTAATCCTTATTTACTGTCTGACCTGGAGAAAAAAATTCGGAGTGGATCACTCCACTGCAATCAACGGTTAACGGTTAACAAAACCTTGATTGTTAATCGACTCTGTCTGTTCGTCTGAGAAACGCCATTCCCATGATTGCTGATTAGTTTCGATGTTATATTCATAGACTTTTGTGGTGACTTATGTCTCGTCACCGGTAATGTTGTTGTCTATAAAAATTTGGTCAAAAGATGTTGTTGCTGCAACAAATTCAGCACTCTCGGCACAAGCCTCAATTCGCCTCAATTCGCCTCAAACCCAAAACATCGTGCATAACCAATCCGAATGAGACAGCAAGATCGACTGCTAGCTCCCTGATTGCACGGAAATTGACGTTTAAATTTTTACAAATATTCGTATAACTTTCAATAGACAATATCTTGGGTGAAAAAAATCAAACGGAATTTTCTGAATAGTATCAACCGTTTTGTTACGACAAGTCGTCAAAGTTACATTATCTGAAAATACAAGGGGTATTCACGGGTTGTTGCAAATTGCGTGAACATCAGTATTGCAACTTAATTATGCAATAAAATTAAATGTCGAATGAACACTAAATATATTGCCACCTCATTTCAAAATCATAAAAAGTTATTAAAATCAACGTACAAACTTAACTTTTTTAAAGTTTTACCCAGGTGGCAGCTATGTTTGAAAACAACCAAAACATGAATCATCTGTTTAGCATCACTGCTTGTGCGTTCTCGCAATTGGTTTAAGCAGTGCGTAATTCAAGGAGAGTTGCCAAATTGCTTCCAATGTGTTTGTTGTTGGAATGATGCGAAAGTTCGCAATCATGCATTTTCGCATCGTCGCAACTGCGTTTCGCATCAACCCGTGAATACCCCTACAATTTTTCTTGTTTTACACATTTGGTGTAATTTTATTTTTATACCCCCACGCTTATAAAAATGCGTAAGGGGTATATTAACTTTGTCACTCTGTTTGTAACGTACAGAAGGAGGTGGGGGTAGGTATAGAAAAGTATATATATTCAGACTCGTACAAAAACATTGTAAGTGAGAGTGACGTCAAATCGGTAATATGAGTCGGTAACTACGATCGCTACGAGTTACAGGTACGAGCTACAGGTATTCACAAACTGCCGCTCCGGATAGCGACTTAAAGGGCTTACACATCAGCGAGCTTGTTCGTCGAACAAATGGCGGGGCTATCCTGTTGGAAAAAGCTAGCGTTCAAATTGAACGAACATGTTCGTCGAGCATGCGATTTTTTCTTGTTTTTCGCCATCATTTTGTTATAGATATTGATAACGCAGCAACATGAACAATAAAGAATTTCATTTTCGCTACAGAAGTTCATTAGGTATGGAACACGTACGTCGAACAACTCTTGTTCGGATACGGATTCGGATTCAGCGAATTTTGTTGTCAGAATTTCAAAAATTTTTTTTTTATAATAGGGTGTCCACCTAATAATTCGTTTTTTTTTGAGAATTTTAAACATCATTTAGTTAGGGGGTCGTTGATTTCGAATCTGAATTAAGAATTTTAAAATTCAATATGGTGAATAAAAAATTGTCGATCATTTTGGATTTTATGCAAATCTTTCAACCAGGAAGTGCTCTAAAGAATCGATTTAAAAAAATGTGAAAAATTTTTTTGTCGTAGTTATGAACCCCAGTTTGTATTGAAGTGAATTTTCAATACAAATTCGACTTTTGAATTACACATTATCACGTAGTTCAAAACCAACATCCACTAACAAGATTACGAGTCCTTTTTAAATTGTTTAAGACTAACGGCTTAAAGATTATTTGTACAGTTAATTCATTTTTATAGAAAACTTTTTACTTGTTTTTTTTTAGTTTTTTATCATGGCAGAATATTCCAGGTAGTATTGACAGTTGTTATGCAAAACATGTACTGTCAAAAATATACTTAAAAAGAGAGTGCTTTCAATCAGCCGTTGTCAATAAGTGAAAACAATTTGAAAAAGAAATAACCAGTGTTAAAAATGTGGAAGCGAAAAAAGAACATATGGCCGAAATAAAATAAGTATTCATCAAAAAGGGTGTCTTTTATTTAGTGATGCCATGATATATTTATGACATTTTATCTTATTTTACGGCGAGTTTGAGTGGCTTAGCTTAAGCGGGCAGCACTTAACTTGCTTTGTAATGTTATCTAGTTTTCGACACTTGCTTTAATTTTCGCTTTGTTTCACTAACAGCTGTTTTTGAAAGGCTATGTTTTCCTTTGGAAGAGAAAAAAAGCAGTTTTCAATGCTACCTGGACTATCTCGCCATAGTTTTTTTTATGTAGCAAATAATGTTGTTGCAATAAGCCCTTCTATTCTTTAGTCTCATGTCACGATTGAAAACAGGATATTCTCCAAGCTAGTTTTTTATATCATCTTAGTAATTCATACATAAATTTTCTTCTTATTACAAACGTTTCTTCTTTCCAAAGTTTATCATGCATGTAATTTTTTGCATATAAATCCTCTCTTATCCATTTTGATCTTTTCTAGAGTTTCATTGCAAACCTTTGCCTTATATAATAGAATAACAATATTTCAATAACTAAACAAACTTACTTTCGATTATTTATTATTGAACATTTAATTTAAAGTCTTACACACACAACACATTTTATACACAATATGTCTAAAGTGACCATATTTTTAAAATTTAAATACAGAATACATATATAACAAATTTTTTGTAATTATCCTGTATGTGTAAAGGAATAAATCATTCCACATAAAACCACTACAAGTTGTTTTTTTTTCAATATAATTAATGAAAAATGTTAATTTAATTTTCTTACAGTAGTTATCTAAGTCTAAGCTTATGAAAAACTCAGTATTAACCAGTGAACGAAAATTAACCGAACGATATTTTAATGTGCCTCGCATGGCATGAATTTCCGTTCGGTTGAGTATATGTACGTGGAGACGAACATAAATGTTATTATTCTGTATCGTTCGACAGCATGGCATACACTACATTATAATTATGATTGTATACTCTCTACTCAACATATTCGGCATACGATATTTTTTAGGAAGGCTATTCTCTCTCATTTTGTGTCTCAGAATCAGTGTTGCCAACACTTTTTCATATGTATAAAATTATATATTAATTTAAAAAATGTATTTTGAACCAACTCTTGGATATTTAACTCTATTTGTGCAAAAATTCGGTCATCGTCAGATGAATCGTAATATTTATATACAGACACGGGGTTCTTAAATATTAAATCACTCTCAGAATTAAAATTAAAAACATCTCTTCATTTTTTTTTAAATCTGTTTCTTAAAATGGTTGAGGATTTTTCTAATGTACAAAATATTATAATTTAAGTGGAGAATGTATGTACGTCACATATATAAAAAATTATATTTATTTATAAAATTTCTTCGAAAAAAGAATCAAACTTTGCATTAAGGCTTAAAAAAGTAGAAATGTTTTTCAGTATAAGTTAAGAATCCATAAGAATGGATTCGATCGGATACAAACGGCAACACTGACGCTAACACTGTCGAATTGTTTTTGTTTTATTGCATCATTATTCTCTATTCATAGCATTGAGAATCAGGAAGAGTTGCACAGTGGTGTGAACGCGGAATTAAATAGTTTTCTCGTGATAATTTTTGTTACAATTTTGTTATAACCTTAAGCCTTTAAGGTGATATTAAAATTAAAGCAATTGGCTGCGAACCTGCTTAAAAGAAACCAAAAGGGTAAATAAATGCTAATATTATTTTTGACAGAGTTGTTTTGATATAGCTTAAATTAAAAAATGTAATTCCTTATGAATTGAAACTGTATTTTGCTTACAATCTTAAAGTTAATATTAACATTTAAAATAATTGGTTGCGAACAAAAGAATAAATAAATTCGTATACTTTTTTTAAAGAGCTGTTTTACTATATCTACAAGAAAAGTATGTAGCGTTCATAGTTTTTGTGTTACATGGAAAGTAGGCGCGGTTTGGGGCGGGTTTGTTTGTTTTCTAATTATAACTCACACGCATAATTTTATTGGTGAATGATGAATCCTTCTATTTTATTCTTACATGAATACGGGATGGAACCACTGTGCGGTGTAATTCCATGAAAATTCAGCAATCATCTTATTTGTGTTAGTTCGCACTAATATAGTAAAATTCACAAGGGGCCGCACTCGGATCTTGCTGAACAGGAAGGGCCGAGCGCTAAAGTATATATAAACTCTTTCAGTGAATTTGTCCAATATATTGGACACGACAGAAAGTAATTTTTAATATTATTTTGCAACGGTTTTTTTTTAGATAATTTCGTTCTATAAAAAACAATGTACCAACATGACAAAAATAAATTTGGAGAGATATTTGACATTAAAGTCTGTTTGATTTTGTTTTTTTTCCTATTTTGAAAGAAAAACCAACCGTACAGAGATCAAATTAATGTTTTTTTTTTTTACTTTTTATGACAATAAAATGATAATAAAATTAAGAGGATTTTTATATTTTAAAATGATTTTAAAATGATACAATAATAAAATTAAGAGTAAGTAGCTCAGGTAAAAATCAAAGGTATGTGTTTAGGACCGTTATGATATGAGTATTAACCAAAAAATACTATTGCGGCTTAGCCTAGCCATTGAAAGGACTTAAGAGACGTTGAAGTGAAATCGTTGAAGTGTCGGTCAGATAACTTCAAACCATTTAGATGTTCTCTATTCTAATATTGATTATAAAAACCTAAGTACTTTTGCATTATAAATATTGTTTTACATTACAAAAATAGTGATGAATATGATCAGTTTTAATTACCGAAACCTATGTATGTAAAAATTTCAAGTCATTTAAATAAAGTCATTTGAGACTTTTTAAGAGAAAAAAACTTTTTATAAAGTGATTTTGTATGGGAGTTAGGCGTTGTTTCTACCTGAGCCGCTAATTTTCGAACTTCATCTTTATTTTTAGATAGAATCTTAACCCACTACTACACGGTTTATGATCCAGCTAAACAATTTTTTATGGATTTATACACTGGGAAAGAAGCATACTAAAATCAAAGAACATTTACTCAATATTAAAAAAAAATTTTATTTGTTTTAGCGCAAACTTTTTTTTTAAATGGAACCCTTTCTTTAAAATAAATAAATAAATTTCAAAACAAAGAAATAGTTTATTCCTTTAAAGAAAATTTCTTTCTTTCTGAAAGAATAATTTCCATTTGCAAAAAAAAAATTGAAAAATAAATTTCTTTGATTTTAGTCTGAGTGTGTCATTTTTAAAATCAATATAAAAATAAAACAAATAAAATTTTACTTTTGAATCCAAATTCTTAACTTTTTTAAATAAATAGAAATAGATGCAATAAATGAATATTGTTTAAAGAAAAGAAAACACTTAAAACTAACGAAATTTCAGATTTTAAAACAAATACCTGTGTTTCTTATTTCAAAGTTGAACTTTTTTCTTAGTTTGTTTAAAATGGAATAACTAGATACACAAACAAAACTTTCTTCAAAAAAGTAGTTTCATTTCCTTCAGAAGCCATATATGGCTGTTCGAAGGAATGCGTGATTTCATGACCTTAACATGTACAATTGAAACACAATTCCATAAACATTAAACAGTAGTCTGAAATTCTATAAAAAAATTATATAAGTGAACTTACTTACATGTAAAAAAGAAAAATTAATATTTTATTTTCTGAATTCTCCAGCCATAAAGTGATAACACGCACTAATAAAATAAACTGAAATTTTATTAGCAGCTGTGTTAAAAAAAGAGTCGTGCCGACAGACAGACAAACAGACGGAAACGGCTTAAACGGCTCAGCTAGTGATGCTGATCAAGAATTTATAATATACTTTTCTAAACCTGACACGCCTTTTTATGGGCGTTAGAAACAGTATAAAAATGAATAAACTGAATAGCTAAAAAAATGCTTTGATTATTCATACTAAAACAAGAGCGCCCTGCAAATGTATGCTACTTACAAAACTGAATGCTTGAACAAAGACAAAATGTTATTCTCTCTGCTTTCTCAGTCTCTCAAACAACGCTTCTCATAAGGTTATTTAGTGTAGCTTATACTACGGAACAATGATGTTTATTTTCAAGTATGCAAACTTGAACGCAACCGAATAATGACCTTGGTAATGAATGCTACACAACATAAATGTTCAGTTCTCTCAAATCAACGAACTTTGCTACCTTAACGAATGAAACGTTAGAGTTTATTTTCGTTCCCTGGTATTAACCCAAGAAACAGACTGATTATATCAATACTTTTTATTTGATATTTGTTTTCAATATTTTTATTGACAGATAGGATCTAAATGCTTTTCACTCGTAATTTGTGGTGCCGCATACTGCGTTGGCACATGCATGCATACAATTTTCAACAGAAACAAATCCTTTCTCAAAAATAAAAAAATCTCTTCTCTATAAACGATATATTTATCTTATATTGAATTAGGTACGAGAAAAATAGAAAGCGCTAGAGCGAATGAATAATGTTGTGAAAAGCAAGTCTTGCATATTCTGCATATTATGACGATTGCTCCTTTAAATGGGCTTTTTTTTATTTAACATAGCTACCCAGTAGCGGATGGAATATATTCCGAATATATGAAGCATCAATTACCTTGCAATGACCACTACTTCCGACTATATTACCTTACTATGCATAAAAGGCCTTACATTTAACATTGAATGAGACAGGAGGTAAGCGATCGCCTCCCTTCAGCATTACCTGGAAGTTATGGAGTAACATACTACTTGTATTAAGTTATAAAAATCACTGCATTACTTTTCCTTGTATGCTACATTGCAGGTAATGAGGTATGAGTTAATTACTTCTGCTATATGCAGACGCATTACTTTTTGAAAAAAGTAATGCTTCCTTACCTGGTAATTTATTCTGTATTAGTTCTATGGTAGCCACTGGCAAATCCGCTGCTGGGTAGCTACACAAAGCGATGTTGCTTATTACCACTGGTCCTTTGGATGCATTTATCAAATCTTTTTCAGTAAAAATTTCTAGAATATTTATAAGAGGTCCCGAAAAACAATGTCACAACAATAATTCAACTTCTATTTCTTAACATATTTTTAACTAATATTTTTACAGCTAAATCACAAATACCATATTAATACTTTTGCTTTGCGTAGAACTAAGTTAAAACAAATATTTCACAAAAAGACATTTTTAATCGTAATATCAGACATACTTCTCTATTTTACTATTTTACCAATATCAAGAAAATATATCTCTCATTTAAAGAAAGTTTTATTAAAATTAAATGAATATTTCTATGTTTTCTAGAAAATTTACACAATAAAGAAAACGGTTGAACCTGTTATATAGAAATATTTTTCTGTCAAAGAAGTGTCTTTATTGATGAGAAAATATTTCACTTTTTCATGAAAGCTTCTTACCATTTGAAGCATAATCGCAAATAACTAGTGTCCGACCGAAACCGGAATTTTGGCCGAAACCGAAACCTATTATTCGGCCATTTTATAATATTCGACCGAAACCGAAACGGAAACCAAAACTGGTTATTAATATGAAAACTTAAGTTTTAACAAATAATTTTTTTTTATTAAAAGGAAACAAAAGTACTTTCATACACATAAGAAAAAATGTAATATAATAAAGTATTATTTTAATATTTAAGTTTATAATAATTAATTGAAGTTTACTATAATAATAAACGAGATAATTTTTTATTTTATTTTTTATTAAAAAAGCATTGCATACTTTATAACTTCAGTACAAACTCAAAATAGTATGCACCTACAATGTACATTTTTACAAAACTACAAAATAAAGTATTTTTTATTTTTTTTAATGGTTTAGTATTATAAAAATAGAAATATTTCGTTTTCTTTTCCTTTATTCCACACACACAGAATTCGTTCGGAAGTTTAATTATTATTTTTTGGCTTCAGTACCTATAGAACTTTAATATTAAATGCAATAGAGATGATAGAATCGAAAATGATAGTATCGAACGCATAAAATTAACAAAAATGTTTAACGTTAACACAAGAAAAAATCATATTATAGACGAATTAAAAATTTTTGTTTTGTACAGTGCGTTGTAAATGTTTTTATATTTGAATTAAATGACTGAAGCAAGAAGTTTTTACCAAATAACCTCAATATGGCCGAATAACCGAAACTAGCCGAAACTGGCCGCAACCGAAACCGAAACCGAATATTCGGTCGGACACTACAAATAACGTTGTAAACGACATTTTTAGTGCTTTTTTTTGCGAATACCTGTTAAAATCTCTCTCTTATATTATATACAAACAGAACTGAATAAGCAGTTGAGCAGTTTGGGGTCTTTTTATCGCATACCCAAAAAACAATAAAAATTAATAAAAGCTCTTGTAAAATGAATAAAAGTGAACAATTACAATTTTGTCGCTTACAACATTATTCGCGAGAACGCTTCATTTTTATGTAATTTTTGGGATCACTTTCAGAGAAAAGCATTCTCTGGGGCAGAGTCAATACCATTTTTCTCTAAATATGATGGCGTTTTTCTCATATTCCTAGAAACTTTTTCTGAGTGTAACTGCGTAGATAAGACAAAAAGAAAATAATTCTTCTTTGTATTTATAGATATTATATGTAGAGGTTTCTTTTGTATGGTGATTTTGAGTGAAATTTTACGCATACAATTTTTGCTATAGGAACTAACACTCAAACACTGAATTTTGTGGGACATTTAAACACCAATTCTAAATAAGTGAGAAGTTATTTATTTTTGGCATTGAAATTGGTTTTCGAGCTTTGGTGTATTCAGAGACTTATAGTAAAATTTTATAGCAAATATTTTTGTAGAACATTTTAACCCGTTATATCCCTGTTTTATGGGTCTTATTTGCCCTTTATCAAAAACAGGTCGAAAAATACCCATACTTTGAAGAGTGAGAGGATTAAATGTTCCACGAAAATGTTCCTCGTAATATTTTACATAAATGTGCTGAACACATCCTATACCAAAAACGTAAGGGTCACATGGTTTCATTTGCCGATTCACTATGAGAATGTTCAAAAGGGGGATAAGTTAAGCCCCCTCTAAAATAAAACTCAGACGTAAACTTTCAAAACGCCGATACACATGTATTTTTTTTTCGTCCCCTCTTTCAGAATCCTTTGGTGGAACCTTGTTATTTTTCTTTGTGTTGAACAGATTAATTAGGGAAGGACTCAGTTTTGGCTACGTTGTGACTAGTGTTCGACCGAATATTCGGTTTCGGTTTCGGTTACTGCCAGTTTCGGCGCTTTTTGTCAGTTTCGACCTTTTGATAAAAACTTCTTGCGTCAGTCATTTATTTCAAATACAAAAATATTTACAACGCATTGTACAAAACAAAAATTATGAATTCGTTCGATCATTTTCGATTTTATCATCTCTATTGCAATTAATATTAAAGTTTTATAGGTACTGAAGCCAAAAATTGATTACTAAACTTCCGAACTAATTATGTGTGTGTGGAATACAGGAAAAAACTAGATATTTCTATATTTATAATGCTAAATCTTAAAAAAAATCAAAAATACTTTGTTTTGTAGTTATATAAAAATGTGCATTGTAGGTGCATACATTTTGAGTGTGTACTGTAAAGTATGCAATGCTTTAATAATAAAATAGAAAAATAAAATATGATCTCATTTATTATAATAGTGCATTTCAATAAACTTCAATATTCAAATAATACCTATGTACTTTTGTTTCCTTTTAATAAAAAAAAATGTTTGTTAAAACTTAAATATTCGGTTTCGGTTTCGGCCAAAATTTCGATTTCGGTCGGACACTAATTGTGACACTTGAAAGTTGAGACATTTTTAAAAAATCATGTTTTGTTCAATTAGTTTAGAGTTCTCTTAGACAAATAATTGGCAAAATTTGTGTTTTGATTAAACTGAGCCAAGAACCATTTTTAAAAAATATTTGAGATTTAAAAAATTTTAGAAAACATAAAATTTGATATATATTTTAGTGATTTTAATTGAAATTTAGTGAAAAATTTTAGAAATTGACAAATTCCGATGGAAAAAAACAAATGCTATAAAATTAAGTGCCATTTTTTACAAAATATCAATTTCAAAAATAAAAATTTTCATGAATTCCATATAACCAGGAACTTCAAATAACTTTTCCTACTCCGTCCTACAAATATATACAGGGTGTCCCAGAAAAGACAAGAAAAAATATTATTGCAGGGGGTCCATCTTCCCCCAGTTTCGAACTATAAGCGGAAGTATAGCCATAGTATAGTCATAGGTGTCATCAGTTTTAATGCAATAACTTAAAAAGTAATACAGATAGACACCTATTTGAAACTTTTTTGTATGCATATTTAACCATGGAATAATTTATAGCAACTTAAATGTGAAAAAAATGTTTTTTATTTTCTTTTCTCGTGTTACAAAAAAAAGGGTCCAATCGATTTTAGCCATTTTTTAAATTTTGTATAATTGGCTTAAACTTACAAGCATATCAATTGCATTATCATAGGAGCATTCCTTCTATTTTTGTCCAACTATTGTAAAAAATTAACGCACTGTTGGCCAGAAGGTTTTGGTTTTTGTTTGAATGCATGGGGACGTCAACAAATTCTATCACGTTTTTTCTAAAAACCTAATTTTCATAACTTTTTATGGCAGCCAAAAACTTTTTTATCGGGTAGCATCAATTTAGATGGGTCAGTTCCAATACTATGACTCCAATCAAATTGACATTTTTTAGCTTATACGAACTCACGTTATGTTTTGTACAAAACGGATGGTCACCTCAAGCTTACCGCACCCTCATCATCTCACAAGTTGTAGTTGCACAATACAAATAAGTGAACAACTTTCACCGGAAACAAACAATGCAATCAAAACATTTGACAACTATTTGCATAACAAAAACAACAATGACCATTATATAAATGTAGCAATTGCAATTCTGGTCTACAATTCTATTGAATTGTGTAATAAGCATTAATTAATCGAAAAATACGCCTGTGTTGCAACAAGAATTTCTAAATATAGAAACAAATTTTTAGAGATGTTTACCTTAATATTCCGGTAGATATGTTTATTTTATAAATTAGATACTCATATTGTTTAATGAAAACAACTTTTACGCCAACTTAAAGCACTTCGAAAGTAAACGTTGTTAAATAAAATAAATCAAGATACTTTTAATTGAAACAAAATAAAATACTAAGTAGTTTATTTTTAGCAACAAAGTTCTTAGCAATTTCCATGGAAATTGTCTTCAGCGGATAATATAACGGTATCCAGCAGATATTTTAATTCAATTATGTTTTTCAAGTGAAAATAATAATATTAAGTCAAGCGTTTGAATAATGATAGATAAATAGAAGAATTTTTTTGATTCCAAAGAATCTAATAAACTAAGTTGCAATTGAATGAGGCAAGAATCAACCTGAAATGGATAATCTTCAATATAGACATGAAATAAGCATATTCTGGAGTTTAGTTGGGGCCAACTTTCTCCAAGCACATCTTTGGAATGTACTTTTTGTTTATAAACATTTGACAATTGTTTTGTAATCTGATATTTGAAGTGTTCTTTTTTTTATATAATGTGAGAAAATGTTAGCGATATGATCTAAAAATAAAGTGTTTGCTTTTAGCTAATAACTATGTATTACTTCAAAATATATCAAGTCACTTTTAATTTACTCAAAGTAATACATTATTTGTAAAAGTTTACTACTAGCTAAGTTTGCAAATGTTTGCAAACCCTTATTATTAACTATAATTTACTTAAATTTGTGCGTCGATTATCTCTTTTAAATACTTTTTCTATTTGCTTATTTGTATCTACGTGTTTTTAAAAGCAGATGCAGTTTTAAATTTATCTTCAATAAAAATAGCACTTTATTCAACAATAGACAAGGGAATGTTCTACGTTAAGGAGTAGAGGCATAACTGAAAATACATTAAAAAATATATTTATTTTGTAACAAATCTTTAAAATACAGCGAAAAGTTAGTTTTTAGTTGTGACTCTCGCAATTGAAGGAGCACATTGGCACAAAATTTGATAAAAAATAAACTGGATTTTAACGACTCACTAAAATAGAAACATTAATATTTTAAAATACATGCTTAAGGCATTACATCTAAGTTTAAGTTTTTAAAACATCGCAAATTTTTTTCTGTGAAAATAGGATAAACAAATTTATTTGCAGTTTTGTAAATAAATATACTGAAATTTAAAGAATACAAATTTTGTTTGTTTTTAATCAATTCTTCGATGATGCCTGAAGACACTGACGATTACAAAATGGGGTCAATTGTAGAAAATGTCAAACAGCTGACTGCAAAATAGGAATGTGCATCATAGGAAAAACAAAAAACCACTTAAAACAAAAGTCTGTAGTTATCGTTCGAGTTAGTCTAAACTCTAAACTAAAAACATTGTCATGAAAAAAAGAAATGACGATGATTAAAAAATAATTATGATGAAAAAAAATTATCGGTATTCCAATCAAGTGCAAAAAAATTACTGAACGCTCTCATTTAACATCTTTTACTTTTAAAGTTTAGTATGCTGTAGAAGCAAAAATAAGTCTTCCGTAAGAAATGCATTGCGTTTTTCGTTGGTTAGCACGCTGTTGAATCGAAAAATTGGTTTAATGCAGCCAAGCTCACAACCATAATTGGAGAGTTAAAATGTCAAAATTTCACTGCCTTTTGTATGGCCATGCATTTAATTGGCATGGAAATTTGACATTCAACAACCCAGCAAACATTAAAACTGTTCTAAGACTCTTTTTTTGAGGCTTTTTCATCATTATGTGCTCAAAAAATACTATTTTTTAATCTTTTTTCCTAGGTTGAGGGCACCCTAATATGACTCCTTTTAGTGATTCTTTTATGACGCAAAAAAAAGACTCATTTATAACCCCAATTTAATACTCTTTTAAGACTCATATTAAAGACTATTTTATGACCCTTTAAAACCCTCACATTAAATACTCTTTTATGACTCATAGAAGTGACTTTTTTAAGACTCATATTAAAAACTCATTTAAGGCTACTTTTAAGACTCATAATAAAGACTATTTTATGACTCTAAAAAATCCCCATGAAATCCTCACATTAAATACTTTTTATGACTCATACAAATGACTCTTTTAGAACTCATATTAAAGACTCTTTAAAGACTACTATCAAAGACTCTTTTAAGACTCATATAAAGGACCATATTGTAAGTTTTCATAGAAATATAATAGACTCTTTTATAACAAAATTAATTACTCTTTTTAACACTTTCAAAATAAAGACCCTTATATTTATGACTATTAGGGTGGTCCTTAGTTTTTGACTTTTGAATTGTCATCGCGGCATGTCATTATTCGATTATATACAATGTTTAAACATCTAATATTATACATCTTTATATGAAAGAGATTTTTTTGTTTTAATATTTAATATGATTTTTAGGTCGCTATAAGTTTCCAAAGTTTAGCCATCTAACAAGAAAACGACCCGTGGTGTCATACACCGATTTCTCTTTCTCTCTTTCTTACACAAAAAATTTATAAGAACTTACTTGATTTATTATTATTGATTATCTTTAAGTCACTTACGATTCTGAGGAAGAAATTGAATTGTCTTTATATTCTTTTAAATTGGAACATGGCTTTTTACTGATAAATACCTTATGCAAAAAATAAAATAGCTATCTCAACTCCAACTATTTTGTTCCTTAAAATTTGAACTCTGGACCATAGTGCAATGATGCTAGTGACACTACCGCTTAAAGAAATGTGAGCGTAAAATTGTATAGTATTACATATCAGTGGATTAGTGATATCAAAACAAACGCAAAATGTCGACTAAAATTTAAAAATCTCATCGTATATGTATGTATCAAACTTAGTAAGAGTGGGTTTTAGAAGTTTGCAGATTTGATCACACAAATTTAAAATTAAAAAACAGACGTTGAAAGATTACTTTGAAATTTTAGTCGTCGAGCTAAATCCACCATACTTAGTTTTAATATTTCAGCATTAAATTTAAAATCAGGTATTCCTTTTAAAATATTTCTCAGTTTTGATGAGATGAAGTATTTATTTGGGGACAAAGTAAATTGGGATTCTACATTACATGTGAAAAAACAAGAATTATGTTATACAGTGTGTGTGTGTGTGGGGGCAGTGAATGTAGCAAAAGCTATTGCTAAGCTAGCTTATTAACAACAATTATAAAAACAACAACAAATTAGTAACCTTAACCTTAGACAGCCGTAAGACACACCTTGTGTGCAGACAAATGCCTGCAAGCGACACGACAATTAAGCAATGACAACTACAAAAAGTCGCTTCGTCGCTGGTAATAAATATCACAGAAAACCGCATGGAGCACAAAAAACTCAATAACATTTGCTTTTACGTTTTTCGGACGTAATTATTCAAATGTTAGACACAAAATGTTTGAAAACTATTCAATTTTATAGTTAGTTAAAAAATTTGTATAGAATCTTTTCAATGCGCTATACTTGAGTAAAAAAATTTAAACTTCAGTAAATCTTTATAATAATCTCAATGTTTTTTTTTTGTATATTGACATTATTTTTAGTCATATAATTTTTGCGTCCGGTTTCCGGCTTGTTAATTTCATAATTACATGCATCTTGAAGGTTGATTTTAATTTCTTTGAATATGAATCGCATCTTCTCTGTCAAGTTTTATTTGATCATATTATAGCTTAATTTTGTTTTTTGTTTTTAATTTAAAAAAAATACTTTTGTTTGTGTCTATTGAGCACGTGCGGACACAAGTAATTAAATAATTTTCCAATCAGAGTACATATGTTTTCTCCTCAAGTAGCCAGATACGCAACACTTACGACAAAAATTTACACCTACTCTGTAACGCTTGACTTTTAAATAATTGAATTTAATCATCGTTAAACTAGCCATAAAGATTGCTACAATCACAAACAAAGTGTTAATTAAAATTCGTCCAAAGATATGTTGATTAGGAGATGTAGGGCAAAAATAAGAAGAAGTGGTTTTATTATTTAATTTGTTAATTAAAGGCAACCAAATCTTGTACTTGACTCAATTTTTTTCATTGAACAACAAATTATAACTAATCAAGCAGTTACAACTGTGAATACAACATTAACTCTTTAAAGACGGGACAATTTTTTTACACACGGGCTAATTTCGACCTAATTTGGATTTTGACTAATTTTTATGTGATACCGTTAGTCTTGCTACATCTGACATAGTGATGCCATATGGCATCATCGTCCTAGTGTTATTACTAGGCGACAAATTGAAAAAATGTCTGTCTTTCGATAGCAACTTTTGGCTATATCTTACAATGCATACAAAAAACTTGTAAACTCTATTAAACATTAGGGGTATTCACACTGACTTGGGTAGTTGGGTAGATTGGCAAATGCCGTACATTTTGTTTTTGTAAAGTGCCATTCTACCAAAGTACCCATCTACCAATGTACTCTAGCTGACCCGATGACTTGTTTGGGTAGATTGTTTTCTTGCCAAATTGAGTACTTTTTCCATGCACCACCTTTTGCAAAAATAAGCAATAATTGATCTAAGGGCGTCAAATTTACTATATTTGTTGTCAAGGCTATCTCGAATAATTCACAAAAACTATTGACACACCCCCTATTTCCGCCCACATGTTAATAAAAACGCTATATTTCAGACGAATTCGGTTGCATTGGACTAAAATTTTGTAATTTACTTCGTAAAACTACTATCGACAATTCAACAAAAAATGGGCGTGGTCGAACTATAACTACGAATACTTTCAGATATTATAATTCCCGAGTTGTGCATGTTTTTAAAATGAAACTTGGTTATATTTGCTATGAGACCAAGTGGTGGTCACTTGATATACAAATTTTGTCACGCCTACTTTTACTGGCCTTCTATATTATATAAAATCGTTGGTTCGTTGTCTCTTAAGATCTCAGGAACGGTAACACCTAAGACAACCAAATTTACAATATCTGTTAATATCTCGGTTAATAAAGTTAATATCTCGTTTAATAAAAAAAGCCCCACCCCTTTTACCGCCCATAAATCAATAAAAATGCTATATTTCGGACGGTTTTGATCGTATTAGACTCAAATTTGGTAATTTAGTTTGTATAGTTACTGTCTGAAGCTGTATTTAAAATGGGTGTCCACGCCCTCTTTTACAGCATACAAATTAATAAAAATACAAATTAATAAAGTAGCGACATACAAAAGAAAAATTAAAAATACGACGAAAGAAAAATTTATTATTAAAATATACAAAAACACCCAACAATTTATAAAACAATACAGAGATAAAATAATCATAACAAACGCAGACAAAGGAAATAAAACTGTTGTTATGTATAAAGAAGAATACATGAATAAAATGCAAGAACTACTGGAAGATAAAAACACATACAAAACAATAAGAGATGACCCAACGTCTAAACTTCAAAGGCAAAACAATGTTATAATTAACGAACTACTCAAAGACGACTACATAGATAAGAGGCAAAAATTTAAACTTTCATGTTCTGCGTCCACAGCTCCCAGACTGTATGGACTCCCAAAAATCCATAAGTTACACACACCCTTAAAACCAATTTCATCGTCCTCTAATGTTCCATGCTACGAATTATCGAAATATATAGGAGGCATTTTAAAAAATATAATTTCGGAAATATATAACATTAAAAATTCTTTTGATCTTAAAGAAAAGATCAACGACATTGTTTTGAAGGATGGTGACATTTTAGTTTCATATGACGTAATTTCCTTATTTACCAACATCCCGACTTACCTAGTTATGAAGAAAGTATTGGATTCATGGACAAAAATTGAGAAATACACGAAAATTCCAAAACGAAAATTTCTAATCTCAATTCTAGAATTCTGTCTAAGAGACAACAATTATTTTAAATTTAATGTATTTGGCATACAAATATTTGGAATGCCAATGGGAAATCCACTCTCCACAACACTAGCGGATATCATATTGGATACTCTTTTGGACTACACCTTGAAAGAACTGAAGAAAATTAACATTGACGTTAAAATCATAGTTAAATATGTATATGACATTTTTGAGGTAATACGAGAAACTGACATAGAAATAATATTAAAAACATTGAACAAATTTCACAACAAACTGCAGTTCACAGTTGAAAAAGAAAATAATGGGATACTACAATATTTATTTAGACACAAAGCTACATAGAATTGACGAAAAAATAATACTTAACTGGTATGCAAAACCAATATCCTCAGGCCGAATGATAAATTTCAATTCAAATCATCCATTAAAACAAAAAATAAATACAGCAACTAATTTCATCAACAAAGTTCTAGATATCAGTGACGTACAATTTCGCGAAAAAACCTCATTAAAATAAGATCAACCTTAAAAAAGAACAATTTTCCCAACCACATCATCAACAACTTAATAAACGACAAACTGCACCGACTAAACAACAAAAAAAATCCCGCATTCAACAACCAATCAATCTGGCAACACTAAAGAATTCTTCAGAGAACGCATCATATGCACACACACCTAATCAGACGCTTGAAAAACTATTCACAAACACTAAAGACAAAATAAATAAGCTAGAGCAGGACAACGCAGTGTACGAGATCAGCTGCAAAGGAAAAAACGGAGAAAATTGCAAACAAGTATACATTGGTACAACAAAGAGAATACTTGGAATAAAAATGAAGGAACACATGGCAGACATAAAGAAGGAAAGAGCATCAGCTGGACTTTCTCAACACATTTTGGATACTGGACACACAGCTGATTTTGATAATATTAAAATTCTGGACAAAGAAAAGAGAACAAATAAGAGACTAACACTTGAGAGCCTATGAATACTAGGGTGGGCCACACTTGTATGGGAGAAAAAAAATTATTAAGTTTTTAGTTCTAATAGCGATAGAAACTTGCCAAATGGTTACATGAACTGAAATACAAATTTTCATAGCATTTAAAAATTATCTTCTGCCTCCGGATTAACCTTGAACTTTTTGAAAATTAAAAAAATATATGTTTTTTGAGAAATTAATAAACTTTTTGTGTGTATTCCTTTTACCAATATAAATAAGGAAACACAATATTTGTAAATTATATTTGTTTAATTTTGATAATATTAAGAAAAATTATATATATTTTACAAGAAAAAGGGTTTTTAATATACACAAAAATCTTGTTTGCTATCAAATTTAGGCATAAGTTTGCGAGACTTAATTTGCGCTTTTATAAAGCCTTCTCGTGCTGGTTTTGTGGCCAAGGTTGCTGCTGCTGCAGTTACTGTCTTAATTGCCCTCTCGACTGCCTGCGTGTGACAAGGTAATCGCAAAAAAGTTAGTTTATCTTCTCCTTGGGTTATGAAGGACTCAAGCTCAGCATTTGACACACTTTTTAATATTGGTGGTTCAGTAACTTCAGTTTGCCAATTAATAAGGTCGAAATATTCTTTTGCTTCCATATTAATGTTTGGAACCTGGAAGAGTCTTAATTTGATTGATTTTTCGACCCGTGATTTTAGGATGCGGCGTATAGCTAGTTCCCTAATATGTTTAGATGAATCTGACAGCATTGATAACAGGAGATTTTCAGGGTGGGCAAAATAAGCATTGCGTTTTATCACTGGGTCAGTTATTGCTTTCTGATCTGTGGATAAATAACGGGTTCTGGAAACTAATTCCCACAAATGTCTTCCTCCGTCCTTGCAACTTGGGTGGCTTTTTATTAGAAACCACACTGGTGCATACACTTTGACAACATAAGTTGCTAAAGTGACGAGTTGATCAGAAGGAACAGATGATGCTACGTATAGACGGAGAACTCGATTTGCTCGCGTTAGCCACCTAGCGTGAGACATTTTACCAGGCGATTTGTTAGCTAAGTGTTCTGGGTAATCACCAGACATAACAGCTGCTACTATGTTGTACAAATAAAGCTGGTCAGAACTGAGATCTTTTGTATCAATAGCTGGCATTTCACCAGAAATAACTTTAAACTTTACAATAGCTTTCTTTTCACAATCTTCTAATGCTTTTCCGATGGTACCTTAAAAGTTAATGAAGTTTATTCAATGTTAATTTCTATACTCCAATAGATTGAAACTTATTGCATTTATTAAACTCGAACTAAATATGAAATATTAATTACCTGTAAATGTCTGTGGGCCAGAAGTTTTACCGTCAATATAAGAGAACAAGTGACGAAATGGCAATTCATTCATATGGAGTAAGCAAATGATCCACTGTAATGGTTTGTTTAATGTTTTTTCCATAAGCCTGATTACACCAGAAACTCTACCGACATTAACATTAGTACCATCGCATCCGATAGCCAACAGATTCTCCATTGAAATCTTTTCTTTTTTGAAGAAATTCATCATTTCATTTTGTATAATTTTTGCTGTTCCAGCTGATGGTGTAAGGTAGCCCAAATATTTACATCCTGGCTCGCTAATTAGTGTTATGTGCTCTTCTAAGAGGATTTCTTTGTAATATTTACCGCCTTTATAATTATTATTTAATGTTCTATCCTTTCGACCGTCAAAGTAAAGTGCAGGTACTTTAGACACTTTATCGTCTTTTAAAATACTTATACGAGCCTTGTTTCTTTCTCTTCTTATTTTATTTTTGTCTATAACAGACATTTTTGCTTCTTGTAAAACAACTGAGGCAATAGCTGCTGCTGCTCTGTCTGAAACGCCATATCGATCGCAGGTTTGAGAAAGACCTGAAAAGTTAATTGAAACTTTAGAATGTAGCTTTTGTTTCTTTGTTTCAACTGGTTCAAAAGATGGGCTATCATCAGACGTGTCAGAATCATTTGATGAAGAAGTGCAAATAAGTGAATTCGCCAAAAGTGAATTGGTAACTGAGACATTGGCGCTAATTTGAGTACGCCGACTTCTTGACGATTCCTGTTTAAGCTTTCTATTAATTCTTTTTTGATTTAATTTCGTTGTAGCCACATCTATGCTTCCTATTATCATTGCTCGGTCAGTCCTTTGATCTGTGAGAAAACTTTGCTCTTGAAGAGGCACCTTTCTTTCTTTAGGGCAAGCACATTTTTTAAAATCTAAACACTTACAAGATGAAATATCAAATAAGGCTTTGCTCAATGCGAGAAAATTTTTTCCCTTCATTTCCGGTATTTTGGGAAAAGATTTCAACAAATTTTTAAATTTTATGTGATAAGCTTTGAGAATTTGTTGCATTCGAATGTGTGAAACTGTCGGTAATGATGCTTTTTTCCAAATATTTTCAGTTTTCTGCATAACAATATCAGCTACTTCTTGAAAAGTTGGTTCCTTTTTTGTATTTTTTTTACTTTTCAACTGATACCGTGTCCACTCGTAACATTTTATTACATCTTCAAAGGTTGGCAACATATTTTCCTTTATATCACATGTGTCACCAAATATTGGACATCTAAAAGCTTTTCGAGTACGATCCATTGCCACGTTAATATAAACACAAAATTTTAACAAATTACGAAAAAATTAGCACGCGTTCTTTCACTAATATGATGTTTATTGTTTGAAACTCTTGCACTGTTTAAATTCATATCATTTTTTTTCTTTCTTAAAATAATTTTCCATTTTCGAAGCAAAGTAACCTAGATTCAAATTCAAATTGTTTGAATACTAGATTTCAAAATATTTTTGTAAACTAAGTATATTTTTGTCAAAGTGTTGCAAAAGCGTTATTTTATTGGACTTTTTAGATGGTTAATAAACGGTTTTAAAAATTGAAAGCACACATATTTAAATTTAAAGTGGATTTTATATAATCTAACAGGGTTACTGGATAATTTAAACCATTTATTTTATATTATTATTTAAGGTGGTTATTTTTTATACACGCTTTCTTAAACTGTGTTTGGAGAAAAAAATCTTTTAATTCTTAAAACTTTGATGCTAATCCGGAGGCAGTTGCTCTTCACCAATTGTAATAATATTTTACACACGTAATATCAGTCCTAAAAGGCAACAAAAAATTGCTATTAGAACATGTAATTTAAAAAATAATTTTTTTGACCCAGCCTAATGAATACAGCAAAAAATCAAAACAACGATGAACACTAAAGAAGACAAGGACAACATAAATCAGGTCTACTCTATGGCAATTTAAAATTTCATTTGGTGCAATATTAGTATTAGATCTACTTGTCAATTTCAAATAGTGATGTTTTTAATGTTTAATGTTTTTTTAAAAAAGTCCATGTTTAAAATTGTGATAATGTTATTTAAACAGTCAAACCAGTTTTAATGTAAATTTAATGTAAAAAATCAGTTTTTAATGTAAAATTTAAAATTTTGTAAGTACATATTCGTTTACTAATTTAAAAATCTATTGTTACCTTTGTTCAGTTATAGTCTCAATTTTACATTTATATTTGTATATATAAAAACAATATTTTGTTTTACTTTAAGATTTAATAAATATCCCTGAAGAAGCTGAAAAATAAGCAGCGAAACGTCGGAGGAAAAATATGAAGTAAATTTTATTTATTTGCATAAAAAACAACAGACCATTTAGCCTAAGCTTAATTGCAACAAACATACAAAAATACTTTATTTATAACGATTTTGGTCGTATAAGACTTAAATTTGGTAATTTAGTTTGTATTGTTACATTCGGGAACAGTACTAAAAGTGGGCGTGGTTGCTCTATAGCAACGCCTACTTATTCATAAATCATTAAAATTGACTACTGGGCCGATTGCGCTGAAATTTTGGAAGTGGATTTGTTTCGCCTACAAGATAGTTCAGGAAAATTTTGCCAAACCCCCTTTTACCGCCTACAAATCAATAAAAATTTTTTATTTTAGACGGTTTTGGTCGTATTAAACTAAAATTTGGTAAATTAGTGCATATAGTTACTGTCGGAAACTGAACTAAAAATGAGCGTAGTCACACTACAGTTATGCCAGCTCAGATATGCAAAATATTTAAATTTTTTTCCCGATTGGCATGAAAATTCTTATGTGGAATTGTGGCAGTAAGCCGGTCTGTGACAGGACAACGTTTTCCCCTGGATAACTAGTAAATGATAAGATGCTGGGAAGTTCACGTTAAAAATTGCTCGTATATTGAACAACTTTTTTACGCCCAATTAATTAATTATTAACAATTTATAAATTGATGGCAACCCTTTTCCAGCTGTGACTCATCTACATAAGCCGGAGATATCAAACAAACATACAGCACTGCCCAAAACTATTCTACAAAGTACTGAATTGCAATTTGGGGTGCTCGCAATAACCAAAGGTACCCAATCTACCCATACCCAACTACCTAAGTCAGTGTGAATAACCCTAGTGTATTTTTTCAAAATTTTTCTTTAAAACAGTTGATTTTCGAAAAGGTGCTCATACGAATACTGGTGGTCACAATTCCAGAACGGAGGGCCCAATTTGACACTCTTCCAAGTGAAAAAACTGAATACGAAAAAAATTTCTAGTAAATTCTTGATTGTTAAGAAAGATCTTTCTCAAATACCTTAATTGAGCAGTGTTTGATGAATATCAATTGCCAACTTTCGATTTAATTGATAATTTACTTTCGACGAAAAGTTCAATTTTTTTTGTGTTTGTCTATAATTTTTTTAGAATAATTTAAAACTAGTAATTGCCCACCGAAAATCGGGTGGATTCGATTTAAGCTCTTTAGATCTTATCATTAGTTTTATGGTTTGAAAAAAACCTTTCGAATTACACATGTCAAAACTCTAGAGCGTGGTTTCTGTTCAACTATCTAATTCTTGTAACTTTTCGTGAACCAATAATAAATTAACCTCATAATGCAATTTCAGTTATGTTCCAGTTATGTTCGCGTAACGCAAAGCAAGGTGGCCGTAGCAAATGGCAAATTGCACGTAGATAATTTCGTGTTGATTATGCAGACGTACATCTACTTAACCAACTTTAAATCAGCTGCTTTTGTTTACAAAAAGTACAAATCACAACTTTCGCCACTCTCTTCATCGGTTTCACCAGTGTCTTCACTGTTGTTTTCATTTGTTGGCAACAATGGCGGTACAATCAAATTTACAGCCATTTGTGGCAACTTTATCAACTTCTTTTGAGGTAATTTCCTTTTGCTTGAAATTATAGGATCAGATATAGCTTAGCTGCCAGATGAAGCAAGCATTCGAAAATCTTATCCAACCGTGTAGAATCGATGAGCCAAAATGAAGATTTTCGACTTTGAAGTCTTTTTTAATGATTGCATCAATAGCATTGAACTCTTTGATAATAGCACCTTTGTGTAGATGAAGTTTCAGTAAGTGCATTGCACAACTTGCCGTCTATCATGGTTAACATAAGCTTGTGGCTTGCTACTACCAATTTATCTCCACATTGTACAGCAGATTTTTTAAGGTCTCATATTTCTGCTTCTACTAGCTATTTTTCTTTTCTTGATACCTCTTTAATAAATACCTCTTTATAAAGTTTCTTTAATAAACTGCATGCTATTTTGTAAAAGTGTATTATATATATATGAAGAAATAACATTCAAAAAGAGATTTGTCACAACAAATTTTCATTTAAGGACTGTGGTCCTTAAATGATCCTAATAAAAGGGAACACGATTTCAGAAAATACATACAGGGAAAAGTTTAAGCTAAAACCATCCAAATATTAAAGATATACAGACTGTAGGGTATAGCTACAATATTGAAGGAAAAAAAATTTAAAACAAAACACAAACACAACAAATAAATAAGCAGCGCAGTAGCAACAAACACACTCTTTAGTAGTTGCACTTGCTTAATTTGATAAAAGCGATTGCAGTTCGTTTGCAAAAAGTTTAATATTTTCGAAAACGCACAAAATAGCACAACAATATTTTATACACTTTATAACAACAGTTCATGTTAAAAGAAAATCATTATAAGATGACAACAGAACACAAAAAAATAAACTTTAACTGCACATGCAAAGCAAAATATCGGAATTTTTTGACACATTTTTTAATAGACACAAAAAAATTATTTCGAACACTTAATCCAATAAATTTTTGGGGCGCTAGAACAATAATAACCTGTAGTTGAAGGTTCCTTTAACTAAAATATTGCAAAAAAGAATTTTTTCAATAAAAATTTTATATAAAAATGCTGAAAAATTGCGATTCTCCACTACGCGCGAACGAAAGCAAAAAGGAGGATATCATTTCTGGTATCAGTTTTTCTCTAGGTGTGCACGTTTTTATACAAAAGATTTTGGAAAAAATAATTAAAGAAAAAATTCTCAAAATTAAAGGTGTAATAGGGTAAAGTGCACCCTTACTACCCCATTTTTTTTTAATAACCTTTTTATGCCCGGCCAACATCGGTCTTTTTACCTCCACACAAATCAACCCAGCCTAATGTCGGTGAAGAAAAAGTCTTTAATAAAGCAAAGAAAAGTCTTTGAATTGACAGACTTTTTTTTTTAGTCGCTCTCTAACAAAGAATTAATCTTTCTGGCAAAGAATTTATCATTGCGATTATTTACTTTTTCCTTGATTTATCGGCAAAGAACTTTTAGCTTTTGTTTTGAAGACGCAGCAGTTGCTTATTTAAAGATAAATTCCTTAATACAAAGGTTGTGTCTTTGTTACAAAGGTTTTTCGTTGACAGTTTTTTGAAGAGACTTTTTTTTTAATTTTACGGATATCATTTCTCTCGATATAGCATATGGACTATTTTATGGTACTCTACTCTGCATTTGTAGCAGCTAATTTTTCTGTGAAAAATTTTGTAAGCTCGCTCACGAAACTCAGAGAAAAGGTTAATTTTAATATCTAATGCTATGTTCACACTGAGAGCTAAATGCGCATTTAGAGCATTTACTATATATATTTGTCCCTGTTACTCCTACAACGAGTAAAGTGCCGTTTAGCTCTCAGTGTGAACAAAGCATTATATAATAATCTGATTGTATAGTTGCATTTAATTTAACGGCTTAAGAATAAATCGTAAAGAGTACTGAAATATGTACACAAAATAAATTCTAAAAACGTAAGCTCCCTCTCTCTCTCTCACTCTCTCTCTCTCTCTCTCTCTCTCTCTCTCTCTCTCTCTCTCTCTCTCTCTCTCTCAGACACACTCTAAAGATTGGTAATATCCTGGGTATTAGTTTATACAACTTTTATACAACATTTATACAACTTGCCGGTGTCACATTACATTCTGTCATCACAAATTTATCAATTACTATATTGCATTATATTGATATATTACTAATCGCGAGAAAGCATGTGAAATATAATGATTTCCGCGAGTAGTTACGCTCATCAAAGTTCAACTTCTGATTGATGTATCTTTTAATCGATAGCATGCTCGAGGATCCGTTTGGGGGAATCTTTCTATGAGTTTATTATCAATAGAATAAAAACATTTTTATTATTCTTGCGCGGCGCGAGTACATTTATAAAAGTAATGGCGTAAGTTGCAGTATTTTTATATTTCTAAACGATATTTCAGACGCTTATATAAAATCAGCCCAATTCTGAATAATTTTTCCCGGGGAGTCGGAAAAGGGATTTTTAATTTTTAAGATAGCAGATAAAGATTTGACATTTTTTTGCTTACCATCATGAATATTGATGATTCATGAACAGATATGCATTAAAAATTTTCAAAATGTTCTTGAACTTTATATTAAAAATGAAAATTCCCTTTTCAGATTCCCCGGGAAAAATCATTCAGAATCGGGCTGAATATATATATATATTACTTCACTGTGTTAATATTTACAGTGCCGTAACTTCGTTTTCGAATGATCAAATCCGTTACAATTTTGCAAACTAGGTTTTTATGACGCGAGATATTTTTTGTCGGCATCAGATTTCCAAAAAAACAAACCAATAAGGTGGCTCCAGTACAAAAAAGTTGAAAAATTATATAAAAGTTAAAATTAGGGGGGTACGTTTTATTTTACAAAAATAATATGACCCTAGAATCCTTTTTTGTCCTCTAATAAGGAAAAGTTTAACAAACATAATTTCATCAAATAGGCCCACCCTACTGAACATAACTGTCGTCCAAATATTTTGTTACACGTTGTTGACTCTTTTACGACCCTTCCCCTCTATGTCACACTTTTCCACAAAGTCTTGACCCTCCATCTGGTCACGATACATCCTTATTTTCTGGAAATTTTGGGTTGTTCTTACATACTTATTTGTAAATCACTCTTCGATTCAATCACTAACACTAACCCTAGCAGGCCGAAGAGAGAGCGCGAAACATAATAGTAGAGTTGTGTTAAACAAGCACAAAACATAATTTGCTTTGTTGTGTTTTTTGCTCGTGGTCGTAAACAAAAACAAAATCAGTAACAAATATACCCCGCTTCACCGATTGTTACTGCTGCTGGTGCGACTTCAAAATTAAAAATGTCAGTTTTCTTACAATGATAATATTTTTTATTATATATTTTGCTCTCCTTTCTCTCTTCTTTATAAGCATGCTCTTGGATAACCATTTTCTTTCTCTCTTTTTGCAAAAAGATAGAACAAAATGTAGAGTTTCTATTGCAATTCCACCACATTAGCTTAAAAGCACCCTTAAGTATGTAGCTTAATGCTTCTTAATTTTTGCAACTCTGGTAAAAAAATATTTGACATGTTCTTAGGGGCTTTCGCATGGTCCAACATATTGGACGACATGTTGTACGATAAGTTAGATGCAAAACTAATAGCGGGGTTCACATGGTCCTACATGTTGTCACGCATTGTAGGACAAGCCTCGTATTTAACCGTTCGAACGTTCGATACAGCCGACTGACAACATGTTATCTTGAATTTGAAATATTTCAAATTCAAGGCCGTCACGCCAGGCGTGACAACATGTAGAATCATGTGAACCCCACTAATGTGACTATTTGATTGAGCGTTCGAACGATCCAACTTGTAAAGCAACATCATTAATTGCAATCTCTCAAGCAGACCACATCTGGCTAATAGCAAAGCAATTTTTAGATGCCCTTACAATTGAGCAGTAATTTTACATAGTTGTACAATGTTGTACAATCGGCAGAAAAACACCAAAAATTTCGACTGTCGTTTTAGCTTACTCATGGTACAATCTGCCATGTTGGTCCAATATTTTGGACCATGCGAAGGCCGCTACTGTGAACTAGCTGATTGTGAGAATGTAATTTGCGATGAAATATTGAATTTTTGTAAGTAACGAGTTAAATTAAATGTATTGCGTTAAAATTATAATATAATTATAGAAAAATATGACTCAGAGGAAGATTGCAGACTTTTTTGGCGAAAAAACCACAGCAAGAGGCAAGGACGATTGCCAAACTGCTGCTGTACCAACAGATGCTACTTTCGCCATCGACGATCAGGAAACATTTTCGCTATTAAGCAAGATTCCAGCAACTGATGTTGCAAACCAACCTTCCGCAGCATTTTTATTTCCTGCTTGTCGTGGCAGGAAATGCAAATTTGAGTGGTTTTCAAAATACAAATGGTTGCACTATGATGATTAAAGATACTCTCATTTGTGCCACACGTGCATTAAAGCCTCCCTGGTTGTTGGCAAGTCGAATAGTTTGTGGTTTTTTGGTGTGAAACCAACTTTCATCACAACAGGATTCCGTAATTGGAAAAAACCCTTGAAAAACTTAATGGTCATAAAAATTGTCGAGTTCATGATAAAAATGCTAATCTTATTTATCAGCGGGAAAAAACCAACCAATTAGTGCCAAACTAGATTCTGAAAACAAAAAAGAGCAATAAATTGCACGAAATAGCTTGCTGACAACAACCAGTACACTTAAATTCTTACTGAAATAAGGACTTCCTGTTCGTGGCCATTTATGAGACGAAGAAAATTTTATGGAGTTATTACGAGAACGACAAATGAATGTGCCTGAACTTGAACAGTGGCTTATTCTATATATTTTCATTATTCTTATAATGATATTCAGAACGAATTGATTGAAATTATAGCTCATGCATTGCTTCAAAAAACTATTCGCGACATCGAATCTGTGCCTTACTTTGCCATAATTGCTGACAGTACGACGGATATTGCAGGACAAGAGCAATTTTCAATTTGTGTTCGCTATGTTCGAATGAATAGCTTTGAAGTATGTGAATCTTTTGTTGGAATGTACAATCCAAAAGATTCTACAGGTAAAGCATTAGCATCAGCTATTAAAATTGTTTTGGTACGGTTAAATTTACCACTGTCCAAACTTCGCGGACAATGTTATAACGGTACTCGAAATATGTCCGGCCAATATAAAGGCGTTCAAAAAAATTTTTAAAAATTATCAGCCAAAGTGCTTGTACGTTGCGCTTACCATTCTATGGACTTAGCTTTGCAAAAAATTGGGAAAAATATAGCCGGTGTTTATGATATTCTTTGCTTAGTAAAAGAATCAAGCAATATTATTTTAGATTCATCAAGAAGGCAACACATTAACGCGAATATAGTGATCCACCTTGCCAGTTTAATGAAGTTTCAGAGCTAAGCTCTCAAAAAACTTATTCCTCTTTGCCCTACGCGATGGTGTGTACGAGTTAAATCATTAAAACGATATAAAGATCAATATATTCTTGTTCAAAAAACTCTACAGGCCATTATTGATGAACCAGGTGCGATTGCACTAGAGAAAAAAGCATATTTTCCTTGCTATCTCAAAAAACTGAACTTGTTTGAAACAATGTTTTTCTTAATTGCCAGCATTGAGACTTTTAACCCTTGTGAACAACTCGTAAGAGCCCTTCAAAACCCAAGTTTTAGTGCAACTAGAGCAAAGCAGGCGGACAACGCTCGGACAAAGAATATCAAAAAATTTTCAATGAAGCGAAAGACGTTGCTATTGAGTTGAAACTTGAAACTTCACCAAAACCGAGAATCAAAAATCCACCTCGACGCTTTGAACAAACATCAAATCCGGTGCCTTCAGCACAGTTGCCATTATATTATCGGTTTCGAAAAGACTATTTCGAAATTTTAGATCTTCCCTCAAGTGAGATAACGGCTAGATTCGATCAAACAAGTTGATATTTGACTTTTTTTTGTTTGTTTTTGCATGTTTACACTAGCTTCACTCAACTGACTCACTTTCATTTGACATTCGGTGAGTGGGTTGAGTGAAGCAAGTGTAATCTAGCACTTTGTAAATCTTATTGTACATTTAAACATATCTTGACACTCTGGAATCGTTGGAAGCTGGAAAATATTGTAATCGAAGCCTTCAACGGAAAAGTGCCTCCGGAACAAAATCTAAAAACAAAACTAGATCTTTATGCAGATGACATTGATGTGAGCGACCTCCACGCGCAACTTAAATTGCTGAAGCAATTGCCTGGCCAAACGCCTTCAAATTGTAGTGGCATTGTATCCCAATTTGAAAATTGGAATTAGGATACACTGAAAAAACTATTAAATGAAGTTGAAAAACTTGTTGCTTTGGTTTTGACTGTGCCTGCATCAGCAGCTTCATCTGAGCGTTCTTTTAGTACACTAAGACGACTTAAAACGTATCTTTGAGCAACTATGACACAGAAACGACTCATTCATGCGGCACTTATACACATTCACAGAGATAAAACCGAAGAATTGAATTTGATGGAGGTGGTGAAAGAGTTTGTTTCTCGCAAGGACAGAAAGAAACATTTTGGAAGAATTTAAATTCATATAACTTTTTGTACCTTATTGCATTTAAACCATGTAAAGATATACCTAGTCTTGCTTTATAAAAGCAACAATTTTTTCTTATTTTTTCATATTAACATAAGAAAGATACTTTAAAAAATTATCTCTTATATCGAAATTGGAAAAACTTTTAAAAATAATGAAATTTTAATATTTTTTTATTTAGTTTTATTTTTTTTTTAACTAAAATAAAAAATTTGTTTATTCATTTTCATGTTTCTTTTAAGAAATGTTGGCGATTTTTTTGCACCCCCATTTGTACCTCCCCCCAGATGAAATTAGCTTCCGACGCCTTTGTTTCCGCATGTAGCAAGTAGCCAAAGGCATAACACACTCGTGTAGTGCATACTTCTTTTCCTGCTGGATTGTTATCACCAGCACGCAACTTAATTGTGATAATTGATGTAATTGAAATTATTGCATCAGCGAATTTATAGTACGTAATTTAGTTTAACGTTAGTTGTTGTGGCTAATGTGTCAAACACATAGCTGCAAATAGAGAACACACGCGAAAGGAACCAGCTGGCATTGGCCACGCATGCCTGAGGGAGAAGCCGTACCAAGGTACAATGAAGCATCGGTCCCAAAGTATTGAACGATAAGACAATTCGCCGTTCAGCTAAGTGCCATCAAACGAGCACCACGTCTCCAGTCCTCAAGTTAAAATTAGAAAGTAAAGTTCCTTCGACCAAGAAGGTCTTATCTCGAGAGCAGTCGCAAAAGTAAACGGCCAACGTAAAACTAAAGTCGGGCAGCAGCGGATAGTCAGTGGTGCAGTCATCATTGGTAGAGACGCCGACAGCGCAGTCACGAGTCGGAAAAGACGACCGCAGCGCAGTCATAATCAGCTTTGGCAGAGACGCCGACAGCAGAACCACGACCTGCAGCAGCGCCAACAGTAACCGCGGTCAGCAGTGATGCCAACAGCATCAGGAAGAAGTTCAAGTATAATTTTTTTTTTTATTTCTTTATATTAAAATACTATAAAATATTAAATATCAACATAAAAGAATATTTCACATTGAATATTTGATTAGTATTTGTATATGAAATATGTTTAAGTATATCTAGGATATTCATGCAATAGAAATTGAACTTTGAGTGATTAACCAATAGAATACACTATGAGTCCCCGGCATTACACTTCCTATTTCCACGATCCTTATTTTCCTACCTTCCCCCTGAGTGCGCGAAAGTAGCAGGTCAGGTTTCCGCTTTGTGGGTCGAAAACGTACCACACGTTATCTCGATCATCAGCCATTGTTATTTTTAACCCACCTCGAGCCGGTGAGAGATGAAGCTATGCATCCTTTTCCACCATCCATTTTTTTGCGCGACAGTAGCCGCTCAGGTTTCCGCTTTGTGGGTTGAGACCGTACCCGGCGTAATCTCGATCACCAGTCACAGTTATTTTTAACCAAATGGCTATTTTTATTTTTATTTGCTACTTGAGACAGTGAATGTAGCAGCTCTGCTCCTTAATCTCGAGCCTGCGAAAGAAGCAGCCCTCTTGTATTTCGAATCTGCAAAGGTCGCAGCTTCACTTTTCATTCTCGAGCCCGTGGTTGGAGCAGCTCTATTACACTGTAGGTAAATTTCCAACTTTTTAAAAGACTTGTTTAAGCTATATTTTTCATTTATATGTGGAAAAAGACATTGAAATAAGTTTCGAAATTAAATTATTTATTGTTTTTTAATCGAAACATAACTCTTATAATGACAATTGTTAATTTTCAGAAGTAAACAACTGATTTATGTAAATTTTTATGCAGTTTTTTATATATTTTTAGGAATTTTTTTCTAATTTTTTCTGAATTAAATCTATTTTTATCATTGTTTTGGCCCGAAAATTTTATTATATATTTTTTTTGACGTCCCTACAGTGTTATTAGTTCAAGCCTGCGCCAGCATCAGTCTATCGTTATTTCGAACCGGCGAGACCAAAAATAGATTAATCACTCATTTCCATTCTAAAGTACATATACGAAGGGCCCTGCACTACAATATTCTTTATTTAGTAACAATTTATTAGTTTAAGTTTGTTTATTTGTTAAATAAAACCATTGTTCAATAAATCTGATATGAAAGAGTTTTGATTTGTCGTCTGCATTTGTAAATAATTGCAACGATGCTGGGTCCGGCGAGCCATAACACTTTGTTACAAAATATATGATCCAAAAATTATGTGCAAAAAAAATAGGAGATTAAAAATAATAAATACAAAATATTGTGATAAGATCAACAGTGAGTAAAGTATTCCAAGAACTGAAAATTGATAGTATTAGCTCAAGATGTTTGCAATTTACAAAAAACTGCAAATTTTTAGCCCAAAGCGTGTTCAGAAATTATGTTGTCAGTCGTTTTATACCTCCACGTTTAAAAACCGTAATAGGGGTATATTAACTTTGTCGTCACTCCGCTTGTAACGCTGATAGGAAGGCGTGGCCGGTAGAGAAAAGTACACATATTCTTGATGAGTATCACCTCCTGAGTCGATTTAGCCATGTCCGTCTGTCCGTTTGTCAGTCTGTTTAACACGATAACAGCCGTTATTTAATAGCTATCGTAACAAAATTCCATACATGAGCTTTTTATTAAAAAATGGAGGTCAAGTTCGAAAATTAGTCAAATTGAATGAAAACCACGCCTACCTCCCATGCAAAGTGAGGTTACCAAAACGGTAAAATCTCTTTAAATCTCACTAAAATTAATCTAGTGACTTCAAATTTTGCACGAATGAAATCTGTAAAAGCCGAATAAAAATCACATCTACCTCCCATACAAAGTGAGTTTACAAAAATGGTAAAATCTCTATCAATTCCGCAAAAATTAATCTAATGACTTAAAATTTTCCACATAAGCTTTAACAATGAATATGCTAATTTAGTATGGAATTTGGAAAAATCTAATGAAAACCACGGTTATCTCCCATACAAAGTGACTTTATGAAATCAGTAAAATCCCTTTAAATTCCACAAAAACTACTACAATGGCTTAAAATTTTTCAAAACTTAAAATTCCGCCCACCTTCCATACAAAATTACGTAATCATAATAGTAAACATTTATAAATTCCAAAAACTTTAATGTTTGAGCTTGACGTTGTACACAAAAGCTTTAATAAATAAAAAAGACTGCTGGTTTCAAATATGCTATATTTGAAGAAAAATTGCGACCAATAAAAGTGACGTCATCAAAATAATACAACATTCAAGACTTCAAATAATTTAACATACTGCAGTGAGGGTATTTTAACTTCGGTCCAGTCGAAGATAATTCTTAACTAGTTTAAAAATACTTATAAACCTGCATACGAAGTTTCATTGTTTCATTATGGATTGAGCCCTTCTTACAACCCTTCGTTTTTAACCTTCTTTTTAAACTTGCAAACAATACATAAGAATTTTAACCAAAAAGCATTAAATAACAATCACAAGATCTTGATTTTTTAATGTACAAAATAACAAATAAATTATTAATAATAAAATAAAAATATTAATAATAAAATTATTATTAATAACAAAAAAATAAAAATAATAAAAATAAAGTAACTTTTTTTAACTATTTAAATGTTCATCTACAAATTTTAATGTTTACGAACAACTTTTATCCAATATCATTTTTCTGTGTCTCATTCTCAATCCGACGTTTCAAAGATATTGAAAAATTCTTTTTAATTTCATAAATAAAGTTCATCAAAAACAGTTTACCATTAAAAAATTAAGCCTAAACGATTTTTTTAAAGCTTGAAGCCAAACTTCGGAATATATTTATTTCTGTTTTTTTTACCATTTTAGTATTCCTTAATTTTATGTTATTCAAAAATTTTGACTTGAATAAAGACATTTGTGTAGCTTATAAATATTGACTGGACATCATTTCAATGTGGTGCATTAATGAGGGACTTTAAGTGATAAAAAAGTATTTTTTTTATTCAGCCTGTAATAGCATTTGGTCACGTCTTTTTGTTGGCGACATTAAAATGGTTTGTATGCGTTGTTTTTCGAAACATGCCAAAAACGCATCAAAGACATCTTTTATGGACATGTGGCTTGGCGAAGAAGAATCCTTATTCAATGTGTTTTGTAAAAAATAACAAGCAACAGTCTTTTAATTAAAAATTTCACTAAGCTGAAGAAAACCATAAAGAAGATGAAGATGGAGAAGAAGACAACGTTGGAGTATTATTTTATGGGTTGTTTTAGCCTCCAAACAGTTTATTAGAGCCCTTTCGCTTCTCCAGCGGAAAAAATACCATAAAAACAACACATTATGCGACTTAAATGAAAGTGTCATCGCTGAGAGGGAATCAAGCAAATATTGAATGAAAATAAGTCGAAAATTGTAGACTCTATGTGCAAAAGATCTTAAGGTTCCTTTTTAAAAATAAAGTAATAAACAGCACTTCAAAAAGATATAACCAAATTCAATAAAATAATCTAATATGTGCACAATCGGAAGATGGACGATTGTTACTTGAAAGATGTAATGATAAATTTGCACAGTATGAAAAAGCCGTGTAACAGGCTAGCACGGAGATACCATCATAATTCAACTGAGGACCGAAGAACGAATTATTTTGTTAACGATCAGGTTGTAGCTGCAAAAACATAAAGAAACCACATTTTCAGAGGATTTGGCCAATATATTGGACACCTCAGAAAGTAGTTTTTATTTTAATTTTGCAACCCCTTTTTAAGTCAAATCGTTTAGTTCTATGAACAAATATATAAACAAACATGAAAAATAAATTTAGAGAGATTTTTGCCATTTAAGTCAGCTGGATTTTCGATTTTGTGCCGAAGTAAAGCCATGGCAGAATAACCAGGTAGATGCAATTCGGAGAGCAAAAAACGAGAGAGCAAAATATTGGCTTAGTTATAATATCACTATTGACAATTTATCTTTATTCGTTCAGCCATAGGGATGTATAATTTACTTGTAACCGTATAAATCAATTGAGTACCCAGATTTTATGCATGAACATGTAAAAAAACTAAACAAAAATCTTAAAAATTTCATAAAATGAGCCGCGTTTTACGATATGATACAAAATTAATTTTAGTTTGGCCTTAAATGAAGCAAATGAAAGTTTACTTTTAATATAATTTTCATTCGACTACTTATTCGATTGTGTAGTAACCAATTTATTTGTGTAGCTATGTACGGCTGCTTTAAACTGTCATAATATATTTTGACAAGTAAAATTGCTGTTGGAAAACATAAAATTTATTTAATGAAATCGACGACTGTTGGCTAATTTTATCGTGCTGGAACGGAGGCTAACAATTAATGAACTGTTTTCGAATTATCGCGACGGGAGGAAAATATAAGCAGTCCAGAAAATCCATTGTCAAAACTGAATCAATAAGTAAGTACAAATTGATAACATTTTCAAAACAGCTCATTTTGACGTTATAATTACGCCTTTGTTATTGTTTTGTTGTCGTAGAGAGCATATTTCTAGTGCATCTATCTGGTTATTCTGCCACGAGTAAAGCAAACAAATTTATTTTGGCCTATTTTATAAGAAAAAGTCAACCGGGCAAAAATCGAATGGTGTTTTTATCTTTTTTATGACTTAAATGATAACAATGTTAAGAGGGTTTAAAAAACAAAGATGACACGGGTTGAAGAGCCAAGGGGGACTTTATATCGGTAACTTTTGTTATCAATCAGGAGTCCCTGGCCTTCTTATCATCCAAACGGTTCGTGGTAGATTTTGGATTCTCATCGATCATACTGAAGATCTATAAGAAAGATGAAGCATCATTGGAGGGAGAGCAAATTTCCAATCAAATTAAAGATGCCTCTTCTACACAAACGCAAATGAATTCAAGAACGTCTGGGTAAAGGCGCGTTTCCAAAGTCAATTTTTCTTGCGCAAAATAGTAATTTTGAAGGTGTAAACACTTGATTGCACGCCATTTGTGAAATTTGCAAAATTTTTTACGTTTTGTTTTTGTTTATTTCCGTCTCCTCTCTATCGTTGTTTTGATTTTCCAAGCGGTTCAATTTCTGTTCAGTAACTTTTTATGAGATAAATTATTAAAAAACAATGAATATAATTAAATATTTTTAGATAACAGTTGCCAAAAAGTGGAGTGGAGATAGAATCATACAATTTCTGGAGGAATACGAGAATTACAGTTGCTTGTGCATTCTCCACTGTATAAAAAAGGCAATGTGCATGACTGCTCCAGATGCCAAGACAAAGATTGGATCGATAAGGACGTCTTACGCCGCAGAAGTTGCGAAGATAAAGAAGAGCAAAAGTCGGGGGCAGGAGCAGATGAAGCGTATGTGCCGAAGGTGTCCTGGTGTCAGGTTTCACATAACATAACAACTTTTTTTTGCAATAGTGCCCGCTTCGTTTTGTTATTCTTAGAATTTTTTTTTATTTTCGCATTCTCTTTTGTTGTTTTTTTTGTTTTTCGCCTTTTATCTGCTTCGCAAAACAAAACCAATGACATTTGCATACAAAATGACTTTGAGCGTGTAAACAGTTTATGTATGCAATATCCAACATTGCATAAAAAAATATTGACTGTGGAAACGCACCTTAACTAAAACCCTATATTGCACACTAGTGCGTCCAGTTCTAGCGTTTAAAAATTTCATTTGTTTCCATTTGTCAAAATTCCCTTTAGTTTTCGAGTGCTACGAAAAGTAGTCAGTTTTTTATTGCCCAGCGGAGCGAAATATGTTTTGCACACGATTTGTTCAATATCCCTTTAGTTGCCACGAAAAACAAACAGTTTTTGATCAACTGTGAGGAGCAAAATAAGCTTCCGCACACGACATGTATTTTGTTTTTGTAGATCACCAAGCGGACTCGAAAAAAACTCGCTTAGGTGATTGTCTTCAAAACAATCTTCCAAATGCTGGGTGGGTTCTGTCTTATTGAATTCTTTTTCGTTCATAGATTATGATGATATTGCAGAAAATCAGCGACATATCCACTTATGTAAATAGAATAGAAAATTAAAGCTTTTATAGACTTTGTAAATTTCCGATTATGACAATTATATATCTCAGTGAAAGAAAAATTCATCAGACCAGAAGTTCATATGTACGCATCCAGAGAAACCCAAATAATATTGAATCTCATATAAAATTTTTAAAAACATGAAACAATAAGTTTTTAGTCGTCCGACCTTATTATGTTAGGTTAGGTTATTTGGTCCATTGTGATACCACAGGGGATCTACCCATCCTCTCCTGCTCTCCTAAGATCTGCCGTGGAACCAACCTGTTCTACTAATGAAATGTAGTAGACGCTTAAAGTCTACCTCCTCAAGATCCCTGAGATCATCAAAATATAGGCTACCTAGATGCTTATATCTTCTGCGGGATAGAGCGGAGCATGAACAGAAGAGATGAGATACCGTCTCCCCCTCTTCCTCATCCCTGAAACTCCTGCAGAAGTCATTCCCATAAGCCCCCATTCTTAAGGCAGTCCTACCTATAAGACAGTGCCCTGTTATTACGCCAATCAGAATGGAGAGATCTTTTCGTTATTCAATAAAACTAGGCCACATCTGTCTAACAGTGTTAGAGGTGGTTCACCTGAAATTAGCCATTTCTGTGGCATGCTGTCTTAGAGCCAGCTTGCACGACGCAAGTGGCATGCCTAATTTCAGGCAGGAACGTTACCGTTGTACCATTTCTAGCAAGCTTATCCGATCTAAAATTTCCAGGAATGTTCCTATGCCCTGGTACCCAGACCAGATGAATGTCAATCTTATCGGCCATCTTATTTAGAGACGAGCGACATTAAAGGGTTGTTGGTGATGTTAGGAACACACCTCTAAGAAATTTAATCGCTGCTTGGCTGTACGTAAAAATGCAGGGATCTCTAGTTAATATCTCACTTCTCCTCAGCCATTCTGCAGCTTTATAAATGGCCATTATTTCAGCCTGGAAGACACTGCAGTCCTCTGGCAGTCTAAATGAGGTTCTGATGTTTAGATCCGTAGAAAAGATGCCTCCACCGACTTTGTTGTCAAGTTCTCGAATTAGGGAGTGGCAATAGTGTTATCGATGTTGCTAGGAACTGCTCCTGCAAGATCGATAATAAAGGAATGACCTGCACGAGTGTTAGCGCACTGCAAAGTTACTCTAAGGTGGATGACTGTTTCCTGTGCCATCCTTTTTCTTATAATATCGAGGGGGTATTAAGCAAAGAACTGCATTTAGCGATTCAGATGAAGTGGACCTAAGCGCTCCGCTGATACATACGGCCACAGGTCCTTGTACTTTTCCTAACAATTTGCATTTACACTGTGTTTTTAGTGGTGTCCACCACACACAGACACTGTAAACCAAGATTGGCCTCACTATAGCTGTGTAAATCCAACGTACATTTCGAAGTGAGTCCCAAATTTACGTTTTGCTTATTCTCCCAAATGTGATGTTTTCCTGCTTTGGGTATAAATATAAAACACAACGCTCCTAAAGATTTCAGGCCCATAAGCCCAACGTCATTCCTCCTAAAGACGTAAGAACGCCTATTAGATCTTTATCTTAACAACAACATTGATTCTGCATTCTTATAAACATAACACCATGCATACAGCAAAGGAAGGTCCGTGAATTCGGCTCTACATTTACTGGTTGGGACCACCAAAAGATCCTTAATGCAACTTTCTTAGACATATAGGCAGCTTTTAATAACGTCACGACACAATCTTAGTTTTTTAGTTAAGGTGTGAATAAAATCATTATTCATTTAATAAATAAGATACTCAATTGCAAAGTACAGGGTCCGCCATCTAACTTTTTTTTCAACTAGTGCTTATTTCGTGAATGGTAACACTTAGCTCATGTCTGATTTGACAGATAATTAGTTTTATCCTTTCGCTGAACGAATATGGTTGTGTATACGCTTGAACAATGCTAGGAAACATTGCGACATTACTTTGAAAATCATGGTAATGTTGCAGAATGTGTGCGAAAATTGCGTACGGATTTTGGAAGAAGAGAAGCACCGTCAGGTCCGTATGTTCATTATCTTGTGAAAAAAGTGAAAGAAACTGGCATCCTCATCGATAAACCAAAGCGTGAAAAGCCAAAAGCAGTGCGTACACCCGAGAATATTGCTGCTGTGGCAGAAAGTGTGCGTGAAGCGCCATCAACATCAATTCACCGTCGTTCTCAACAATTGAGCATTTCGGAGACATCATTGAGACGAATTTTGCATAAAGACCTTGGTTTGACGCCATACAAAGTCCAATTGGTTCAGGAGTTGAAGCCAACTGACCATCCAATGCGTTTTCGCTTCGCTAAGTGGGCCTGCGATCGACTTACAGAAGATGCCGATTTTGCCAAAAAAAATCATCTTTTCAGATGAAGCTCATTTTGATCTTGGCGGGTATGTAAACAAGCAAAATTGTCGCATTTGGGGCACAGAAAACCCGCACACATACATTGAAAAGCCGCTGCACCCAAAACGAGTCACTGTTTGGTGCGGATTTTGGTCCAGAGGCATAATTGGGCCATTTTTCTTCGAAAATGAGCAAGGAGTGGCCGTTACAGTCAATGGTGATCGTTATCGGGCCATGTTGAACGAAGTTTTGTTCACAAAAATTGAAAAGGAGGATATTGGCAACATTTGGTTTCAACAGGATGGCGCTACGTGCCACACAGCCGAAGCTACACTCGATGTTTTGCGCCCTGTTATTGAAGATCGCATTATCAGCCGCAGAGCTGATGTCTTTTGGCCACCTCGGAGCTGCGATTTGACACCGTTGGACTATTATTTGTGGGGTGCCCTCAAAGATAAGTGTTACTCCGATAAGCCAGAGACAATTGACGCTTTAAAGGACAATATTCGTGAAGCCATTGGTGAAATACAGCTGCATACAATCGATAATGTGCTTAAAAATTGGACCGATCGTGTAGGCTACTGCATGGGCAGCCGAGGCAGCCATTTGAATGAATTTATCTTCCATTATTAACCGGAAGAATTGTTCTTTCAAATAAAAAAAGAAATTTGAGAAAATATCCAGTAGTTTTTTTATAGCATTTTCAAAAAAAAAAGTTATTTGGCGGACCCTGTAAAATTATCAGACCTAGATGGATATAGTGCAGTTAGATCAGTGACAAGAGGTACACGGTGGTAGTGGATCTCCACTTCTCTGGAACCTGGTAGTGCACAACACACTGCTGTCTCTAGAGAGGGAGGGTTGTACAGTGACAGCCTACGCCGACGACCTAGCAATTTTCCTCTACTCTGTGCGATGATATGCAAAGAGCTCTTTGTAAACTTGAGCGATGGAAAACAAACCTTGTGGTTTGGGAGTAAATCCGACCAAAACAGAGGTGCTCCTATTAATCAGAATCATATCTACAGTGGCTCACAGCTTATTTTATGCAGTGCATACTTTGAATTTTAGGGCTTTATAACAACGAAACTAACAGGAATAGAAAAAATAATATAGTATCATTTAAAAGAACAAGATGTTTAGTTTACTAAATTAACTTAATTTATTGTAAAAATATATATTAAGTTGGCTTTAAATTAAGAAACCAGAAAATACTGCTTAATTTCATATCACAGCTTATTTTATGCAGTCACTTGTTATTTATAAATTTTTCGTATTAATTAATGATATCTGATATTTTTATTTTTTGGTATGATAGCCCTTGTTGTCCACAACAGATCTAAGGTGGTTTGGTATTGATGCGACCAGTTTTTGAGTGATAGGTGGCGAAATATTCGCCCACTTCGTTTTCAACATCTCTTTCAGGTGGTTTTTGTTTGAAATTTGATGTTTCCGGATGTTATTTTCCAATAAAGACCACACATTTCCAATAACATTAAAGTCTGGCGACTGTGCTGGCGGCGTCATCAATTGTGGGCAGTTGTATATTAGCCTGTTTTGCCCAATACCCGCTTTGTGCTTTTGATTGTCATCCTGGTAAAATCGGAAATTCAATTTTATACCCAGAACCTTTGCACTCTGCAACAAATTGTTCTTCAGGATCTGTAGGTACTAAAATTTGTAAATTGTTGTTTCAATAAACGGCAACTTCCCAGTACCAGCAGCTGACATTCAGGCCCAAACCATGACGCTGCCACCGCCATGTTTCACGGTTTGTTTTAAGTATTTTTTGTTTACCTCGGTATTCGGTTTTCGCCACATATAGCACATACCATCTGAACCGAATAAATTGATTCTCGATTTATCTGCAAAAATAACTGAATTCCAGTTCTCTGGCGCCTTGGACATATGTTCTTTGTCGTAGTTGAGTCTGCATAATCTGTTTTTGGGGCTAATAAACGGCTCGTTTCGTGTTACTCAGCCATGAAAGTTCTTTTTGCCTAAGACACGTCGAATAGTTTCAGCACTACACTGTTTGCTCAGGTCAGTTTGAACTTCAAAAGCCATTTTCGGAACTGAGAGTCTCGGGTTAGCCTTTATACTCCGTGCAATATGCCGCTTGTCGGTTGCATTAAAAATTTTGTTTGGTGCTTCTTTGCTCTTATTGTGCAATCGATTCTTTTGGACGAAGCGCTCGATGATCTTTTGCACTGTAGAGGAATTGATATTAACCATTTCAGCCATTTTTCGCTGCGAGCTGCTATTTTCAAAATAGTATATAACCAATTTTCGTTGTTGTAGCGTTGTGCGCGCTCCTATTTTAAATAATCATAGAAGCAGACACTTGAAGCAAAAAAATCAGACTAAGACGCTAACACAAAGCAATTATAGAAACAGAACGAAGGCATAGCTAACGAAAGTACCGTTAGACAGCGCAGCATTAGAGTACCATAACAGAGAAAAGTGACTGCATAAAATAAGCTGCGAGATGAAATGAAGCAGTATTTTCTGTTCTCTTATTTTTTAAACAACTAAATATATGTATTCACAATTAATGAAAAACCTTTATTTAACTAGACTTGTTGCTCTTTTAAATGACACCATATTATCTTTTGTATTCCTGTTAGTTTAGTTTTTATAAAGCCCTAAGGTTTAAAGTATGCACTGCATAAAATAAGCTGTGAGCCACTGTATATGTATTAGCGGTGCTCTAAGAACAACACCGCCTGCTGCTTTAGAGACCATACTTCATGACTTAGTTTCCTAGCAAACAACAGTTTTTTCGGCGGTCAAACTAAAGGAAACGGGAGTATAGAAAAAGCTGGAAACAGGTCACATATCTATGCTTTATAAATATAATTTCATTCCAACAAGAACTAATTACTACAAACTAATGCTTTCCTTTGATAGAAACTTCGGCATGCTTATTCCATCTACGATACACTAGAATAATGTTGAGCCGTTGAAACCAGGGTATATACTTCTATACAGATGGGTCAAAATTTAATGACAAGGTCGGGCGATCCACTCAGAAGAACTAGTGGTATCGTAGGTTGTCCGATCACAGTAGTGCTTTCCAAGGCGAAATGATGGTAATAAGGAAAGTTGCAACATGGCTCTTAGAGAATATTTTCTCAAATCGGGAAATATACCCTTTTTCGGACAGCCAGGCTGCTATCAAATCGATGGAACAAGTACAAATAAAGTCTTAAGTAGCCAAAGAATGCATTGCGTAACATTAACTTAATATGAGAACTGCCAAACAGCTGCTCAAACAGTACACCATAACTAAAGCCAACTTAAGATGAGCTGAACTCTCTACCTAGAGCCCTTGTTTCGCTGGGAAGACTGTGTAGCCATGCTAGTGGCCGTTACCAGGAGGAACTGTTTAATAGGCTGACATACCTGCAGACTGGGAGTCATCGTAAATGACTTCTCCAGAAACTGCAGTGATGAGGAGGATAAGAAACCATCTCCCACCCTCTATGTTCCTGTCCTACGGTGGCTAGAAGAAGACACAAATATCTGGGATCGTTTTTTTCCTGAGTTTGACAACCTGTTTTTCTCTTTAACCTCTTTCAAAGCAAAAATTACCTAATGCTTTTCTTAAAACTCAATTAAGATTGACTTAAACAAATTAAAGATTGTCCAGCAAACAAAAGCAGAAGACAAAATACGAAGTGTTTGGACAAAGGTAAGGACAGGTTACAGTTTCGGGGAAAATCATTCTCAACATCAACTTCATATTTATTCAAAAAGAAAACAAATGAATATCAAAAAAAGATAAACATAAAAGTTAAATATAAGTAAATAGCCGCAACAAGAGCCGCAATTAAGTTAAACAGCTTTAAACCATAAAAATGGTGTCACAACAAAAACTTTTGATAAGCAAAATGATGATGATGTCAACTAAATCAATAATGAAGAAAAATGTTCTGTGTTTTTTCTACATTTATTGTTATGCTTTTTTTATACATACATACAGACGTTGATGAATAAAAAAAAATATTTGCAGATGTTACAACCACAAAAAAAGAGCAACATAAACCAAGCAGAATGTAAGAAACTTTTTATTTTCTGCCTGAGTGGGTGTTTAGGAGCTGAAAACATCTTTCGACCCCAAACAAAAATACTCACTTATTTTCATTGAAATTTTCGGGATTATTAAGCCAAGATATGATTTCCTGCAATTTCTGTTCACGACTCTGTTCTTCTTCATTTTGATATCCGGTTTCTAATGGTACTAGCGATTGACTTGAATCTTCGGTATTTAATAACGAAAACAATTTACGCGACATAGTAGCATAATTTTTTAACAAATACAAAACACAAAATTGCTTGGCAACACAAAAATGTTGATAAACATTTATAACAACATAAACAGCTTATGAAATAACTTTTCTCACTTGTCTTATTTTTCGCACTTGGCACTTATTTTAATTGTGAGAGGAGGAAAATTAAACTAAATCGCCTAAAATAATTTTTGAATTTTGTGTATTATTTTGATTTATTGAATGCACACAATTCCTTTTTCTCAATTTTATATTTCTTCACTGAAATAAAATTGTATATTTTGCACTTTTAAAAAATTCGTCGATGTTTTAAAGTGTACGCGTTATATTTTGAAACTGAACTGAAATAATTTTAAGGCAGTCGTAGAATCTATGGAGAAGATTCGCTAAAAGACACATGGTCTCTCAAAGCTATTTTCTACAACAACAACAACAAAAACTGAATGTAGCTTTGTCGCTTTTTTTTAATTTTGTTTTTCCGTCGCGACCGCCAAATTCAAAAATAAAATTTATCTAAATTTAAACAATAACTTAGAAGAATGTTTGGTTGTAGAAATTTTTGAAAATATTTTAACAACATGGAAAATATACTCGATAGGTATATAATATAACAAAATAAGTGTATAAATAACAACATCTATGAACTCTGTCTGCTGAATTTTGCTGTTTATTTCTGTTTAAATGTTGTGTTTTACTTGAATAATTTTTGCAAAAAGACTGCATTATGTCTGGACATGTTATTCGCCTGACTAAAACTAATTATTTGCTTATTATTTTGAATAATCTTACGCAGCTTTGAAAAATTGCTAATTCATAACCATTTCTTTCTATATTTTATATCAGAGTTTAAGACTTTTATGACTTTTTTTCAAAAAGTCTCTGAAATAAGAGTCTTAACAAACTTTTATTAAATAAAAGTTATTATTTATAGTAGAAAGTAAGAGTTATCAAATAAGAATTATTTATAAATTTAATTTTTAACTATCACTTAATAACTCTTATTTTAACACTTAATAACACTTATTTTTAACAGTTATTTTTAACTTTTATAAACTAACATCACACTTAAGAGTTTTTGAAGACTTTTAAATTATAAAAAAATTTTAAAGTCTTTGAAGTCTTTTATTCAAAAAAGTTAATTTTAAGAGTCTTTTGACACTCGTTTTTTATAAAAGTCATTTTAGAAGTCTTTTTTAGAAAAACATATTCCACGTTATTAATTTGTTGAACTTTAATCTTTCCAATAGTCGACAAAATGAACAAAATCAATTGGTGGAATAAATGAATTGTTGGTAATTGGTCAAAAATAGACATATATTACCATTTTTTTCGCAGTTTTTTATTCTAAGACTATGAAATAAAAGTCTCAAAAGACTCTTAGAAATAACTTTTTTTAATAAAAGTCTTTAAAGACTTATAAAAAATTTTTGAAATTCTTAAATTTTACTTTTAAAGTTAAAAGTGAATGAAAACTTTTTTTAAAGTAAAAGTCAACTCCTAACTTATATTTTTCCTAGCAAATAGCCGCTGCTTCGCCTGCGATAAAAATATTAAATTCTATGTAAAAATTGAAAGTCTGCAAATTAAAGTATTTTGTAGTATCTTCAAATGCAATTTATTAAAAAATTGTGTTTGTTTAAAATGAAGAAATGGTATAAATATTAAAAAATTGCTTTATTTAATTTGAATTGCCTTCTTTGAACAGTAATTGTTATGAAGACATAAAGTTGAGTGGCTTTTTCTGTATTTTAATTTTTTAATAAGCCTTGCATAACAGAATTATGAAATATTTGGGTAAAAATTTTTAAATTTGTAATTAAAAATTTAATTTTTTAACTTAGATTCCGAACTTGAATGTATTCTTCTTAAGTTTTGAAAAATTTCTATTAATATGACATCAAATTTTGACTATATCTCGAAAACAATAAATATTCTCAGCATAACGCATGTTTTTATAAAAAGTCGTTGATAGATAAAAATAACGGTAAACGAAAGATTTTTCGAAAATATTTTGTACGATAATATAATATTATGTATATTGAAAAAATAACTAAAGTGAGACACTCCCATTTTTAGAACAGTTGCTGAGAGTAATCATAAAAATGAAATTACAAAATTTTAGTTTAATACGACCCAAATCGTCTTCACTCCACGCTTATCCCCCGAAAAGTGGGCGCAACTAAAGTGGAACACGCTCATTTTTAGTAAAGTTTACAAAAGTAACCGTGCGAACTAATTTACCAAATTTTAGTCATTTACTACGTTAACATTGGGCCAAATGACTCATTTTAGTCCTTAATCTCAAAATTGCTATCTATCGTCCTTCATACCGTAAAATGGTCTTGAAGTACAATACTCAGTTCAGAAAAGAAAAAAATATGTTTTTAAACCGAAAAAAATGTAGAAGCCAAAAAGGTTCCACTCTACATTTTAGTTTAAAAAACGCATTTTATATGTTTAATCGAACGGCACTATGCTCAAGTCCCGCTCAAGTCATACCGCTCAAGTCATACCGTAAAGGACGATAGATAGCAATTTTGAGATTAAGGACTAAAATCATTAGTTTGCTATCAGCTATCATATATCTCAAAACCAGGATGGAACTTTTATGTTTGTGGCTAGTTTTGGGGTGTGGAATTCTTACTTTCATAAAAAAATCACGATTTTTTGCACTTCAGCCCAAATTTACGTGCCAAGGACGATAGAACGGGACTTGAGCATAGTGGCGTTCGAATAAACACGTAAAACCGCATTTTGTAAACTAAAATGTAGAGTGGAACCTTTTTGGCTTCTATAGGTTTTTTCGTTTTAAAAATTTTTTTTTTGTAAACTGATTTTTTTAATTCAAGACCATTTTACGGTATGAAGGACGATAGATAGCAATTTTGGGATTAAGGACTAAAATCATTAATTTGCTATCAGCTATCATATATCTCAAATCCAGGGTCGAACTATTTGGTTTGGGGCTTGTTTTGGGGTGTGGAATTCTTACTTTCATAAAAAAATCACGATTTTTTGCACTTCAGCCCAAATTTAGGTGCCAAGGACGATAGAACGGGACTTGAACATAGTGGCGTTCGAATAAACACATAAAAATACATTTTTTAACAAAAATTTAGAGTGGAACCTTTTTGGCTTCTATATTTTTTTTCGGTTTAAGAACATGTTATTTTTCTTTTCTGAACTGAGTATTTTACTTCAAGACCATTTTACGGTATCAAGGACGATAGATAGCAATTTTGGGATTAAGCACTAAAATCATAAGTTTGCTATCAGCTATCATATATCTCAAATATAGGATGGAACTATTTGGTTTGGGGCTAGTTTTGGGGTGTGGAATTCTTACTTTCATAAAACAATCACGATTTTTTTACACTTCAGCCCAAATTAAGGTAGCAAGGACGATAGAGCGGGACTTGAGCATAGTGCCGTTCGAATAAACAATTAAAAATGCATTTTTTAATCAAAAATTTAGAGTGGAACCTTTTTGCCTTCTATAGTTTTTTTAGTTTTAAAAATTAATTTTTTTTTCTAAACTGATTTTTTTACTTCAAGACCATTTTACGGTATGAAGGACGATAGATAGCAATTTTGGGATCAAGGACTAAAATCATTAATTTGCTATCAGCTATCATATATCTCAAATCCAGGATGGAACTATTTGGTTTGGTAGTTAGAGGATGGAACGGTAGAGCGGGACTTGAGCATAGTGCCATTCGTTTTGGCACATCAAAATACATTTTGAATGAACCTTTTAATTTTAAATAATAACTTTTTCGTTTTTAGAAAAAAAATTTGTATATACCTTTACAAGTTTTTTAATTCGAAGCTGTATATACCAAGGACGTTTGATAGCAATTTGGAGAAGAGGTGACAAATTTATCAATTAAATATACATTTTTGCTAAAAAATTTAAGTTTAACTCATTTTTGTAACTGCGGCGAATTCAATATTGTTATATGTTTTGCGGCGAATTCGGTAAAAACTTGGTCTGAAGATTTTGGGCTATCTTCACAGAAGTCAGTCGAACTTATTTTACAAATATAAATTTTTAAAGTTATTTTCAGGCTCTGCTTTATATGATAAGGAGAAAAATTTCGTTTGCATTTATTGTGTGTGTACCGGATAAATTCTTAAACGATTTGTCAGAGTGATCTAAAACTTTTTCTTTGCATCTTTTTTTTATCGACCAAATGCTAATAAGGTGACTAAATGTCTGAAAAAAATGCTAAGGGCTTAAACATACAGTTAGCGAAATAATGTCCATAGTTATTTACTATGAACATTATACTTGTTTTTTTAATACTAAAAAAATGCTAATTTCAGTTTTGACTGCTAGAAAAGTTTTGTTTATATTAAACTCGTTGCACCGTTATGTTTTACTTTGATCGTCAGCTGCTGAATTTCGCAGGGAAATTGTTATATGAGCAAAACTCTTTCGTGGAGCAAAACCGCCATAAGTGACTTCAACCCGACCATTATAATGAAAATTTCTACGTAGTTGTATCGTATATAATCTAATTAGATTCTATAAAGAAGTCAAGAAGTCGGCGGCTTTACGGTCGAATCATATTAAAATAATTCATCGTTGAAAAATGCATAGGTCCCAGGGGACCTTCTCACGCATCGGAGGGTTAAGGTTCAATTTGATTTCTCTTGGCAGTAGCGTACTGAGACCATGTTGAATGTTGATAGGGGTGGCAGCTAGGTAATTTGGCCGACTGAATACCCTGGAGTTCCGAATTTTTTTAACACAACATAATTGAATTTATCAAATTTTCTCATCCATTTAATCAATTTAAATATTAAAGGCAATTGCCAAATCGTTTAATTAAAAGAAAATTGTAGAATTTCAACAATATCGAATTAGCATTTAAAAATTCATTTTTATTTATAATTTAATAATTTCTTAGATTATAAAGAGTGATCTTTTTTTTCTATATGTTTTTTAAGTGTACATTTTTTGACACCACACGCGTGATTCGTAACATGTGGCAAAGCCAAAAATGCTCAGTAATATTTGCCATTTTTCTATGATAGACTAACAAACGAACAGCGCTTGCAAATCATTGAATTTTATTATCAAAATTTATGCTCTGTGAATATCCACCTTTTTATCGAAAAATTGTCTTTAGCGATTTGGCTCAATGGCTCAAGAGCTGCCAATGCACTCCGAAAAATAGACTGTTTGGTGCAGTTTGTTGGCCGGCATCATCATTGGACCGTACTTTTTCAAAATTAATGAAAATCGCAACGTTACAGTCAATGGAGCAAAGCACCGTGCGATGGTTACCGAGTTTTTTTGCCCAAAACGGACGAATTGGACTTGGTTGACATGTGGTTTCAACAAGACGGTGCCAAATGCCGCACGGCACGTGATGCCATGGACCTAATTTGTTTATTTATTTAATGTTTATAATATTGTGCACTAAGACTGGGTCTTTTAAGTACATCAATTGAAATTAAGTAAATTAAGAATCATAACTTAACTCGCTAGATTTAAACTACAATTATACAAATTAGAAAAATTTTTGAAAGTAGACAAAATTAACTATATTTATTAGCAAAAATATTTTGTATGAAAATGAAAGCAATTAATATCGTTTTTTGGAGCAATCCATTGGCCACCAAGATCATGCGATTTGACCCCATGAGACTATTTTTTGTGGGGCTACGCATTTTTATATGCGTGAGGGTATAATAATTAACACCGTGAGACTCGAACCCAGGACATCCAGTTTTTAAGTTCACTAGTCTAAGCACTGGGCTATTGCGCTATACGTAACAAAAGCAATAAACAAACATATGAACCGAATCGCCTAATATTGATTCTTAGCATAACCAGGCTAACTTTTAACGGGTCAAAGTCCGATTTTAGTATCCAAATGTAAAAGAATTTAGTATTAATTTAGTATTGTATTAAAAACAAAAAATAATACAGAATTTCACCTAATTTAAAAGGAAAAACTAAAAGGACGCTGTAATATTTCTTTGGTTTAAATTTAAGTAAAACAGAGTTTTAAATATGAGTTAGTATTTGAAAAGCTTAAATTTTAAACAGCAAGGCTAAAAAAATGCAGCAATCTTAGCTGGACTAAACTTTAGTCCAAGATTTTCAACTTGATTTTGGTTCATGCAAACCATAGAAAGAACTATGAGACTGAGGTAAAAATAAGTTTCTTATTCGCAGAGTTAATAATTTAGGAGCTTATCACTTATCAAACGCTTTTCAGAGTCGTTCTCACTTATGCAACAAACAAAGATTTGTGTTTGGGTCATTAAATTCCTTTGAGTTCCTGATAATAAAAACGAGAAGGAAATTTGACTTAGAAACCAAATAATCTATGTATATGCACGTCATACGATAGTTAATCGTCTACAAGAGTGCCTATCTCTTTTACAACGCTATCTCTTTGAAAACAGCAATTGAAGTCGTAGTTGCAATCGTGAATGATAACCGATTGCTAACGAGAGCAAGTTAGGATTTTACATTTGTTAAAATTGAGATGAAAGTAATTTTGATTGCACCACGTTATTGAATAATATATGAATGCTTAAAATTGGCAACAGTCATGTGAATTGTTCACAGTTGCAAACAGTTTTAGCTCGTCTGCATATGAGCCGTTAATTTGAAAGTGGGGCAAGTCCATTTTTTAAAAAGAAGATATAATGATGACTATATATACAACTTAATATGATCTTTTGTATCTGTAAACATTTTATGTTAAAAACTAAGAAATATTTTTTTGAAAGAAGTTTTACCTTATAAAAGTATACCTTATTAACGGTTTTGTAAATATGCTTATTTTGAAAGTGGTGCAAACAGCCTCGTATCTAAAACCCAAAGTCTGGGCATGCACAAGCATCAAGATTTATTTATCTGCAATCGATGTATAAAAATCTAAGCCTTTCAATAATTTTACTTGTTTTTGTTAAAGTTTAATATATCATATAAAATAAATAAGATAACAGTAGGTAATTTCAAAAAAGTTGCAATTTTTGGGTTTTTTTGACTTCATCAAATCGTCACAATATTAAGGAGCAGTACCGTTTCCGAGACCGAAAAAACAGATTTTTGCTATTTTTTTCTCAGTTCTGAGTGAATATAGTTACTCAATTTATTTTTTATTTTTCAGCTGTAAAGCAGTGTAATCAATCAAAAAGTCGATTTTGAATTTTTGGTAACTTACGGTGTTTTGTATTTCATATGACGAATTGAAAGTATGATAATAATTTTCAAATATACTCTCCAAAGAAAGCTCTTAAATGTGCTAAATAGACATGTAATGGATAGGCTTCCTGATCAATTCCTTTGTATGCAATTAAATTAAAATTTCAATTCATAATTTTTCCGACGTTTCGTTGATTCTTTTTCAACTTCTTCAGGGGATTTTTTATTAAAAACGAAAACAACAAAAAAACAATTTTTATAACTTAGTTGAACAAAATATTTTGAATTTGAAATTTAAAAATAGTTAAAGTGAAAATTATTTGACTGATAATGAAATAAATACATAAATAAAAGCTGTAAACAAATGACATAAGAACTTACATGCTGAAGGTTTAATCTTATTAGAACATAAAAATTGTTTAAATACTTTGTTGTTTTTAAGTTATTTTTTATAAAATTTTTTTATTTTTTGATATATATAATTGATTTTTATATTTATCATAAACTGCTGAACCTTTTATCAACACTGTCTTATTTGTTTAAGACAAGAGCGTAGCTCGCGCTTATATTGCCTGCATTCAGCGGAAAGAACTGTTCCACAACTTTCGGGCTGAATGGTATGCTCTCACAGAACATGTTCCTTGAGATGTCACAATTTATATAGCGAAAATATTTTATGCTACTTCGCTACTTGAGCACTTTTTCGGCTAGAATGCGGCCATTGTCTTTATCTTCTCGTGAGTTTATCGTCGTCGTTATCTATTGTTGTATGCGTAGGCTCTCTAGAGTGAAACGTTTGTTTGCCCTCTGTTCGATGTCCAGTATTTTCACTCTGTTCAAGTCCGCTGTGAGTCCTCTCTCTAGCATATGTTCTGCAAAGGTGCATGTCACACTTTGCATGTCACACGTTTTTTTAGAACGTTTGAAAGGTAAAAAATAGGGAAATTTTTGGCGCAAAAATAAAAATATGAGATCTGATTGACTAATCATAGGTAATTTTATAGTTTTCAGTGTTATTTTTCATATAAACAAAGATTTTTTTCATTTATCTCTTTTAAAAGCTGAGAAATCATTGGGACCGTTTTGGAGTTCGAGAATGAAGTCCACAATGCGAAAGGCACAGACAAGAGCAAAAACAAAATTAAAACAAAAAAAACAGAAACTAAATACAAACTTAATAGCATGTAGTTTGATGTATAATAGTTTTTTTTTTTAATTATAGTCAATAGTTTTCAAAACATAGTTTTGTTTTGTTTTAAAGAAAATACTGTCATGCCTAAAAATATAAATTAATTTTGGAGATATGTTGTAAAAGGTGTCGTCTATCACCAGTCCAAAATTCAAATGCATACCCTTTAAAAATTCTCGAAAAGAAAATTTGCGCATGGATGATAATAGTCATAGGCAAATGAATGACCATTGCTAAAGTGGGATTGGCTGGTTTCACACGAGAAGCAAATGCTGAAATGAATCCGAATTTGTTGTTGCTCAAGACCTGAACCAGTCAGCCAAAGAGAGTAAAACTAATCCATTTCGCGTCCCCGAAATAGCCCTGAATCTCATATTGTATTCTATGACCGGCGATCCTCTCTCGTCGCCAGATACACAAAACCAGTCCAGAATGAAAGCGATTGCGACTAACGATGGCAGGGTTGCTTTTATATGGCATAGCTTTATTAGCAGCCATGTTTTTGCTGTTGTGTAAGTGAAACAGAAACAAAAAAGAAACGTGAGAACATAGCAAAAATTATGAAATTGTCTTTGAACGTACCCAATTGTTTGCGAAATATGGCAGCACCAATTGTACTCAGAGAGGAAATCGTCGGTCATTAGAGAAAAAATAGAATGGATTTTACTCAATTTTACTCTAGCGATAGGTCGCTACGACTCTTGCTCAGCGATTTCATTTTGGATGGCTTCGTTAACTTGCATGTGTTCTGTTGTGTGTTCGACATCACAAGTCGTTACGACTTTTGATTCTGTTCATGCTGTTAACAGTTTCGGTCACCGGCTCTCCGCCCTAACACTACCTTGTCTAATTTTACCATGCACTGACCACTTTCAGCAAGTTTTGCAAGTTTCTGTTTTATGAAGTTTTGAAAATTTTTTACTCTATTGCTCACTACACTCAATGAGAAAGTAACAAAAACTTACTGCTTTCTCTTTGACTTGATTAATTTAATTTCTATTTTCTTGCTGAACCATTTGCCAGAATGGAGTTTCTTGAGTTGAAGTTGGCCTATTTTATTTTTTGAAGCTTCAAAATAAAGAAGCTTGCGTCTTGCAATATTGAATATGACAAAGAAAAACAGAAAATTACAGTGACCTGCGGCACATTCTCATAGAGAGAGCAAGAAAGCTGCCACAAAAAACTTGCTGAAGGTGGTCAGTGAATCCGCCTTAAGTGGTACACATGAGCCCTTTTTCATTGCCCTTGTCGCAAGCAGTTTATAGGTAATTCGCATCATCGGGGGTCGACGAAAGAAAAAGACAACTGCCGCACGGACTGACCTGTACTGGCATTTCTTGGGCAATTCTTGTTTTTTCCATTTTTCCATTTCAATTCTTGAACAGCTCATGCGCTCTTTACGAATTTTTATTTGTGTGATTTATGTGTGTGCGTTTGTGAGCCACGAAAAAACAGTTTTACAAGAAAATCAAGCTGCAGACGTCAAATAATTGCCAGTAATTAATTGCTCGTGCATTTCCCATGAAAAAGCCCTCGGAAGGTTCAAAAGGAAACGTCAGATAATTGCCAGGAATTTTTCGCAGCAGAATTTTCTAATGAAAAATGGCTCCATGCGATTAAACACAAAACATTTTTCGTATATATTTTTATATAAGCATTTTGTGCGTTTCAAAATCTTTAAAAATTTTACAAATATTTTTTACAAATTTTAACTAATTGCTGAACATGTTCTGAACATTTCCACGCTTGTTTTACAGCTGTCATTTTTGAAATGAAGATTTCGGGCGAATTTTACCTTAAATTGAACCTAGTACTATGCTTTAAAAGCAAAACTATATATTAATACGTAAACACAAAACTTTAGCCCTCTTTTTACCAACTTTTAGACAACACACTCGAATGAAACTTATATCATTTGAAAGATCTAGTTCGTAGCAAGTGCACAATATAAATTATAAGCAAATGTTTTGTCATTAATACAGGTAAAAAATTAGAAATTAAAATCACTTTTTTTCCATAAAAAAAAATCAGCATCAAAATACAAAACCACACATTCTGCTCACATACAACGCTGTTCAGTTGCTGTGAAAGAGAAGACTGCGAGAGTGAAAAAAAGCAGAGCTGTGTGGTTGTTGTCGATTTTTCTTTTCTATCTTTTTGGACACATTCGTTGCTAACTTTGAGTCTACAAGGGACAGTAATTTCTTGCAAGTAAAGAATACATATTGTCTTCGAAAAAATTCGAAAAATCTCGAAACTAGCTGCAATTTGCAAGCGACTACAAGTGCAAGTGCAAGTTGATTAAAAATATGTCGTCGAATGCGAAGATTCTCGCTGCAATTGTAGTTTTATTTAATAGTTATTTTTATAATTTATGTTGGACATTTATGACAAAACGTGGTATTGGGAGGGTGTAAATATTTATGACGTAACGTGAAATAGTGACTGGGCTTTAAGTCACAAAAAATATTTTTGTTTTAATATATTATTCAATAATTAATATTTTTCTCAAAAAGTTCAATTTGGTGATTTGAATTGGGTGAAATGGTTTACGTAACCCCCTTATTTTGGCTATTTTTTAATTTTCCAACATTTTTGTACTGGAGCCCATTTAATGATTCGTTATTTTCGAAATCTGATACCAAAATAAAATTATTTGACTTATAAAACCGGAATTTGAAAACTTTTAATGAAATCAATTGGTCGAATATGAAGTTACAGCATCTGTGTTTCATGTTCTTTTTTTTCAAATTTGCGCTACAGTTTCTTAAAATGCAATAAGTTAGTGCTCATTTTTGTTCACTGTTTAAAGAGAGTTGGTCGAATTTCGACTACAGGCGATAATACTATTTATAAATTTAAACCCTTAGCGTAGCATGCATTATTTATTCTCACTTTAAAAACTCTTCTAAGCATCGCAGCATTCAACTTTTTAAGAGTTCATTGTTCAATTCGAATTTAAATATCCTTTAACATAATTTAAGTTTGATTTTATTTGTTAAATTAAAAAAAAAATGAAAAAACTAGTTTTTGAGTACTTAATAGATCATTTAAGACTGTGAAACCGTTTTAGAAAACTTCCAGGTAAGAGAATATCCTTTAATAAGGGAAGAGAAAAAGGTTAAAGCGCGTTCTCGTGAAAATAAAATTCAAATATTTTTTTTTTTCGAAACAGCATTTTTGGCCTTGCATTGGTGAAAATTTCTTTTATTTACTTGAAATTCGGAGGTATTGAAGCCGAATTAACATTATTTTAAGATATGAATAAAAATTAGAAATTGTGGTGATTTTTTCGAAAAACTTTAAAATAAAAGCAAATTGGCCAATTTAATTTCATTTTTGAACACAAATGATCCAACGAGTTAAATGCCGACTTCGAACGGCTCATGTCCTCAAGAAGCTTTACATGGAAGTTTGCTCTCTGAGGCTTGCCATCGTCTGCAGAGTGGTGATGAACAAGAGAAATGTTAATTTCAATTGAAAAAACATTCTGTGCAGATGGTGGGGATTAAACTAAGGTTTAAATTAACTTTAACCTTAACTTAAGTAGTCTTTACTATTTTAGAAAAATATTGTTTGATCTTTCTTGAAGGATATTTTATCTTTTAAATTATACCAATAATTCCTCATTCACTATCAAAAATTTTAAATTTTAGTCCAGAGGACGAATCAGACAGTCTACTTTGATTTTTTTAATTTTTAGCAACATGAGAGACGTACGAACGTTACGTGCGCCACTATGTTATGCCATAATCTATAAAAAATTCCTTCTTCAAAAAATTTTATCTCTTTCGACTGGAAATTTTTGTGTTAACCGTAATTTTTTTATAATTTGCACCTTTTGACGATAAATCGATACTGAGGTGACATATTTGCAAAAATTATGGATAAAAAGCTATCAGAAGTTTCATTCACTATTTCCCAACTAATCCACAGAGGCTTCAAAGCAAAAATCACTTCTTGTAAGTGGTTTAAAAAAAGTTACAACATGCTGACTGTGTTTTTATTTGATTCATTTCCGCAAAATAATATTATTTTGTCCCAGGTGACTCTGAGGGCCAATTCTTCAGTGCGAGTTTAAACTCTAGTCAAATTCAACCGAGCTTTACTCACCAAAACTGGACGTTTAAGCTCGGTTTAGGCAAAAAAGAAACACATTATATGATAATTTAAGTTAATTAAACTCCAACGAGTGCTAAAATAACTACTTAACCCGAGATTAAATGTCTAATTTTGCTGACTTAAGCTCGGTTTAATTTGAATAGAGATAAACTCGCACTGAAAACTTTGCCCTAAGAAGCTTAACTTGTACTTAACTTAGTTTTAGTTCAAAACTAACAACTGAGATGAATGACTAAACTTTATGATAGTCTTATTATATTTCCACTGTTAACAGAATGTTTCAACTATTCATATTCAAATTTTTACTACAATACAGCGTAAGTTGTCAGACGTAAACAGCCAAAAATAAATGATACTACAAAAAATAACCAATAACATAATTGAGAAGTTCAATGCGACCAATTGCAAGTCAGTGCGTAGGAAAATATCGTAAAAAAATATAAGTTTATAAATTTATTTCGATATTAATGGAAGTAATGTAATTTTATTTTCAATATTGTTTTTTGAGATTTATCAAAATCTACATTTCAGTGTGAGTGCAAATTTTTAAAAGTTCACTTAACAACAATGTAAAGTATATCAATTTTGGTGCATTTTCTATAAAAATGAGGTGCAGTTTGATGTTTAAGAAAAAAGCTCTCTTTCAGTTCTCAAGTTTCTCCATTCAATTGGTTAAATGCCACTCGAAAGCGATGTGCGACAACATGAGATAAATAGTGATTACTGTTACCTGGCCCAACATCATGGGAAAAACGATTCTGTGGGAAAATTTTTGTTAGTAAATGTTGAAAATATTTGCACATTTATCTTCCAAACGAATACATACTTCAGATATCTGGTGAAGGAGATCTTGTAGCCATGCTGCTCAGCTATGCCAGCCGATAACACATTGGCTGAAGCACCATAAAGCGTGCCATTACCTATTGGTGAAGTATTGACAATACTCATTTTGAGTTAAAAAGCAAACCCTTTGATCTAGTAAAGTACTTACCGCCTAAGCAGGGCCCAAAGGCCAGTGCCCATACCAATGGCTCCAACGGCAGACCAAGTGACTCTTTGGCAACCAGAGAAACCACCACCTTAACCATCATTGCCGTCACCGGTATGCTATCCAAAATTGCTGAGGCCAGCGCAGAAATCCACAGTATTATAAAAATAGCCATTGGCAGACGCTGCTCCCTGTCAACCATCAAAATAATATCCTCAGTCACCTCACCAATCCAGGTGATCATACCTAAGCGCTCCACGCACTCCATTACCACAAACATGGCGGCGAAAAAGAGTAATGTTGTCCACTCGATATGATGTAGCATGTGCTCCATATCGTCCCGATTCAGCACAATCAAGAGCGCAATAATACCAAGCAGGGCAACCCAGCCGGGCGGTAAGGTACGCATGCTCGGAACAGATTGTATAAAGAAGCAGACGATGATGAAAACCAGAGCAACTAATGATTGGATCAGCTGTACCTTCTTTTTAATGGGATACTACGAGGAGGTTGGTGGTGGGTGGTACCATAAATTAGACTTAAAAGTCATCAAGTCTTTTCATAATCACCTACCTTTAACTTAAGATCCTCCAAAGTTTGCACATAGACATCATTTGATCCAACTCCAGCCAGCTTTTTCTTCAACTTATGCTTAAGCACTTTGACCTTCTTGAGCAGTGTCGCACGCACTAGATCTACATCTTTAGAAAACGATGACAAAGAGTAAGCGGTACGCTGCCATACCTTAATTTCACGTCGTAACTCCTTGATTTCTTTAGGTTCGTGTGGTCGCAATGATTTTATATCCCAAAATACTAGACGCATGTAAACGCAGCTTTGAATAACGGTCAGTATTACGCCCGGTATGGTGTGTGCGACAAACTCCATAAAGGTGACGCCCTGTAAAAAGAATTGATGAAAAAAATTGATAAAAGTCGAATGCCATAAAGTAACAATGCAATAAAAGCAAAATCAAAAACAATACGAGGATCGCTGAGGGAAGTTTACATTTCTTTACTTAATGTCAGACAGATTCACAGATTTGATTTTATGTTTCATCCAGTTGTGCCATACCAGAGGCGTAGCTAGATGCTGTGCCTCCCAACATGATTCCCCAATTTGATGACCAATTTTTATGAGAAAATTTATTGCGAAAATCGAAGTATAGGATATGGGCATTTCCACAGAAAAGTCTACCGTGACCAAAAAATTAAAACTTATTATATTATATTATCTAAGAGAAACATTTTAATTTGGTATTAAAGCAATTTATACATAAATTCATTTGCCGTGATGATCAAGTCGTTTCCACTGTTTCACAAATGCCGTTTTTCTTTTTTGTATATGTTTAGTAAATGTTTCGTAAAGTTTTTTGTTGTAGTAAAATTGGAAAGCATTGGCTAAAGATAATGAAAAATGGTTGAGGCAAGGAAAGGACAATATATTAAATTTATGTTTTAATTACTAAATTTCATAAGTACTTAACTACCTAATTCTTAATAACCCAATTGAACTACTATTTTAGTAACCTAACGCCAGATCAAAAAGCCTAATAAAAAAACCAGAGAAGATTTTAAATCTGATCACTTGAAAAATAAACTTATGCTATTGTAAATCTTTCAAAAAAAAGTTGTATGTAAAATATCTTGCCCAATTCAGAGAGTTTTGCTAATTTTGTAATCTAAGCAAAAAATCACTTGCGTTTTTTGTAGCGTAACGCCAGCACATATTTTTACTTAGGGGTCGTCCATAAACTACGTTACTGATTTTCCGGTTTTTTTACCCCCTCCTCCCCCTGCGTTACTTTTCGTAGTGCTTTTCAAAACCCCTCCCCCCCCTCCATAAAGTAACGTGACATATGAAATTAATTCATTCGAATGATTATATATTTTGACTAGCTCTGACAATTTTCACTAGTACTAGTGACTAGTATGACGAGATACATTAAAGGAACAATTGGAAAAAAATCAATAATTAATATCATCTGTAAAAGCTATTCCATCTGCGATCCAAGATTCGATGCTCTCAATCACTGGGATAGAAGAAGCTGGTAGCTTTGTTGAGGATTCTTCAAAATAGAATTTTTCATCGGATTCTATGTCGACCCATTCAGGTGAATCCTCATTTCTAACGCAAAGAAATTCACCTGGTCTTTGACAGAGTACCCTTAAAGGCTGCACCCGAGCTGCACCAAGTTCTGTGTTTTTGTGTTAATGCTTTCTGAAAATTGATTTATGTAAATAGTATTTTTTATTCCGATTTATTGTAAACGATATAATACAAACTTATGGCAATTCATAGAAGTTTTAAAAACGAAATACAAGCCGCAGGTAGGACACGACCTTGAACCGATTTCTTCTTTCTGAGAAGGACAGTACATGTCATACGGTATCTCCTTTGATCAAGAACATTCAGGCCTTAACGTCAAAGCCTTGTGCAAAAGCAAAGACCCAAATTTTTCAGACGTGTGCTGAGATGGTGAAGGAATACCAAAAGGTTCCTGTGTCGAGGGAAAAGGTGGTGGAAGAAATCGTTGAAACAAAAGTTAACCATCAATTTAGACGATCAAACATAAACATGTAAGGTTAAAAATTTTTGAAATGATTGTGTTATTAATTAGAGGTTTTTCGTCGATTTTTTTAATTTTTGGTAACGTTACAATATCTAAACACCTCCCCCCCTACCGTTACTTATCGTAGTGCATTTCAAAACCCCTCCCCAACCCTAAATTGGTAACGTAGTTTATGGACGACCCCTTATGCACACAATTTATTTGTACACGGTCTTTTTGCACGATTTTGAAATAACGCGGTTCACCGACAAATTTTTTAGGCGTTTTGTTGATTCGGAAGATGGGTGATAGTTAGTTGAAGGTAGAAAGATGTAGTTGTGTCGATGAAAATTTGTTTGAAATTTGCATAGCTCAAAACTGCCGGAAAGAGCTCGCAGGGAGACTATTCCACAACTTTACCGTGCAACTAAAACAGCAATTATCACGGTTATGCGAGGTTCTGTTGGGCATCAAGGCAATGGGTCAGGAGTGAGGAGTGAGCTTGGACAGCTTCCCGAAAACTGGCCTGGAAAACACACGAGCTGATGGCGTCAGGCCATGTTTCACTCTTTAACACTTCCCGTGGTAGCATCTATAAAGAAGGCTGAAGCAATCAACATTAAGTCGATGCATACAAAAATTGAGAGAGGATGCAATATTTTCTTCTTTTACCAAATATATCGAACGACGTTGAATTTTTCCGTAAGATCCAAATAATATATTGAGGCCCTTGCTTAAATGTGCGAATTGTGCTAGAGAAAACTACGGACGAAGCAAGACTCAGAAAGCTACTTTCAAAGCAGCCCTCCGTCCATTCAGAGCCAGCTATGTAAAGACATTGCGGAGAGCAGTCAGAAATCCCTTGAAGTGCTTTTAAAAGCACACTTTGCTAGCTGTACTGAAGCCCCAAATACTACCGCTATACGAGACACAAGAAAAACCCGCTACAGGCTCCGCACGACTTAATAATGTCGGACGGAGTACTATGGGCTGTAAACTCGTTCTCGGGATACAAATCTCCGGGACCAGACGGTATAATTTTCGCCATGCTGCAAACCGCCTAAGGTCTGATACAGGTATCAGAAAGACTACGGGTCAATAAGTCTAACCTCCTTTGCATTCAAAATGATCGAGAAACTGATTGACTTGCACCTAAGAAATGATACAATCCCGTTATCAAGCAACCAACACGCGTACACGAAAGGGAAATTGGCTGAAACCGCATTACACTCCCTAGTAGTAGCCATAGAAAAATCCCTTCACCGCAAAGAATACGCACTCGGTGCTTTTCTAGAATGTATCAACTACCGCAATCCTTAATGGACTACGTGCAATAGAGGCACCACCAGCTATAAACCTATGGTTTGACAACTTGCTAAACTACAGAACTGCAGAAGGGTTCGAGCTGAATGGGGCACCAAATCCATTGAAAGGGAAGCCCGCAGTTGGACACCCTTGGGAGGGGTCCTCTCGCCCCTACTAAGGAATCTTGTCGTCAATGAACTACTCAAAAAGTTCGCAGGTAGAGCCCCGAAGATAACAGCCTATGCAGACGACATAAGCATAATTATAGTAGTAAAATGTCACTGACTATAAAACAGTAAGCTTCATAATGGAGAGCTAGGAAAGAAACCATAGTGGATACCACCAAAATTAAACGACATACATCTCATACCGAAAACTCACACAAAATATCTAGGAGTCGTCCTGGACAGCAAGCTGGCATGGAAAACCAATGTAGAAGAAAGGCTGAAGAAATCCACCATTGCGCTATACACATCTAAGAAGATGCTAGGCAGCACCTGGGTTTTCTCCCCTTTTCTGATGCACTGGATCTAAGTAACGGTAGTCTATGGAATTATTGTGTGGTGGCCGGCTGTTAACAAATCAATATACCCCTGGCACTTGGAGAAAACTCAGCGGAAGGCAGCGCTATGCATTACGGGGGCACTGAAATCAACTCCAACTAAAGCGCTTTAAACCATTCTATGTATGGACCCCTGGACTTACACGCAAAACTAATAGCCGGAAAGACTGAAACATGCTCTTTCAAAATTTCGGTCATCGTACAATCGGCAAGGATCTGCTTAGTAGCACAAACTATTTGTTACCTCGCACGATAGTCAATTTTAAAACACTCACACTTCTAGGACCAAAGGACTGGTGCAAAGGTATAGAACAAGCATAGCAGGCTGTCAACATATTTACAGACTCTAAAATGCCTACGAGGGTAGGTGAAGCTGTGTATTTTGCAGAGCCTAGTATAAGGCAGCCGCACAAATTTCCTAACCACTGTAGCATCTTCCAGGCGGAAGTATTCGCTATAAGGAAGGCTGCGGAGATAACCCTTGGTATGGACACACACCACTCTCATGAAAACTTTTTTGTCAACAGCCAATTTTCGATCAAATTCATGCTCTCCGCTACCATCAAATCCAAAAGGTCCCAGGCTGGCAAAGATGCACTATGCGCTTCAAAGAGAGTGCGCTTCTACTGGGTCCCTAGCCATCAGATCGTTGAGGGGAGCAAGATGGTAGACGATTTAGCAAAGGTGGGCGCTGTTCTGGGATCGGATTTCGCAGAGAATGTACCTACTCCGCTAAAGGAATTGTACAGGAACATCGAAATAAGATTTTCCTGTACAAATAGTTTTCCCAAGATGGAGAGATATGGCATCGTACGCAATGCGAACAACGAACTCTGTTCATCTAGACCCTAGAGCATCTGTTTTGCACATGCCCCACCCTAATTATATGAAGACTCAAATACCTAGGCTCACCGACGTTCTTATCACTAAAACACGTATCCAAAGTAATCTGGATACGTGTTATCCTGTAATCTCTGTAATCCCTCTTAAGATTTGCAAATTCAACGCAAATCTTTACAGACTTCAACTAAACACAAAGGTTCCCTTTGCTCATAGCCGGCACCACTAAGGACTAGAATTGGTCTATGTGAGCCTCCGTCAGAAGGCAAACATGTCATTCAAATTTTTCCTATTCCTTTCAATCTCCAAAGAGCTTTGGCATTTTTTGAATGAGGTTGAATGACAAATGTGGTGGCCGACAAGAGTGCGTGGCCCCTAAATTATAGAACCGCGGTAGCCCGCGGTTTAATTCCAGTTTAGACAGTAAGTAATTGAATTTATTTTTCTATTCGGTCGTCACCTCTCTGCAAGCAATGGCAAACCTCAGAGAGTAAAAACCGCCATGTAAAGCTTCTTAAGAACATAAGCCGTTCGGAGTCGGCATCAAACTTGTAGGTCCAGTTCTCGATCATTTGTGATCAAACATTTAATAACACGCACAACACAATTGATCAATAGAAGCTAGGTCAAAGTCCTTCCAAGCGCTGAAATGGCCAGTTTATTTTTTATGAATGACAAATGCTGCTGTCGTTCGTAAACGAATCGATTGGCTTATAAGTCAATGACGGAAGGTTTTTGATAAGAATCGAAAACAAGATTGTCGATAGAACTGAAGCCTACGGTATACTACCGCGTTGATGGCATGCTCCTCGGACGAAACGCTGTCAACTACGGCACGTACCATTCTGTTCTTTAGAAAAAATAATACATCCAGAGTACCTTCGGTATGTCTGCCTGTCCAAAGCCAGGGAAAAGGGTGATGGTTAGATATTGGGTGGAGAATTCACGGGGCATGGTCAATGAATTGATCTCAAAATGAGTTCATTCTTGAGTCACGACTCTTGAATGATTCATCTGATTTCTGTAAAACTAAAGGTCCACCTTGAACTTTGGTTGTTGGTGCCATATCTTGGAAAAGGCATGGTTATGGTATTAAGTGATCATAACATACAGAATTGTTATGCTTTCGATGGACGATGAATCCAATTTAACTTAAGGTACGGGGGCAGTCATCCATCAAGACGAGGTTGCAGACCTTTATTTTAGAATTAGGGTTCAATGTAAGAGACATAGTAGTCCTTGACCTAGTATAGGCCAATAATATACTACGGCACACTTCCTAGTTTTTCGAAAGAGGATTTTAAGAATAATTAATTTAGCTAATGAATTGTGATTCGCTTGCGGTATTAAATTATTGGGAAACCAAAGGTTATCTTAACCTAGTCGCGAACAATTCTAGTGACTGAATGTGTCGCAGTCAAATATAAATGTTCTAAGAACTTTTGGTCTGTAGACGGGATGTTGAAGAGCCTTGTCTGATGGAACCTTTTGCTCGGGTATTGACTTTCATGGGCTGTGGTCCTTCGGTAGTACCGTACTGGTTGTGGTTGCAGACCAGAAAGGCCGGTGTGAGTTACACCATGCTTAACTCGGGTTGGTAACTCCCGTAAATTACTAAGAGAGTGATGGTAGATAGAATTCTCGATAATTTCAAACAGTTAACGTTAGGAAGGTTAGCAACTTCCGTATCAATATACTATTACCTTTGGAATTTGAGGACAGGTCACGAGGAAACCTAAATTATCTGAGTATGTAGGTCTTGATGTATGGTATCGCCTCCTAGTTATTCATGACAAAGATCTGCTAATTCTTTGATCATGATAACGAAATTGCATGCCAAAAAGTGGGTTAAATCATCAGTGTTTATACTCGATGTAACCCATGGTTATCTTAAAATAATCTAGTCATGTACAATTTAAGTGGCTGAAGGTTTCACGGTCATGTAAATAGTACAAATGAACTTTTAATGTTGGTCTGTGCTATGAAATTAGGGGAACCTATTGGTGGATCCTTTGAATTCCCAACGTTGCGTTAGCGTTGACCAACGCTAAATATTGATCCCATACGTGATCAATAGGATGTCCTTTAGGAAATTCGTGATCCATTGAGCAAAGTTACCATCAACACCAAATGCAATTAGTTTTGGCGCGAGTGTTTTATGCCACACTCGGTCAAATGCCTTTGAAATATCCAAAGCAACTTGCTCTTTCCGAAAAAGTAAACGTATTGGTTCCATTCGGTTAAGAACACCATACGGTCACCAGTAGAACGGATATGTATCAAGTATATTTGGGAGAAATGACAAATTTAACTATGAAAATAAAAAAATAACTCTTTTGAGATACGATTAAGCTTATTAAAGTTTTCCAGCAACGAAAAGTTATTAAAATTTATATTTATTTATGACAACAAATGTGATAATTTTTTTAAGAACATTTTTAAAAATGTAAAGAAGTAAAGTGTTTTTTATAGAATGATACATCTTTGTGTTGGCATCACTGCTTTATTTGACCACCCATTTAACAGCTGATAGTTGCTTTTGTTTAGTTTGCTGTGACATTTCATTATGGATCGACTTACATCAGAGCAACGAGTGCAAATTGTGGACATTTTTAATCAAAATAATGGTTCTGTTCGTCAAACTTATCATGCACTTCGTCCATTTTATGGCGTACATAATCGTCCTTCAGAGCTGCTAGTTCGAAGAACGATAGATCGTTTTCGAACCACATTTACTGTTACTGATAATGTGCATCCCGTGAGATGCCGAACAGTGCGCACTGAAGAATCTGTAGCCGCTGTACAGGAAAGCATTGAAGATGATCCTAATCAATCAATTCCTCGCCGTTCTCAGCACCTGGGGTTGTGTCTTTCCACTTTATGGAAGATTTTAGGAAAAGATCTTGCCTTAAAACCTTTCAAGATTCAACTTGTGCAGGAATTAAAACCAAACGACCATCGTACGCGCCGCCAATTCGGCAAATGGGCTGAAGCACAAATTGATATTGATTTTGAATTTCCATTGAAAATTTTATATTCCGATGAAGCCCATTTTTGGTTGAATGGATACGTAAATAAACAGAATTGTCGTATTTGGAGTGAGGAGAATCCACAAGCTTTTGTCGAAACACCATTACATCCACAGAAAATTACTGTTTGGTGCACTTTATGGGCTGGCGGAGTCATTGGCCCATATGTCTTCAAAAACGATGATGGTCAGAATGTTACTGTCAATGGTGAACGGTATAGGAACATGATTCGAAGTTTTTTCGAACCTCAATTAGCTGGCATTAATCTTGCTTTTCTGTAAAACTAAAGGTCCACCTTGAACTTTGGTTGTTGGTGCCATATCTTGGAAAAGGCATGGTTATGGTATTAAGTTATCATAACATACAGAATTGTTATGCTCTCGATGGACGGTGAATCCAATTTAACTTTAGGTACGGGCAAATCTTGGTTCCAACAATCTTGGTTCCAACAGGACGGAGCCACATGCCACACAGCGGGCGCTACAATTGATTTACTTAAGGAAACTTTTGACGAAAAAATAATTTCACGAAATGGCCCAATTAATTGGCCCCCAAGATCGTGCGATTTAACCCCATTGGATTATTTTCTTTGGGGTTATGTAAAGTCACTTGTCTAAGTCGATACACCACAAACAATTGAACACCTGGAAATCAACATTCGAAGAGTTATCGGCTAGATACGGCCGCAAATGCTGCGAAAAGTTCGTGAAAAATTGGTGTTCCAGATTGCGCCTTGTACGCGCCAGCCGTGGTGGTTACATGGCCGAAATCATATTTAAAAATTAATGTCATAAAATTTTCTATCCAATAAAGCCCGTTTCATTTATATTTAAAATATATAACTATGTTTTATTATGATTTAAACTTGTATTACTCTATAAAAACACCCTTTATTCAGAAATATTTAATATTCAGCTGTTATTACTTTGACTGCAAGTTTCTGTAAGCTTGTTGACAGAGTGTTTTTTCTTTTAGAATTGAATACACGTACAAATGTAATAAAAAACGAAATTGCCTCACTTATTGAGTTTAATTTTAAAAAACTATGTATCTTAACTTTTCAAAACAATTCAAAAACAAAAACAATAACAACGGCTTTGAAACATTTCCTATTCATAAGAAAACAAATAATAGAAATAAAACAAGTAATAAAAAGTGAAGTAAATAAACATAAATTAACAAATTAAGTCAATTAAGTGGCCGCCTCTATTGGCCAAAGCAAAATGTGGCCTTTTTGATGCGTTTTTCATCAGTTTTTCGTCATTTCGGCACGAATGCTTGCCTTGAGCTTGTTAATGGTCTGATGCTTGCTGGCGTACACTTTGCTTTTCAAATAACCCCACAAAAAGAAGTCTGGAGGCGTCAAATCTGCAGATCTGGGTGGCCAGTCAATATCGCCATTTTTTAGCATCACACTTCCAGGAAATTTTCGTTGCAGAAACTGCATTTTTCTTGTTGCAGTGTGGCAGGGCGCATTGTCTTGTTGAAACCAGTAGCTCTTCAGACCATAAAACTGCACAAGCCTACTTGAAGTTCAATCCTTTCCAAGTGCTTGAATTCAAGTATGTATCCAAACTTGAAAAAGTAAGCTTTAGCCTGCTTGCAAAAAAAACCAAACAGATACAAGTCATACATCCGCGCTGACTCTTTGGCTTGGCTTGTTGCGACTTACTTTGTCGGGCAGAAAGTTGAAAATCTTGAAAAGAGCGGCAAAGGCTTGTAAGCTCGCAAGTATCCAAAAAATTCAATGAGCTTGTGTAGAGAAAGCTTAAGCGTAATAGGTCTTTTAAGGGTTCTGTGTAGTGTCCGAACGAAACTGGAATTTTGACCCAAACCGAAACCGAATATTCGGCCATTTTATAATATTCGGCCGAAACCGAAACCGAAACCGAAACTGGTTATTAATATGAAAATTGCAGTTTTTACAAATGATTGTTTTTATTAAAAGAAAACAAAAGTACTACTAGTACAAAACAAGTATTATTTAAATATTGAAGTTTATAATAATTAATTGAAGTATACTATAATAATAAATGAGATAATTTTTTATTTTATTTTTTAGTACACATTCAAAATAGTATGCTCCTACAATATACATTTTTTTAGAACTACAAAGCAAAGCATTTCTATTTTTCTTAATGGTTTAGTATTATAAAAATAGAAATATGTATTTCGTTTTCTTTTCCTTTATTCCACACACACAGAATTCGTTCGGAAGTTTAACTATCAATTTTTGGCCTAAGTATCTATAAAACTTTAATGGTAATTGCAATAGAGATGATAATATCGAAAATGATAGTGTCGTACCCATAAAATTAACAAAAATGTTTTGCGTTAACACGATAAATCAAATTATAGACGAATTCATAATTTTTGTTTTGTAGAATGCGTTGTAAATATTTTTACTAAACCAAACTTAAATATTTGAATTAAATGACTGATGCAAGAAATTTTGGTATAAATCAAAAATAGCGACAGCTTTCTTTTTTAATATTTTTTTGTTGGATTATACGGATTTTAACCTCCTAAATCCAAATCCAAATTTCAGGCCACTGGCAATTGGTTTAGAAGTTATAGGCCTCCAAAGTTGCAAAAGGGGCTACAAGTCTTTCTGCTTTTTTTAGTGCACATGGGTATCAAAAGAAATGTAATGCGAGAGTACCTATTCAACGAGGTGTGTATCAAACATGGAAATCCATTCATAACTTTTTAAGATATACCTATTATTATATTTACTATTTGTATGGAAAACTAGTGGTTTCCCTTTTACAAAAGCACGACACTAAAAATGTGGGTATCTTTAAAAGTAAGGCATGGATTTTCATATTTGAATTGGTACCTTGTTGAATAGATACTTAAATTACCTTTCTTATGATACCCATTAAGTGTAGTTTTGTTGAAAAATTTAGAAAAATAGCAAGATTTATAGGCTATTTTTTCCAACTTTGGAGGCCTATAACTTCTAAACCAATTGCGAGCGGTCTGCAATTTTTTCAGATTTGAAGTAAGGAGGCCAAAATCAATATAATCTGCAAAAAAAAAATTATAGTTGTCACTATTCTTGGAATGTTCCAAAATTTTTACCAAAAGTTTCGGTTAGTTTCGGTTATTCGGCCATATTGAGGCCGAATAGCCGAAACCAGCCGAAACTGCCAAAAAGGGCCGAAACTGGCCGTAACCGAAACCGCAGTTTCGGGGGTAGCTGATTTCGGAATCGATGTCAAAATTTAAAATTCAAGATGGCGGATAGAGTTGCACCTAGATTTTTTGTACTTTTAGGAATTTTCATAGTTTTGAAATTCTGACAACGGATTTGATTTCGAATCTAATGTCACAATTTTAAAATTTAAGATGGAGGTTAGGGCTGCCACCTAAATTTTTAACACAGTATTGCCACCTAGCAAAATATATTTTTAAGAGTTTTCAATATCATTTAACAGTGTTAGGGGGTCGTTGATTTTGAATCTGAAGTCAGAATTTTAAAATTATATATGGTGGATAGGGTTGCCACCTAATTTTTTTTATTTTTACGAATTTGGTGCTGGCATAAACGCTAGGTAAAAATGGGTCGCTGAATCCGAATCCGAATCCGTTGTCAGAATTATGTAATTTTCCAAATTCAAGAAACGTGGATGGAGTGAGAGAGTGGAGTTGGTGTTGTGGAGAAAATATTTTATTTATCCACGTAAGTATTTAAATTGAATTTATGCACGCGCGAGAATAGTTTTAATATTCATTATTTCTCTCAGTGTATTTAGGATTTTCCTAGGGGGTGATTTTGATTACAAAAATTTATTGATACCAATTTACTTAAAGAAAGAATTTTTCTAAAAAATTTATTATATTTTTAACTAATGTTGAATATGGCTTTGTTATTTTAATAACAATAAAAGTCATCATAGAAAAATATATATTTTGGTCGAGAAAAGAGCGACTCTAAAAAATCAATTTTTAAAAATGTACGATAAATATCGACTAAATTAAGTCGGTTGAATAAGAGAGATAGTTTTTACACTTTCAAAATCTAATACTTACTTTATGAATGACGTAGAAAACAAAAATCATATCAGTGGCAAACAAATACTATTTCTCCACTCCTTTTTTCGTATATTTCGTGTCCTAAGCATTAGAAAAAGCCTACATAAACTTATTGCTCTGTTTTCTTTATTGAAATATTTAATTTAAAAAGTAAAAAATCATATTCAATTGAGTTTATTTAGTCAACTTGATCGGCCATTTGTCAGAATTGAAACAGCACTTCAACTTTAAACTTCTACGAGAGTAGTGTATCGTTATAAACTTTCATTTAGTAAACTTTTTGTTTTAAAAATTGATATTCCAAAAAAATAATAAACGAAGATTCTGCGGAATTGTTTGAAGAGGAAAGAATATACTGGCGTGTGTATATTTTACACAAGTTATGGGTCTACTTTCAAGAAAGCTTTTGCAACAAAAAAGAATGTTTGCAAAAAAATTTACTAATGATGTTTCTGAAATAATGAACGATTTATTTGTTCTAAGGATAAGCGACCAGTCGTTGAGGTCAGAGACTTAGACAAAATATCTTGCGACATCCTTTCCTTTACATCTCATAAGGATGAAAGTAAAATTTGCTTTGAATAAAAAGAGAAAGTTTAGTTAGCAAAAGAAAAATTTTTTAATAATAAATATGTCGCAAAGAAGCAATTCAAAGACTTATGTGTTATACAGTATGGCGTATAGAAAAATTTAGATCGTTCTAAGAGGCCTCAAGATCACCCAAAAAAATTTTAGGAAAAAATAAGGATGTCCCGCAAGGACAAAGTTGTCTTTTAAGAAAAACAGTAAAAAATTAAGATCTGAAAAAGCTTTTATTTTTGTAAAAAAAACTGCATATGTCTTAAAGTTAAAGTAAATAAAGACTTTAACTAACAATATCCTGCCAAACACGATCCCACTCTTGATGTTTACCCACCAGGTCCTATGTGAAAGACACTCGAAACTAAAGGTACACTCGAGGTAGCACAGAACTTTTGATTGCTTTCTGATTGTCTAAATTTTGGCAATTTTGTTTATAGTGTTGACGTTTTCTTTAGATTTGGCGGATTAATAATTTGCATATTTTATGCATATGCATTTTCTTGTTTTTGAGAATGCAATTTTTTGACTTTTTCAAAAGACATTAATATAAGATTTTATAACTAGGGCACCAGAAGTGGTACCGAAGATTATTTTATACATTTAGGTTCTTCAAATATTTTTAAACACCACCCTATCCAAGACTAGCAATTTACAACACCACGTTAATAACACGAATTTTTTGTCCTACTTCGATTTTTAAAAAAAAATTTTTCTCCTTATGAATCTTATTATTTCGTTAAAACACCTCAACTCAGCATTCACAGAAATGTTCTTCTAAAATTTTGACTATCTGAGTTGGCCATTCGATGATTCTCAATTGACTCAACAATTGTTGTGAATAAATGTTTTAATGAAATAATAACAATAAAAGAGATATGAACAAAATTGTTTCATTTCATGCTTGAAGTAACTTTTTTTAAATATCAAAATAGGAAAAAAAATCGTGGCCTTTCCCTGCTGTTTTAAAATAGATATTTTTAAACAGAGTTTCGTTCAAAACTATTTAAAGAATCCAAATTGAGAAAATTATCTTCGGTACCACTACTAGTGCCCGAGATAAAAAACCTTATATTCATTTTTTTAGTAAAGTTGAAAAATTGCATTCAAGTATACATTTCTCCGAAACAGGAAAATGCATATGCGAATTAAAAGTTCTGTGCTATCTCGAGTGTACCCTTAGATGCGAATATCCTTTGCACGGGACACTGTGGGTAAAAACCAAGAAAGGCATTGTGTTTGCCAAAATATTGTTAGTTAAAGTCTATATTTACTTTTGCTTTAAGATATATGTTATATAGTTTTTCTTTACAAAAATTTAATCATTTTTTACTTTTTTTCTCAAAAAACCACTTTGTCCTTGCGGGAGAGGAAGACAATCTTCTTATTTTTTTTTTAAATTTTTTTTTTTAGGAGATCTTGGCCACCCTATGCAACTTTTGAGACCTCTTAGAATGTGGAATTCGAAAAAAGTTGCAATTCGATACGCCCTATTATACAAATAAGCAAATTTTGTTCAGAATTCATTAAATTAATTTATTAAAATCTAAATAACAGGCAACATGTCGGAAGGTCGCAATTAACAGAATTTTGTTTTATGCTTTCATCAATAGTTTATATTCGACAGGTGAGAATTTACTATAAGCGATTCATGCGACAAAGTTAAATGGGATAAAGTCATGCGATTGGTCACTCTTTTTATCATTCTGCATGCAATACATTAACAAAATGCCATCAAACCTTATGATTTCCAATCTAGGAAATATAATTTTGAAAATCCATAACAAAAATTAAAGCTTCCATCCGCTTAGTGGCATTATCACAAGTAACCATTAAATCTGTGTCGATAAGCAATAAAAGCTTAAGTCGACTTAAGACAAAACTGAGTTTTTGATATAGCTGTTTTCTACGCATATAGCACCAGAGACACACAAAATCTGGAGCTGCTAGCATGATATTAGCCAAAGTTATTACACAAAAACAAAAAACCCTTTCATATAACTAATATTGAAAACTTTAAAGCAATATTTCATTTATGGTTTTCGGTTAACGCTAGAGTTAGTAAAATTTTAAAATAAACTCTTTAAGACTTACGCTTTTGGCTATAAAGTGGTTGGAGCAGATGATAATGGATATAGGATCTCCAATGGGCGTTAGTGCGCCACCAATATTTGAGTGCACAATGATGCCCATAAGTACGGGAACAGGATCCAAGCTCATCACCTCGCATAATCTGATATTAAATTGAAACGGAGGAGCAAAAAGTAGATCATTATTTAGTGAGGCTGATGTATTTTAAGTAAGACCGCAACATTAAAGTAAGTGTGAGTGTTCATAAAACTAAAGTAAATGTAAAAAAATATGAAACAGAACAATAAAATACATAACTCAAAAATGGTGTTTTCAAGTGACGATGAAACCATGTACATAAATTATCATTATTTAACATTTGACTATGTGACAACGCTTTTGATTCAAAGTGACAGCTTTTAAATTTCTCTATTATATGCACTTTTACAAAAAACCAAAACATTGTGGGTCAAAATATTGTCCAAAAGTAATTACCTTTAATTATTTTTCTATATTCTAGTATATGCTTGAATAAAAGGCTTAATATTATTTTCATTTAAAAATCCAGCGACTTTGATTCATGACTTCAATCCGATCACTTTTATTTAAAAAGCCTTGTAAGTGAATTCAAATGGTCCCTACCTTATCGTTACAGGTGTCATCAGCAATACAGTTGTCATGTTATCCAGGAAACTTGAGACGAAACATGTTATGATCCACAGACTATAGATCATGGGCCATATTTTGCCTCCAGAAATTTCGAAAGCCAAGACGGCAATATAATCGAAGATACCCGTCTCAGTCATAATGCCAATAAGCAACATCATGGCAAATAGCAGTGTTATCATTTGCATATCCATCCAATAGACTATTTCTTTCATGGTCGGACGATCGCCCAGCACCGCCAGAATAGCTATAGAAGCCATGGAGCAAATGACGGCAACAAAAGTGCGATGAAATATCTTGCCGAATAGAGAATAAATTTAACTAAAAAACTCAGATAGTAAGACAGGAAATGCCCTACCTCCCACACCAACAGCGCATAGAAGATCGATAAAATCAGCGCAGCCAATAAAGTACCAGTTATAACATCAACTACCAGCGGATCGTAGATAAGTTTTATTGTAAAATCGCTAGATGCATTATTAGTAAACATTTTCAGCCTCATTTTATAAGCATCACCATTCAACAAGTTGATTATTTCACGTGACAGTTCGAGAGTACGATTGGTCGTTTGCAAGGGCGCGGTTTCAAATTCGCTATCAGCTACGATCGGTATAAGCCAAGGTTTTAAAATGTTCTATAGGACAAATAAAAAAATGTAGATGAAAGCAAGCTCGAGTGCTTCACTCCGGATTTACCTGCACTGACTCTGTAACATTTGGCCCAAATTGCTGCACAAGCTGCAGTTGTAGCGTCAGATAGTGCTCAGTCTCAGGGGTCATGCGCAACGACTCATTAAAGGCGCCAAATATTTTCAGATTTATATCTCCTAAAGGTGTTTGTGGCAGCAAATATACTGTAAAGAAATTGTGTGTTAAACTCATTGCTTACTGTCAGCTTTAAGCAATACTACGTTTTTCACTTTGAGCCGGCACACCCAAAGTCTTCTCTACTAATTCCTTCTCACGTGTTACAATCAGTGTGCCAGCCGTAAAAAACCAGAATATCATGAGACAAACTCTTTTAATTTTTCTTTCAAGGCTGCGTCGCTTTTTACTCTTATCCGAACCATCATCGAGATTCTCATGATCTGAGCTCTGTTCATCGATATCGGAACTTAAATAAGATAAGGTTAAGGTTGGAACATATTTCAGTTTATGTAGAAAATGTTTTTGTTTTCTTTATTTAACATTTTAGTTTCAATAGTAACCTTTTTTCCCCGAGGTATTTAGGCGTTTTATCCAGTTTTCCCAATTTTTTCATGCTTATATATTCGGAGCCAGAACAGCTAATATCATCCTCATTGCTGGAGTCTTCCTTTCTGGTCTCAGTATCAGTCGGCTCAGAAGACCCTAAAATGATATAATATTTTATGATGAGGCGAATCTTTAAGATAAAAATTATAAAGTTAAATATTATGTCGGTGGTCAGAAAATTCCCCTGGAAATAAGTATCTCATTTAATCGAGACCTCATAACTTCAATATGTTGCAAGGTAGGACATATAAACTACCACTAACAGATGTGACTTACAACAACCAATGTATGTAATTGAAACAAGAAATATTACAACAATAAACTAATTTGTAATACCATACTTTTCAGCTTCAATAATTTACCCATAAGCTAAATGTGGTTTAAAATACAAACTTTTTAGTTAATATCCTTAATTACTATATTATTTTGAAAAAAAGTCCCGCTTTTTCTTACATCTAAATTGGTTGGAATTGGAAATTAACTTATTACCAAATTAACTCCTAGTCATAGGCTTTTGTTCCTGATTGATTGACGCTGATTTCAAAATTCAAATTTTTTTAATCTAACACAGGGGTTACACGAGACAGTACTGTTTAGACAGTGAAAAATACGTATAAGTTGTCAAACTTTGTGTCTGTGAATAAATGTCCAGACAGTTGATGGACAGTTGGTAAGACAGTATTTTACTACGAGCCCGCCAAAGTATTGCAAATTTCCAATTAATTCTATTAAATTTTTTTGTCTTCTGTCATTTGATATGCTAAATATCATTCTGCTGTCCTAGCTACTGCCTCGCCAACTATCTACAAAAAAGCTAACACGGGGGTTACACGAGACAGTACTGTTAAGACAGTCGCAACACATTCACAAATTTTTACCCACACACACTCATTTTTGCAGTTGTCTGCTACTGTCTGCTCTACTGTCTTAACTTTTTTGTAGACAGTTGGCGGGACAGTATCTAGGACAGTAGAATGATATGTAGCATATCATATGACAGAAGATGATAAAATTTAAAAGAATTAATTTTAAATTTACAATTCTTTGGCGTGCTCGTAGTTTTAACAAAAATTTCATCATAAAATATAAATTTTTTACTATTTTGTCTACTGTCTTGCCAACTGTTTTACCAACTGTCTGGACTCTTAAAACCCGCCAGAGGACCTTCGGGGAATCTGCCTGTCCCAAGCCAGGAAAAAGGGTGAGGGTTTGTTATTGGATGGGCATTATGATCTCATAATGAGTTCATTCTTGAGGCACGGCTCTTGAATGTTCATCTGATAATCTGTAAAATAAAAAGGTTTACCTTGAGCCTTGGTTGTTGCTGCCAAATTCTTGGAGAAAGCATGGTTTTGATATTAAGTTATCATAACACCGTCATCTGTGATATGCTTTCGATGGACGATCAATCCAACATAACTTGAAGAGCGGGGACAGTCATCCATCAATGATGAGGAGACCTGATCTATCGTTGTTCTGCAGACCTTATCTTAGAATAAAGGTTTTATGTAGGAAACATTTAATCTTTGGACCGTTGTATAAGCCAATTGGTATACAACGGCTCATGCTTCCTATTTTTCCGAAAGAGGCTTTTTATTAAGTTTTAATTAGGTTAACGAAGTTGCATAAGTAGAATTGTGGTTTACCCGGTTTTACTGGGAAACCAATGGTTATTTTTAACCTAGTCATGTACAATTCTAATGGCTGAAGGTGTCACAGTCAAATATAAATGTTCTAAGAACTTTTGGTCTGTAAGACGAGATGTTGAAGAGCCTTGTCAGGTGGAACCTTGAGCCCAGGTATTGACTGTCGTTTGGGTTTGGCCCACGTGGGGTTTTCAATGCGCTCTGGCTGTGGTTAGGCCAGAAAGGCCGGTGTGAGTTACACTTAAGTTGAACTCGGGCAAATGATTTATTACTAAGAGAATCTACCTTAAATTACTAAGAGAATGATGGTAGATTGAATCTCGCTAATTTCAAACAGTAAATGTTAGGAAGGTAAGCAACCACCGGATCAATATACTGTGACCTTTGGAATTTGAGTACAGGCGACGGGGAAACCTAAATAGTCTGAGTTGTGTCCACTGAGATTGAGGAACCTGATTGCATGAGTGACAGGCTTAGTTAGTTGCCTTAATTTTTCATGTCAGAGAGTGATGACCTTTGATATGGATATGATGATTTTGTAGTGGCCAAAAATAATGGGTTGTCTTATTGGTATTGATACTGAGATAACCCATGGTTATTAAAATAACCAAGTCATGTTTAAATTCGAATGGGTGAATGAGTCACGGTCATGAATAGTGTCTTTTTGACATCAGTGTTGGGGGTTCTGTGGCATGTTATTAGGGGAACCTTTCAAAGTGGTCTTTCTTGAATTCCGAAGGGGCGTTGGCCGACGCTTCATATTTGTCCCAAGCTTTGGAGCACCGTTGAATTAAGCCTTCGCGGCAGGGGTCAACGTTAAAAACATAGTGGCTTTCTGCCTGTCTGTCTGTCTATCTGTCTGTCTGTGATCACGACCGGTATAGAAAAGTATAAATGTTCTTGACCAGCATCACCTCCTGAGTCAGGCGCAGGGGGTTTCGAGGTTAACACCATACACCCCCCCCCCCCCCCGAAATGAATGAATTTTTACGAGCTTCGAGAGAAACACTCAGCACAACATGGCAGCCGTTGTGTGTTTATGGTCACGACAAAGATATTGATCACAATAGATCAAAAATAAAAAGACATTTCAATTTAAAACATTTATTGTGAAAAGACTACACTGAGGGAAATATGTGTTAAAATTAAATGAAATTTTGTTCATATTAAACGAATTTGCTTTTGAAATAGAGTTTGAAACAATTTCGTTTAAGTTAAACACAAATGTTTTTAAAGTTTAATTTAAAACAAAAGTTTTTGTTTTTAAAACAATGCTTTTAGATACACTTTCATTGTAAAAGTTTTATGGTTCAAACACATTTATTTAAACGAAAAATTGAATGCAAAAACTTTAGTATTGAATATAAATATTTTAAAACATATTTTAAAACTATTGTCAATAAATTAAAAACAAATAAATTAAAACGCCATAATTTTGATGGCATTTTTTTAACTTTTTCGAGTTTTCGAAGTCAGATTCGTAATGAGCAACCTCTGGGACCTTCCCGAATAGCAAATTTTTTGACTTCATTTGATGAAGTTTGCGTTTAATTGCTGCTTGAAATATTTTAAATATCAAAATAATAAATTAGTTTTTATGTCATCTTATGTTCAATATTTGTAAAACTAATTCAAAATATTTTCAAACAATCAAATGTAAAATCGGGGTCTCAGTTATCTGGCAATAATTTTCCATGATTCTACTACACATAATTTTTTTAATTCAATCTCTGACAGCGACATATTTTTTGTTATTGGCAGGAAATAATTAGAGAAAATTATATAAAAAACACAAATGATTTTATAGTTGAAAATTAAACACGCTTGTTTTAAATTTTGTTTTGTAGAAACACAAATAACTTCAATTTCTATTTTAAAATTTTTTGTTTAATGTTAAAGTATGTTTTTATTCTCAGTGTATAATATATAGACTTAAAATTTTCTTAAGGGAATATGTGTTAAAATTTTGTGAAACTGTGTACATATTAAATGAATTTTTTTTAAATAGAGATTGAAACAATTTCACTTAAGTTAAACTCAAATGTTTGTACAGTTCAGTTTAAAACAAAAGTTTTTTTGCAAAGCAATGTTTTTAAATATACTTTTATAGTAAACATAAACATTTACAGTTTAAAAACATTTGCTTAAAAAACTTTAAAACAAAAACTTTAGTATTGAAAACAAATATTCAAAAACATAATTTTAAATTATTATTCTTAAATTAAAAACAATAAATTTAAACCGCCATTTTTTAATTTTTTCGAGTTTTCGACTTCAAATTTGTAATTAACGATCCCTGGAACCTCTAGAATACCATATTTTAACTCCATTCGATGAAGTTTTCGTTTTATTGTGGCTTAAAATATTGAAAAATGTTAAATAATATAATAAACTAGTTTTTATTTCATCTAATGTTCATTATTTGTAAAACCAATTTAAAAAATATTTTCACACAATCAAATGTAAAATCGGTGTTTTTCTCAGCTTGGTCTTAATTGAAAATTTAATACGCTTATTTTAAATTTTGTTTTGTAGAAACACAAAAGCGTTAAATTTCTTTTTTAGAATTTTTTGTTCAATTTTAGAGTATGTTTTTATTCTCAGTGTAAATAATATAAAAAAGTATTCGAAAAGAAATTTTTTGGTTGTTTTTAAATGCATCTTTTTCTCGATAGGTGGCATAAAAAAGCAGTCCTTTTCAGCCGGTGTCAAGTTATTTTGGTCCCAATTAATTTTGGGATTAATAATGGATCATGTAACTGCAATTTTTTCAAAAGTTTAATATTTTTCCCTCAAAATAAAGTTTCCAATGCTACCCTATTTAAATTAACTGTGCTACGTTGTGTCAAAATAGACCCTATTTTGGCATTCGCATGGCTATGAGTCCGCAAAAAAAAATCTCAAAACCTCAAACTCCAGATTTGGTTATCTAGACTATCTAAGCTGATATTACACTTCAATGTGAAATAGGCGACATATTAAAAAAATTTGTTACTACTTTGACCAAATATGTTTAATGCAAATTTTTTTAACAAATTTTGGTTAAACAAAATTTCTTGAAACATTTTTTTAAATTCTGTATAAAAAATAATGCATTGATATTAAAGGCATTAGCTGTGTTCCATTCGCTTCAAAATAATCCAGATTATTTTTTTTACATGCAAAGCAAAAACAAAAATAATAATCCTATATCAAATAGGATTATTTTTGCTATCCATATAAAACTGTGATATAGCCTTTAAAAAATTTGAAACACAGGTGCCGCACCTGTATATTTTTATAGGCTGTCATTTCATTTTTTGAATTATTTGTTTGTTTGATACAATGACTATTAGGTAGCCATGACAGCTACCTTTTTTCTCACGAGCTGCTACCATCGAATGTTAAACAAAAGAAAACAAAACAAACCGCGTGTGTCTCTCTCATTGGACGCATTCAGCGGAGCCAACAATTGCACTTATATTATTTATATAATTGCATAATATTAAAAATTGAATTAAATAATTTACAATTTTTCTGACATTTAGAGTAAAACACAATCAGAGAAAAGCATCGTTCACTAAGGTATCACTACCATAACAGTTCACAACAGTTTTGAACGACATACATTCTCATGATACCTAATAGTTATTGTATCATGATTGCTTGTTTGAATGTAATTTTATCTGCAACGGTAGTGCCCTCTACGAGTCGTTTTTCTTGCCGTTCCTTTGAGAAAATTTGTTATCGCGATTATATTAAGGCGAAAGGAACGCAGCTATTGTGTTGGATTTAAAAAGTAATATATTGATTTTGACAAATATTTTGTACCCCATATTTGAAGGCACTGCTTGAATCAGACAAATTGACTTGTAACGTTTAACGTTTATATGTCCATACGTTATATATTCATCAATAAACCGATTCCTGAAGATTGGTGCAACGTTGCCGGTTTCAGTCGCTTTAAGCGAACCCTCGTTTTTATCGCTTCGAAGACTCAAAACATGCATTAGAAGTAAAACTGGAGAAGAAAGGCTCGATGGGTTAGCTCTTCTAAATGTTCACAGGGATGTGGAAGTGACCACCGAAGAAATTTTAAATGCGCTAGCTCGAAAAAAAATATATATTACTTGCTGATATACCCGGTGTTAATTGAGAAGTTATACATCTTTACCCCAAATTGTTGACCTTTTTTTTCATCGCCAAACATACTAAGGTCCTCAGATTCATCAAACACCTTAAATGTTTAAGGTAAATAAACTGACATGCAAGAATTTTATTTTTTTTGGTGAAATAGAAAAAAAAATCAATCAAAAATGAAAGTGCTGGATTTGAATGTGAAGAACTCGTTAATGTTACAAAGGATTGCATTTATTTTTTTTTCTGTTTGAAATTTTGATTAATTGTCCATTTAATCGTGCTTCAATTTTTATAATTTTAAAAAAAAAACCTTAACGAATTTCTTTATTTTTCAAAAAACTCTGGTAAAAATATTTCTTGTTGAAAAATAGTCAAAACCAAAAATTGCTTTTTTATGTTCTTTCATATGTATGTATAAATGTAGGGTTGATTTAAAGTTTCTATGGTTAAAATTTAAAAACGTTTTATGCGATCGAAAAATCAAGCCTAACTATCATAAATATAAAATATTTTTTTTTTGTTTATTTTTATTCATTTTTTATTTTTGTAATTTTGTTTGCATAAAAAGTAATGGTGTAGTGAAAGAATCACGAATGATTTCTCCATTCGTTTTGAGTTATTCTCTCAAATACCCTTTAAACACTGCGACAGTAACAGCAGCGCCACCTACCGGTTCAAACTTTAAAACAAAACCATCTACAGACCCAGCCGCACATACACACCAAATTTCATCAAAATCGGTCCAGCCGACCAGCAAACATTTTTGTTTTAGTAAAAATGGAAGGCATTGGCTAAGGATAATGAAAAAATGGTTGATGCAAGGAAAGGAAAATATATTAAATTTGTTTTTAATTACTAGATTACATAATTACTTAACTACCAAATTAATTAATTAGCCAATTAAATTGCAATGGAAAAATATGTCGCGTGCTAGATGTCGCGTGCTAGATTATACTAAAGCTTAAAAAATAAAACAATGATGGTAACCATTTCAACATGAGAGCTATCATAAGAAGGATACATTAAGGATCCATTTAAGTTTAAAGTTAATTGCTTTGAAATTTGATGTTACGTTTCGCAGATTTCTACATTTTTCTAGATGCAGTTGAAAACGAGTTCCATTTTTTGTCGCGTGCTAGATCGCAAGTTTTTTGCTAATATAATGAAAACATAAAATCTTCGGAACCTACATTTTGCACTGAACATATTGCTACGAAAATGCTATCGAAAAATAAAAACACCAAATTTTTTTTTCCTTGTTTATTTTATTTTTTTTTTTTGCACCTCAAAGGCGTACGAATGTCGCGTGCTTGACCGTGGAAATGCCCATACAAAGATTATATATAATATACAAAAATTGGAATAAGTCTGAAAATAAATATTAAAAACTCCCCCCGAAATTTTTTTCTGGGTACGCGCCTGTCCTGAGTCGATTTAGCCATGTCCGTCTGTCTGTCTGTGATCACGATAGCAGCCGTCATTTTATAGCTATCGTAACGAAATTCATTATATACGCTTTTTTATTCAAAAATGGAGGTCAAGTTCGAAAATAAGCCAAATCGGATGAAAACCACGCCTATCTCCCATACAAAGTGACAACCAAAACGGTAAAATCTCTTTAAATTCCACCAAAACTAATCAAATTACTTCAAACTTTGCATATTAGCTTTGACAATTAATATATAATATATAATTGAAAATATATCAACTTTGAGTATGAAATTTGTAAAAATCAGATGGAAATTACGTTTACCTCCCATACAAATTGAGTTTACCAAAATGGTAAATTCTCTTTCAATTCCGTAAAAATTAATCTAATGACTAAAAATTTTGCAAGTATGGTATTTGTAAAAGTCGAATAAAAGGTCACGTCTATCTCCCATTCAAAGTGGGCTTACCAAAATGGTAAAATATCTTTCCATTCCGCAAAAATTAACCTAATGACTTCAAATTTTAACTATCCACAGATTAAACTTGATGTTTTATACAAAAGCTTTAATAAATAAAAAGGACTGTGAGTTTCAACTGTTAAATGTTTGGATAAAAGCGGTGACCAATAAAAGAGACATCATCAAAATAATTCAACATTGAAGACTTCAAATAGTTTAAAATACGGCAGTGGAAGTATTTTAACTTAGATTCATTCGAAGATAACTCATTACTAGTTTTTATAAAAATGATGTGATTAATATCTGCTGTTGTTATAAAATTGTAATGAATTGTAATAATGTATCTTCTTTACAATAAAGTAAAACCAAACATATTTTTTTAACTAATTTTCCACTTTCTGTAAACTTTTAAAATTTGAAATCCAAAAGGATGCAGAATGACATGCATTATAATATGCGATGATATATTGGATTTCATGTCATATCATTTTTTTCCCCGAAAGTTTTCGGTGTAGAACAGATTGTCCTCTTTCATTTGATACCCATATTGTCATGTTTTGAAGGTTTTAAGTATTTAAATAAATTCTTTCAAACAATTTTTTTTTATAATTAAAAAGTTATTTAAAAAAAATCCTAGCGTTCTAGAGAAAAAGTGAGAACGCTGTTTAAATATCCTTTGCTTCTAGTTTCACGTGTATATAGTTTACTTCGTGTGTGAAATTTTTTTCCGATAATTGTGGTACAGTGTAATCTACTTTACATATTTTAATTTTGCAATAAAAGAAAAATCATTGAATATTTATGATATACAGTCATAACTACTGACTACCAATCTTCAATCTACTTCGATAACTCGACGTTAAGTTACCATAAAAAGGATTATCTTCAAATACTTCAGCGATTGCGACAGAAACAATTGTTTTTGTAAAGTATATTTTTGTGTTAAGTTGCATGCATTTGGTGTAATAGAGCTTATATGTTTGAGTGATTGTCGACTTGGAGTCAGTTATAATTAGATGCATAGTAAATTAAGTTTTTGCTTAACTCAAACATTTCAGTATGTATTCATAATTGTTGTATTTTGAAATACATATGTAGTGGGTAAGTTACATTGTTATTTCACAAATAAGTGTGGTGAGATGAAGAGAAGATTAGCACGTGTCATCAGAATTTGCTTTTTTTTCAAACCTGATTTAACAGAAAAAAACTTTTTATGAAAGCTTAGCTAAACACAACTCATTGCCGATAAATAAGCAGAAAAAAAGGCTGCCGATTTAATAGCAGAACTTCGATAGATGTCTAAAAAAACAATCTTTAGGCCAAAAAATCAATCGCATTATGTTTGTTTAATTTAATTTTAAAGATCTTCTGAGTCAAGGAGCACATTTCATTGCATGAAACTTTAACATATCTAACTAATATTTATTCGAATAATTTGGTTTAAATATTAGTTAGATCACAGAGCACAGCATCAATGTTTTGTGGCACAGCAACATATGTATTTTGGACGTCTTTCACAAAGTTCGATGGTGAGCGAAGTACGGTCCTGTTTGAATTCTGTGTACCACCGGTATACCAAACTGGATTGAGTCGAATTGAGTTCATCGATACACTTTTGTTGAGATAATTCACGTCGAAAGTTGTACAAAGTAATCGCACGAAAATGTTCACGTGTTAATTCCACTTTTTTTTTGCTGAAATACAATTTTAAAAGTACTTTAAAACACGCAATTAGCGCACGTAAACCAAAACGTTCTGAGTACGTACAAGCTAAAAAAATACAAAATTTCTAATGGAAGCGCCACAACTGCGTTGAGCAATGACAAAAATAAAAATTTTTGTGTCGCGAAACAAAGCAATATTGATAATGATCGACAGGTAATTGCTTAGATAAAACCAAAAAAAAATATTATGGGGAAAGAGTAAGATCTGGCCACCCTGTGACACTTTCAAGTGGAGATATTAGGGGTATTCACGATTCAGTGCACTTGCCTGTGCAGTTGAGGACTTGAGGACTTGTGCACTTTACAAAAACAAAATGTACGTACGTCAAAAATCTGCACAACTGCTTTTCTACTATTGCCTTAAATTTGAGGACTTGAGCAGTTGCGCACTTGTGTGCATTGAAAAATGTTGACAGCTTCGAAATAGTGATAGTGGTGTGTTCACGAAAACCTAACTGCACAACTGCACAACTCCTCAAGTCCTCAACTGCACAGGCAAGTGCACTGAATCGTGAATACCCCTATTGTTCAAAAAAATGCATAACATGTGCATTTTATTGGGTTGTCTTAAATAAATATTTGCCAAAAATCTGTTTTTAATCAAATCGAACCAAGGAAAGTGTTTTGTTATAAAAAATATTTTATTGAACAAATGGCATTAAAAGTTTACAAAATTTAGAACATATTATAATGATTGTAATATATGATATTGTCGAATGAAAAATTTTAGAAATTGACAAATTTTTATGAGGAAAAAATCGGTATAATACAACTTAGATTTCAACTTAGCTCAACCCATCAAGGCGGTATAAAACAATTAAATTAAAACTCCAGATGACTCAGATAATATTAATATGTATTTAAAAACAAGATGTTAAAGAAATTAAAAAAATAATTTGTTGACTTTATGAAGAAATAACACCACCGCAAAAACGCGGTCAACCTCATTTTCCCCATTTTTAGGAGTGTTATTCCCTATTGGGTTGAAAATTCCCGCAAAACGGGGGAAATTCCCTTTTCTGGCTACACTGGATGCAACATTGGTTTTAGGCGGCTCTGAGCGCAATTATAATTTTCGCAATGCAGGCGCTTAAACTAGGGTTACCATGTAACTATTTTTTTGAGAATACAAAAGATATATTTTTAATTCAATATATTAATACTACTTCTATCAAACATAATATTTTACTATTATTTATTAAGTTACGATTTAAAATTATAGAATACTTCTTCTTTAATTTTGACCTTAATGTAATAAAAAATTAAATTTATGAAGTGAGCAATTCAATTAAAGCTTTCAGTAAAAAATTGTGTTTTGGAACCGATAACTTGGAGAATATAATTTTAAATTGTTTTCCTTGCCTCGAAACGCTATCTTAATCTCAAGATTTGAAAAGTTCAAAATATACTGAGGATGTAACTGCATTAGAAAACCAACTTAAGCTAAGGTTCCTTGAAATAATGTTCAAATTGTATACTATTTGCTTTTGTTTTAGCAGGTTTTATTGCAAAGTAATAGCAGGATTCGAAGCACATTCTCCTGCGAGCAAAAAAATGCAAAACTCCCGTTTGAGAAGTCAAAATTGTGATATTAGCTTGGGATCTATAATGCACCTTGCCTCCACATTGCGGTATTGAACGAAATATTAAAAAATTATTACTGACTTTGTAAGCCAAGCTTTGGCTTAGATTTGTAGTACTCTTTAAAGAGGTTGTCAGAGCAACCATGATTTCAGGAACAAATAAAATATTATTTTGCTGACTGGTGTAATTAAATGTACGAAAAGAAAGCGAAACCGTTTTGCATAAATGATGTAAATTTTGTGGGTTGGACCACTATTGCACTGAGTAGCTCATATGCGAGTTATTGAAATTGTCATATGATAAAGCATTACAAACATGTTGATTTACTTGAATTAAAAAAAAAAAATAATTTTAATTTTTTTCAGTCACGTTTTTACAGTAAATTTCTATATATATATACTATCTACTATCTAAAGGTGAGTTTCCAACTTTACTTGCGAAAAACATGTGTTGTGATGTCGCGGTTTTACTTAAAGTAAATTAAGAATGTTAAGGTAGTTAAAAAAGCAATTTAAAACCACAATATTATTAAACTCAATTTAAGTTTACACACTAGCTGTCAGTTATAAGATATTTGTATGACTTTTATAAGATATTTAGCTTAAATTTATAGAGTATTTAATAATAAAAATGTGGTCGTAAAGCAGACTCCACACTCAACATCAGTGCTGCCAGTTTAGTTATGTTTTAGCTAGAGTCAGCTAATTTTTTTCGAAAATTGTGCTTTAGCTCCTACCCATTTTTTAGCTTTTTTTCTTTTAGAGCTTAGCTACTTTTAGCTACTACCTTTTTTGTTAATAAAGCGCAATATTAGACTTTATTTAAAAATTAAAAACAAAATTATCAAAATACTTACCTTTATTCAATTTAATAAAAATAATATTTTATCATTTTTTTCAAATTTTGTGTATATAAAATTTAATATATATAGTTTTTAATAACTTTTGATACAGCAATGCATTTCATTTACAAATCAATCCATATGATTGATAAACTGATTAATCTGATAAACTGATTAAATACAGCAGTTGTGTTTTTTTAAATGATCTCCTGTTTTTGGCTTAAAAAAATAGTTAACTCTTTTTAACTATTTTTGTTAGCAAATACAGGCTCAACATTTTTCTGGCAACACTGCTCACGATATAAATGGCGCTTTTTCTTACGCTCTTTCTAATTTTCTTCGTGTATGTCCCTCGTTCCTTTTACCCCCCAATTAATCCAGCATATGCAGTCGCCCGTGCTGCTTGCTGCGGGCAGGCAGAACGCCCGTACGGTCGACTTTGGATACCCCTCATCTAAGCCATGTGGGCATTATTGTTTTGAATGTTGATTCACTGTGAAGTAAATAGCAATATAAGAATATTCAAATATATATTTAAGCATTGGCGTAGCAAGCGGGGGGAAAGGGGCAGTTGCCCCTCACTTGTTGGGGGTTGGAATTAATTTTAAAGGTTTTTTTTCGGTTTTTGAGCATTTATTTAGAAGCAACGGTACAATGTATATTATTCAAAGTATTGTCCATCGTTAGCTACAACATTTTCCCATCTTTCTGGCAGCATATGGATTCCGCGCCGGAAGAACGATTCGTCTTTTGAGGCAATCCACGAATCGACCCATTTTTTGGTATCCTCGTAAGAAGTGAAGCGCTGCTCAGCCAAGCCATGCGTCATCGATCTGAATAGGTTGTAGTCGGAAGGGGCTATGTCTGGGCTATAAGGCGGGTGGGGTAGCACATCCCAATTCAGCGCCTCCAACGTTTCCTTGACGGTTCTTGCAACATGTGGCCGTGCGTTGTCATGTTGAAAAACCACTTTGTCGTGTCTTTTGGCATATTCCGGCCGTTTAACCTTTAATGCTCGGCTCAATTGCATCAATTGTTGTTGGTAGCGTTCCCCAGTGATGGTTTCGTTAGGTTTTAGCAGCTCATAGTACACGACACCCTTCTGATCCCACCAAATACACAGCATAAGCTTGGCGCCATGAATATTCGGCTTGGCCCTCGATGTTGATGCATGGCCGGGTGGTCCCCACGATTTTTTTCGCTTAGGATTATCGTAATGGATCCACTTTTCATCGCCAGTGACAATACGATGCAAAAAACTCTTCCTTTTATGCCGTTGAAGCAGTTGTTCGCACATGCAAAATCGCCGTTCAACGTCTCTCGGCTTCAACTGGTACGGCACCCAATTTCCTTGCTTTTGAATCATTCCCATGACCTTCAAGCGTTTGCCGACCGTTGATAAGTCGACTCCCAATGATTCTGACAATTCTTGAAGGGTTTGACACGGGTCTTCATCGAGCAAAGCCTCCAATTCCTCATCTTCAAACTTTTTCGGCTGGCCCGGACGCTCTTTGTCTTCCGTATCAAAATCACCACTTTTAAACCGACGGAACCAGTACTCACAAGTAGAAATCGATGGAGCATAGTCCCCGTAAGCCTCAGTAAGCGTGCGTTGTGCTTCAACCGCTTTTTTCTTCAAATGGAAGCACAAAAGTAAACCTTCCCGCAAATTGCGTTTTGTTGGAACGAAAGTCGACATGTTCACAGAGAAAAAAATATATGTTGCTTACACTTCAGTGGAATGACACATACTGAAAAATGAAGCTTAGACAATGTGCTTTGAAATGAATATAGTCACAGGTGTGCCCGATGCGATCTATTGATAGTTACGCCATCTCTTAGAAAACCTTTAAAACTAATTCCAACCCCCAATATTTAGCTCAATAAACAATTTAAAAAGAAAACATCAAAAGTTATTCAAAATATCAGTTTTTTTACAACGATAATATTTTTGTATTATATATTTTGCTCTTCTTTCTCTCTTCTTCATAAGCATGCTTTCGGATAACCATTTTCTTTCTCTGTGTTTGCAAAAAGATAGAACAAAATGTAGAGTCTCTACTGCAATTTCAATTTGAAAAAAATTCAGATACACTGAAAAAACTATTAAATGAAGTTGAAAAACTTGTTGCTTTGGTCTTGACTGTGCCTGCATCAGCAGCTTCATCTGAGCGTCCTTTTGTGCACTAAGACGACTTAAAACATATCTTCGAGCAACTTTGACACAGAAACGACTCACTCATGCAGCACTTATACACATTTACAAAGTTAAAACCGAAGAATTGAATTCGATGAAGGTGGTGAAAGAGTTTGTTTCTCGCAAGGACAGAAAAAACATTTTGGAAGAATTTAAATTGATATAACTTTTTGTACCTTGTTGCATTTAAACCATGTAAAGACATACCTAGTCTTTTAACTCTAATAAACTCTAAAAAATGAACTCAAATATCGAAATTGGAAAAACTTTTAAAAATTATGAAATTTAAATATATTTTTTTATTAAGTTTTATATTTTTTTTATTTTGAAACTAAAATAAAAAATTTGTTTATTCATATTCATGTTTCTTTTAAGAAATTTTGGTGATTTTTTTTGTCCCCCCATTTGTACTGCCCCCCAGATGAAATCAGCTTCCGACGCACTTGTCTTTAAGGGGCCTCTACACGACAAAACGGCTGTACAATCGCTTGTTGCACAGCAGTTGGCAGTTTCAACCATTCGACAGTGCAATATTGTAACCAACTCGTAGCACACAATACAATAATCGCACGCAACCATCAAATAGCAGCCGATATTGGTACAATCGTTGTATTGTATAGAAGCCCCTTTAGCATATCTTAAAATATGACAATTTATATTGAGTGCTGTTATAAACCTTCTTATACTCATGCGTTGGTCTGTCAGACCGACGACTTAAGTCCCAACCAAAATAGCAAAATTTCGTCTGTTTTGACATTTAACCCAAAATGAAATGATTTTCTCAACTCGTCTGAATCAGCTGATCAATTGCGAACAGAGTGTCTTTTAGTTATCAATTGATGTGCAATTATAATTTGTATTTAATTATTAAACAAACATTTGTGAACTATGCACAGAGCCAAAACCACCGAATAAAATAGAAGAAAATCAATAATATTTTACTAAAGTTTTCATCCAAGAAGATTGTCTTATTAAAACCATAGAGCAAATCTTATTAAAACTATGAGTTTTTTGAATTAAACAAACCACATAATTTTAAGAAGAATCTTATTGTTTTTTATAAGAACACTTTTAAAAACAACAAGAAAATCTTATTAAAACTTCTTGGTTTTTAAGAAGAATTCTTATAGATTGAATAAGATTTATTTTTGAAATTTAATAAGGACATCTTATTGATTTAATAGGATTTCTTTTTAAATTTTAATAAGGAAATATTTTTAAATCAAAACGTAATCTTATTAACCTTTTACCTAGAAATATACTTTAAATTGCCTGTAATATTAAATAAAAAGACATTTTGATGGTTTATTAAAATTTATTAGGAAATAAAATTTGTATATGTATATTAGAGCACCCATGAAATATATGGAATGTGCAAAAGTGTTATTTTCTTCGCTCCCCGCGCATTTTCGTAGAGAAGTAGACTAAAAAATAAGATCTGCAAAAAAAACAGGGTGCTTGTAGTGGTAAAATGCCAGTCGCATTTGACTTAAAGCCTCAAAAACACACTTTAAAAAAGTTCAACAACGTTAATTTTACCACAATTAATACAAGTTGGTCAAAAGTTAATACATGTTATTATTGGCTAGGTTATTCTTAAATTTAAAGTCCCAATCACGAACTACTTTAAACACTTTTTAAAAGAGTTACAGATCAAAAAAATTTTGAACTTTTTTAAAGTGTGTTTTTGAGGCTTTAAGCCTGTTTTTTTCAGATCTTATTTTTTAGTCTTGTTTTCTACGAAAATGCGCTGGGATCGAAGAAAATAACACTTTTGCACATATGGGTGGTCTAATGTATATATAAAATACATTTGTTAAATTATAATTTTACAAAAAGCAAAAAAAAATAAATTCAAAGTTGTTGCATAAATAAGTTTTTTAACTTAACAAGCATGACAGTTTTCAAAAATACCAAAATACCCGGCGCTGTCGAGGCCTTCAAAAAAAGTGGCGACATCCTCAATCTTCATTTTTTGAAGAACCTCCTTCGAGTTAACTCCATAAATTTTTAGTAAAGTCGAAATAAAGTCACTCAAGCCCCACGACAGAAATATGGCTTGAGTTTCCAGAATTTCAGCCTCGTCGAAAACAAGTTCGGGAACATAAGTATCATATTCCATTATCACATATTTTTATTTTACTTTAAATAAATTAAATCCATAAAATGCACATAAACTTCATGAATTCACTTCACAATTACGACTGAAAGCTGAAGCAAAGAATAAGTAGCATTTCCACCGTTATTGACTTCTTAAAAGGGTGTTTAATAGGGTGGATCGAAATTTCTTTTTTTTTTATTTTTTAACAATGGGGGGTATTGAAAAGTTGTATGTTAATGTTATTGAATATTTCTGAAAGTTTCATGCGAATCGGATATTATCTTCAGTTTCCGCTTTTAATTTTACAACTTTATTTACTTAGCTTTCGTTCGAATTATTTTTCTTTTTCAAATTTTCGCTAATCACTTATGCTGTGATCACCCAGATTTCACCACGTGGAGGTATTTGGAATTTGGAATCCTTCTTTTTCCATTTTTTTTTTCAATATTTTTTAATATTTTTATTGTTTTTAACGTATTTTTTTTTTAAACATATTTTTTGAATTTTTTTAATTTTTGTGTGGATTTATTAAGAAAATTTTGGTATTTTATTTGATTTTATTTAAAGCAGTTTTGAAAATCTGCTCTTGTTTCAAATTTTGGTAGAATAGCTCTAGATGCAATCCGTGCATGAATAAATCCAAGCATTCGCTGAAGCTTCAGTGACAAGTTTCACGGAACGTTCAACCGCTTGAGTATTTCATTGAAAATGTACAATATCTATAATTTCGGTATTATTTTGAATCATATTTTGGAAACTATGACAAGAAAGACGATTCAATACCGGTGGAATTAAGATACTCTATTTTTGCCAAATAATTATATCGAAGTAATCTTTAGCAGAAAAATTGAATGTAGGTACATATTTGGTACAAAATGATTATTTTTAATTTTTAATTTACGTCTTACAGCGATTTGTCTTATTTGTCGCCTTTCATCCATTAGCATTGCCAGTAACAAATTTTCAGAATGGGCAAAGTATCCATTACGCTGAATAACTGGGTCTTTTATTTTCAATACAAGCTCCCGTACTGAATATATGGTTTAGCTTTAATTTCAAACCATACTGGAATGTAAACTTCTACGACAAGTTTCGCCAAAGTATGCAAATTATTAGAAGGATTTAAGGTGGAGACATAAAGCCGAAGAATACGATTGGCAATTGTAAGCCATTTCGAATGTGATATGTTACCTGGATTTATATTTATCAAACAAGTAGTAGTAGAAACTGCAAGAGCAATTTGGTATAGATATTTTTGATCTGTACTTAAATCTGAAAGGTTTACATTCGGTAAATTCGATGTAATAGGAACAAATGAAACCATTGAAAGATCCAAAGAGTTTCTTTCCAATTGGACCTGAAAAGGCTTTTGGACCAACAGTTCATCCAACGAGTTCGAGAAACAAGTGACGTAATGGGAGTTCATTACAATGCAGTAAGCAAATACTCCACTGTAATACATTTCTTAGTTCCATTTCTAGAAAACGAATTATTCTTCCCTTCTTTCCAGTATTTACAGGAGTTCCGTCGCAGCCAATCACTTTCAAATTATTTATGACAAATTTCTTACCTGTCAAAAAATTAAGTGAATGGTTTTTTATTGTAATATCAGTGCCAGAAGATGCAGTAAAATGGCCTATGTACTTTGAGCGTGGTGATGTTAAAACAACTACATGTTCTTCAAGAATTGTTTTTCTGGCAGATTTATTACCAATATTTAAATCATTCCTACATCTTGTAAAGCTGGGCTAACAATAAGTGCTGCTGCACGATCTAATATTCCCACTCTATGGCAACCCATGATACAAAGAACTACAGATAAAGTATTGCGCATGTCCGCCATCTTTGTTGTGACGTAATTCGAGCTTGTCAAAGTGACTAAATAAAAACGTAGTCACAATATATTTGAAGGGGATAATTTATTTATAGCGATGAAAAATATCGACATTTTCTTATTGAAACTTGGTTTATTGACATGAAATAAATTACACTATAAATATATTTATAAATAAATTTAAGAAAATATATTTTTCAGTACTATTATTGAAAAGAAATTAATATATAATAGGATTATTTTCTCCCATTTGTTCTCCTACACAAAAAAATAGCTACGTTGCTTGATGTGTTTGACAGCACTTTGACTGCTTCTTTTTCATTTTGTTGTTCTTTTCGTTTGTTGAAATGTTGTGAATTCATTTCATGGCCCAAATTAAAATCGTTGTTACTCTCATCAAAACCATTTAAAACTTTAGTACTAATTTTAATTACATAAAAGATAATTGAAAATTATAATTTACACGTACTATAAGTGCACAATATTAGAAATTAAACTAAATGAATGCAATATTTCTTAAATGCTTACAATTGTGCTGCTTGCTGCTTGTGTTTACTTTTTGCTTTTTCACATTTTCTTTTGTATGTATGCACCACGTGCTACAGCTGACAAGCTCGAGTGACGTAGTGCGCAGAAGATTTCAATTTTTGCGCACGGAGTATGCTATCTGGATATCTTTGTTTCATGATGGCAACCCATTGCTACATTATGAAACTTGATATCATTAGGAACTTTACTATCTGTTTTATGTCTATTTGGTTGCACATCGATAACACTCATATTAGCTTGATTATCTGATTTTCATTCAGTTCCTGAGTCTTCATATAGCACAATGTTAAATTCATGCTGCAATTGTCGGTCTGGATAAGCGTTCTTGGTCCGCCGTTCTCCTTTCACTTGTCCTTCAAATTTTTTTGATGCTATGATATCTATGGTTCCGATGCGCATTTGCCTTAATCCCCTTTGGTCCAACAAAAATAGTCTTTCTAATATTGGAACTTTTGTTGGGCAATGGCATTAAAAAAATGTCTGCATTTGCAGGAGCATACATATGTTCAAGAGCTTATATTGATATTCTATCCTTAAATAATTCGACTTTGGTACTGAAATTTGGTTTAGAAAAGTTTTTTTTTAGTTCTTGCATTTTAAAGTGAAATTCTTTATATTTTCCCATAATTGTGCAAACAGTAATTATTGGTAAACATGCCTTTTCCCAGACATTAATGATTTTATTTACCAAGATTTGACTTAGCTTTTGAACACTTTCATATTTTCCAGACACCAAGTTATTTTCTCTAATAAATGCGTATAATTTGGTGACGTCCTGGTAGAAAGGCAATAGATTGTCGACATAATCAGGTGGTTGCCCGAAAATATGGTTATTTATAGAATTGCGTGTGTGCGGCATTTTTTCAAACAATAAAATAAAATAATGAAAAATAAAATCAGTAAGGGGAAAAATTAAAAATAATAAAAATGTTCCAGTCTTTTATGGTGCTTTGCTGCTTTCTGCAATGAAAATTCAATTCGAATGATTGAAATGAATGCAATAATTTAATTCCATTTCATTTTAAAAAAAATGTTTATTTTAAAATTTAATGGCATACCACGATAATTTCATAATATAAAACAAACAAGCGGAAAGACATTTTCACAGTTTCTTGGGAAAATAATATTAAGTTCCCTGCAAATATGATAAATTTATCTAGACGAAAGATTTTCAAATGAAAAGCGGATTCTGAAGACTACCTCCGATCAAGCCAAAACTGTCTAAATTATCTCTTTATGTATATTCACAACCGTTCCACATCTCCCGTTATTAAAATTTAGATACTAATTTATTTTGTTCGAGTCGCGATCCACCCTAGTGTTTAATAAGAAAATCTTATAAAAGCAGATCAAAAAGATTTTCTTATTAATTTAAGGTGGTCTCTTCTTAAACTTTGGAGAGTGAAAAAAAGATTTTCTTATTAAAGCAAAGTATTAATAAGATTACCACATCATTTCATTCATTTAATAAGAAATCTTATTAAAAAAATGTTTGACTTTCTCTTTGGAATTAAAAAGATTTCTCTACGGAAAATTCTTATTATTTGGAATTATTAATAAGAAAACCTAATAAAATAGCTCAATTAGGTGATCTTATTGATTTTATGTGGTGGTTTTTGGCTCTGTGTGAGTGAAAAAATATCGCACACTTTGAACAGCTGTTGTTGACGAGTTGAGACGCTAAAAGTTCGGTTCTTACGGAACAAAACGTTTCGTCAAACCGTGACGTGTGTCCATTTTGGACAGCAACACTGAATTGCATTAAAGCGAACATTTTCGTCTTCACTCGTTACGTAGCGACTCGTCTATTTTGGTTAGGCCTTTTCGTGTGCCTTTCTATAAAACTTTTTTGTGGTATGTTTTCACACAATCTCATCAAACAGTTAGCTTCATATTAAGACGAAGTTTACTAAAAGCATGCTAAAGTGGCCTGAGCACTTTCAGTCGCACAAACCGTGCGCCTGAATATGTGTATACTATTTGGCGCGAGTATACGAAGGTTAAATGCAAGACAAGCTCATGCATAACAGTGAATCAGCAACAGAATATAACATGCTTACGTGGCTTAGAGGATAGGATTTGCATTTAAAAATCGAGAGGGCAAAAGTTCGGTTCCGGCGTACGGTCTATAGACGAACAGGAATATGTTTAAAAATTGTAAGAAAATCCTCTGCTAGTTTTTGAAACTTTCATCCAATAGTCGATTTAGACTAAACGAGGCAAAAGAAGCTCCGCTACAATAAAAAATCTGTGGGCGCCTAAGTTTGCAAAACCAGTTAAGTTTTGCCTATATGGCACAGTTCTTTCACCCCTATTTAGTAGAATATAAGAATTTTGACATCTTTGTTATGTGTGTAACTGTATTATAAAATCCCATGGTTTTTTTTTCTATCAGAAAATATTCATCAAATAATAATAGCTAATCATAAACACTCCAAAAAGATGCAGTCAATTAAGCTATAGTATATAAATGTTTGTATAACACCCATAATAAACTAAAATAAACAAATATCGATACACATTTGTTTACCAACAAATGAGCGCCATCAAAAAGAGCCCAAAATTAAGACAGCTCGACATGTGTCATAAATGCGGTGGCCATAACGACAAACACTGCCGTCCAAATGCAGACATAGTCTAGGGGCGGGAAAGTGGGTGGAAGAGCAAGAGTCCGGAAAGCAAGGTTAGCCTGCCGGTGGTCAATAAAGCACGCCTCACAGCACTCGATTATTTGGCTGAGGCCAAGAGTAAATAAATGCCAAATTTATTGGCACCGAACCAAGTGTCTTGACTGATATACAAAAGGAGATAAATGCTTGATAATGGCAAGGAGCGACAGCTATGTAGCATTGAAGTGCTGTTGCCAAAAATTAAGATACACTGTGAGCGCTGTAGTACACGCGAAAATAATAAATTCGAAAATAATAAAGTTTAACAACTTATTAACTTGCTTACCGCGCAAGCGGTCATTTTCCATTTGAAAGGAAGCCATGCTAGGATCGTGACGGATTTCCGCTGGCAAGGCGCGCCACACTTGCAATGAATGTTCGGTGACCTGATCGGGGGTGACCAGATTAAATTGAGAGCGACGTCGTTTGGTTGCAGCCTGCTGCTCGCTGTCATCGCCCGCTGAGTGGATGTGAAATTTGTCCTTAAAGCCCATTTTTTTTTATTTTTGTTGCGAATTAGGTCAAAGTTAAATTCTTCAAAGTTGAACGCTTGCTTGAGCGATCTATTGTTGTAGGAATTTCATAAATTGTTTGAATTTATTGTAAGTTTTCGCTTAATTGGTTTCTTTTTCTCACAAGAATTTTTTTCTATTCGTTTATTTTTACAACGCACTTCAGCTCTAGCGTTGAATCGTTATTGTTGTGGCTTTACTATGAACTGTTTCTTCTACTATTGTTATTACTGTTATTGTTATTTTTGTTTTGTTCTCACTTCATGCACATAAGCACTTTTGCATAAATAATATATTTAATATTCTATTGAATATTTTGTAAAAGTTTGTTCGAGCTATTCTACTGGTTCCGACGAGAAACTCGTGTCACATCTTTGCGTGCGTGCATCTGGTTAAACGCGTGCGTTGTACGCGACTGAAGAGACTCGACTTTTTTGTGTCCCGACTTTTTCCTGCATGTTGTTAGGCATTTCCATGACAGCTTTCAATTGGAATGCTTTTCATCGTCATCAACATCATCATTATCATAGTCGTCGTGAGACGATGATCTGCTCGGCATTCAATTTCCGTTCAATGGCTCACTTTGTGCTCATTAGTTGTACAGCCACTTGTTAGGAGCTTCCATGAGCAAACATTTATATACCACCCACACACACAGCAGTGGGAAAACTCTCGCTGAAAGCTTTGAAAGCTCACGCTTTAAAAATGTGCCGCATTTCCTTTGCTCTCAATTTTCACTAATTTTATATCTCAATTTTCCAGCAATTTTTGTTTAGAAATTTTTTCCTTTTTTTTTTTCTTTCTCCTACGCTTCTTTGCCATTATCCATGCATTCATCGTTCATGGCCATCAGCTGCCATGACAGTGAAATTTCTGTTTCTTTCCCGTCATATTCGTTTGTGCTGTGTCAATATTTTTAAAAAATTAGCTAAGTGTCGCTTCACTTAGTTTAAGTGCCGATTTTGAAAGACGCTCCGACAGGTGGTTGTCGCTCATCGCTTCCAGCGTCTACTTGTTTACTTGTTGACTTTTTTTTTGTTTTAATATTTTCCTTATTTCATTCTGTTTAAGCTTCTTGCTCACGTGTTGCTCGATACAACTTCTATAGCTGTATAAAGTGTTGCATTACATTAACATTTACATTTGGCTTAATCTATTGTTTTGTTGTTTATTGATTCGTTGCTTGGAATTCTTGTGAAAATGTGTTTTTTTTTCGTTCTCGTCGCGTATGAGTGATATTTAATTAGAGGTAGTGTTAAAGTAGTGTTCTGACTGGCCACTTGTAAACGTGTCTGCTTTTTTTAATGGAATTCAATCAATTCGATTTTATTCACGAGTTAAGCCATAATTTGTGAAATTTTTTCTTATAAAATCGATATTAGCACTAAAGAAAAAACATGTTTCAAAACTGAACATAATCAGGCATGTTCTGACATCCAATTTACGTCGGAATTGGATTCACTTCCGATTGCTTTTGATTGGATGGTGTTCTACAATCTGTTCGGAATTCGGCCACAATTTACACGTGCCGTTCTATTGACAACATTTTATGGGCGTTGTACAAGAGGGCGTGGCACCTCTCACACCACCAACATTTGAGATATCAAATAGCATTGGCGTTATACTCCGCACAACCTCGGTATTCGATCACAATTTGTTCGTGCCGTTTTACTAATAACATTTTTTGGATGTTGGATAAGAAGGCGTGGCACCTTCCATACCACCGAAATTTGTGATATCCTTGCCTTGGAGTTATAGGTCACACAGCCTCGGAATTCAGTATTCCAACTCAATTTAGACATGCAGTTTCAGTGATAAAATTGTATGGAGTTAAATAAGGGGTGTGGCACCTTCCATACAACTAAAATTTGACAAATTGAATCGCTTTTGAGTTACAGGTCGCACAGCCACGAAATTCAGCATTCGACCACAATTTACACATGCAGTTTCACTGATAACATTTTATGGGCGCTTGGCAACGAAGGCGTGACAGCAACGAGCCGGGTTTCAGATAGTTATTTTTATCAGCGCGAAATTTTCGTTGTTTTGTTTTGATTTGTTTTTGATATTTTTTTTTTACGTTATTTCGTTTACGTTGCAAATCATATTAAAACTTGAAAATTGCGATTTAGGGATTTTTAAAATTAATCTAAAAATGTGCAAGAACATTGTTTGTAAGTAATACCTTTGGTTAAATTTATGATAATTTGTTTTTTGAAGTTTGAAGAATTTTTTTGGTATGAACTCACCAAGTCGACTTTGGTACAGGTAATTTCAGTATTTTCACTAAAACTGCAATAAATTAAGTGTCTAACCTGCTACAAACAGCCTTTATACCTTAAAATTTTTGTAAAAATATTTTTTTTAACATCGAAGAAAACACGAAACCAAAATATACATCAAAGTTATAGTTTTGCGTACTTTAAAATTGAGAAATGTTGAAAAGAAGGTTATATTTTAAATTCTTTCACAAATGTAGCATTAAACAAATCTTACACGGAGAAAACAGTTTGCTTAATTTGTATTGCGGTTAAGCAAAACTTGCGCTTGAATCTCAGCCATTTCAAAATTATGCTAGATTTCAGCAGAAACTAATCAAAATTTGCTTTTCCAGTTTATAACAACTTAGCAAAATTTTGCTTGAGTTTAATTTGCAAAAGCAAATTTCTACTTAATTCAAGCAAATATTTTGATTAGTTTTTGCTGAAATCTAGCATATGTTTGAAGTGAAATAATTATTAACATTAAATTAAATTGAAAAATTACCATTATCCGGAGACTTGAACCTCGGCCGAGTGAATATAAATGTATGGGTCTATCCATTCGACCATCGCAGTTGTTAACCAATCGTCGCCTTATTTTCTTCATTAAGAATTTAATATAATTTTCTTTTTTCTAAATACATGAGGAGTAATTTTAATTAAGCAATCTTTTTCTGAAATCATACCGTGATTTAGCAAAGTTTTGCTGATTTGCTTTTAAGCAAAACATGTGCTTGATTTAAGCAAAATAATTATATCCGTGTGGCCAACACGCACAGCAGAAGTGAAACCTCCAGAAAATTGTAGAGATTCTCAGTACAACGACTTTTTCATAAAACATCGTAAAGAATGAGAAAAAATCAATTTTAAAATCAATATTTTCGAATTTCGATGCAAATATGTCCACTGTTTTTAACTATATTTAATTTTAATATTTATGGTTCAAAAGCCCAATCAAAGGACTTAACAAATATAGATTAAACTGTACCGTTTGGTCAGTGTATATATTTTGTATCTTTTTTTGAAAAAAATATTCAAACTATTGAATTTTTATTAAAAACATGACTCAAAAATTGCTTTTATAGTAAAAATAAAAACAAATAAAAATTGCATTTCTGACTACTTTTCATATGGCATAATATTAATTTGCTAAAATTCTTCCAGTTTGCGCAAAAGTTGTAAAACTATTTTTGTCATCAAAACCAGAGATAAAGAGATAGGAAACGTGAATTTTGTGACGTAAAAACATATAGTATTTTAGTGCGAACGTTTATGGATTTCGTTTAAAATTAATTTTTTATATTAAAACCAATTTTTTATTTTATAATTTTTTATTCGAACAATTTTCTTTGAACAAATTTTTAATACTGAAATTTTCAAAATGAAAACCAGTCTTAGTGTTCGTGTCGCAGGATCGCCAGTTTTGGTGTTCGTGTCGCAGGATCGCCAGTTTTAGTGCGAACGTTTATGGATTTCGTTTAAAATTAATTTTTTATTTTAAAACCAATTTTTTATTTTATAATTTTTTATTCGAACAATTTTCTTTGAACAAATTTTTAATACTGAAATTTTCAAAATTAAAATTTCTGAAATTATAATAACTGAATACAATTCAAAATGTTTTTTTATAACAAGTGTTTTATAGGCAAGTGTAAGTATAATACGTTATTAATGTAACTAAAGGTAAGTACAATATAACAAAAAGGTAAGTATTAATGTAACTAAAGGTAAGTACAATATAACAAAGAGGTAAGTATTAATGTAACTAAAGGTAATATAGGCTGTAGAGATTTACTCTATGTGGTGATGTAATAGAGCACCACAGTATATCATTTTGTTTTTTTCGTTTTTATGTACTTTGGTGAAACTCATTCATTGTTTACTTGAGTTCACCTCAGATCAGCGTTGCCGTGACGATTCTAAAAAAAAGTATCAATAAAAAGATCACAAATGTAACCAAATGTATCCACTTCAGAAAAAAGTATCCAGGTATTAACTTCCAAAAATCTATAATATGTTCAATTTTTTTAACACAAAAATACAATTTGAAATAATGAAACCCAACCTTTTAAGCTTTAATAACAATTTTATTTATTTAATTTGAAGACTATTAAGTAGCTTTGTTAAAATGTAATAATAAGAAACAAAACAGGTCAAATTTTTTATCGACCAAGCGTTTAGCAGAAACGTAACCTATAATGAATTCTGAGAAAATTTCCCCAAGAAACCATAGGTCTAAAATCAATCCCAATATCGCGCATTACGAGGTAAAAATTTGTGTATGGATTTAATAAAAAATATAGTTATATATAAAAATACTGTTCAATAGTCCAAAAATGGCAGCGTATATCATTGATTTGGGCTTGTTGAAAAGGAATTTCGGCCAGCTCTCCGATTTTGATTTAATTTTAAAAAAATGTTGGCTTTTAAACCAAATTTTGCCAACCTGATATTTAAATATTGTCAAAAATAAAACGATTTAAATTTAAATTCAATGCAGGCTATTTTAGTTCGACTTTTTGTAGATACTGCCATTACATCGTATCGATTTTTTTCAATTACGCGTCACGAAACACTTGAAATGAATAGTCCATTTCCGAAACAGAAGAATCAATGGACATTGCAGAAATGGGGTCAGTTTTGCAATACAGTGGTTTCAACTCAGTAGCATAACTTTATTTTGTGCGCCCGTCCGCAGGTTTCTAAAAGCGCCCTGCTATTTACTTTTAGAGTAAAACTATGTTATTACTACCCAGTTAAAAAAGTTGATCCTACTATGAGCGATCTGGAAGTGCTTCCTGAGGAGCAGTGGAGTGCTCCTTATTGATCCAAGCTAAGTGTATTTTGTGTTCTCTTTTAACATTGCATGTCCTAGGAAGGGTAACGCTCCCTTTAACATCCCAGAGGAGCTCAAAAAGAGCGATCAATAAATTATCCAAATGGATCAGCAAAGGAACATTAATTTTTTTTTATTTAGGTTTGCTCCGATAGCTGGGCTTCCCTAGCTCAAGTGGACTCCTCAAGACCCTAAGGTGGCGAGGAATTTATTTGGCCAAATCGTGAGATTTATAACGCCATCACAAATTTCGAATCGTTTTTGATTCTATTAAAACTGTACATTAATTCGTCAGTCGCATCAGCGGATGGACAAAATGGAATTACCGTTGGCTGGTTACACTTCACGACCTCGGTGTTAAAACGACGCGAATCGAATGAAAGGAACATTTAAAATATTTTTTTCACAGAAAATAATGATACAGCTTTTTGACAACAAATTCTATAGAAATAATGTCAGAAAAGCTCACACTAAATTTAGAGTCGACATTAAAATGTTTTTTGGTTAGATTGATAGAGTTTCCTAAAAAGCACATGCCTCACTTTACGTTCTTTTTTTCATTAATTGCTCGCCTATTGATCTTATTAAACAGTAAAGGAGCACAAGGGCACAAGTGATCACTTTTTTATCTAATAAAACAGCAAAAGAGCGCTCCCATATTTTCTTACTGGGTAGGTTACTAAAAGCGTAGGAGAAAACAAGAGAGTTATTGACAAAAAAACAAGAGAACAAAAAGAGGCTTTTTTAATTCAATGGTCATATGATAATCATCGTTTATTACAATATTTGCATTTTAAAAATATCTTATTTTATAAATAAAGTTATATTTTATTTTATTAGTATTTGTTAAAAAAAGCAATAACGTAAGAAATACTTTTAATAATATCAAATATAATAAAATTTGTAAGATGTTATCACATGTTATCACTTACTTAGATGTAAGTAGGTAAAAAAGAAAACATCACGTATTAATTATTTAAAAAAAGTAAACAAACTTAAAGTTTGAAATAAGAGTTTGCTAACGTCACAAAATATGACCAACGGAGTGATTAAAATAACATCAGTTGCTGACTTGCTGAAAAGTTGAAAGCAAACGGGCTAATCGACCATAGTCGAATTTTGCCAAACAAAGAGACTTTTGCTCAAAATAGTCGGTTTTTTTGACGTCGATTATTGCACCCTAAGAAATCGTATGTACGGGACTTAAATTTTATTTCAGCACAAACGTTGCGCAGTGTAACGTCCCCATTCTTGACCAAAAAAAAGAAGGAGTGATCGTAGAGCTATGAAAATTGGCACGAATATCTTTCATGAAAAATTAAGAAATCTTGAAAAAGTTATAAAAATTCGACCTTTGCCACACCCACCTCCCATATAAACGAAACCCATTTTTGCCTGAAACTTCAGTCTTGTCTCAAACCAACGAAGTTTGCTACATAAAATTCTTTTGTGATCAATTATATTTTAGTATTTGTACTTGTATTTATTGAGCAGGTATGTTAGCATATAAAAAAAGACTTCTTGTGCATGCCGCAAATTAGAATATATAAATAACAACAAAACCCTTAAGAATTAAAATTAAAAATTAGAATTTTAATTAAAATGGAATTAAAATTGATATTGAAATAGATAACAACAAGTACTAACACATTTATAAGTTAACACATTTATGAGTTATATAACAACAAAACACTTAAGAATTTAAATTAAAAATTAACTCAGGCTTGGAAAATACCACCCACACAAATTAACTACGTTTTTGTTTATATTTCTAAACAGGTCACCTTAAAAAATGTATATCTTCCGCACTAGCAAGTGTTAGCAAGAATTTTTTGGAATTTGCTGTAACGCAGTTCTAATGATGTTTTCGTGAAAAACTTATAGTCAATCTTTTTCAAAATTATTGTTTAAGCACTTTTAAAAATTGAATATTTAGAAATTTGTATCCCGCTTTTAGTGTTTACTTTTATGATAAGCTTAAAACCATATGTTCAAAATGTAAACAAAAACATTAGTGTTGCCAGACATAAGAAATTTTAAACTTTATTTTTATATATTAAAAAAAATAATAAATTAAATTTTAATAACAAGAAAAATTGGATTTTTAAAATTGCAACTCTGACGGCTTGTCATAACGAAACGATTACTACTATTAAAAAATTCATTTTGATTTTGCACCCAAGATATTTTCTGTTGAAAGCTATAAAAATTTGGAAAAATTCAAACGTCGATATATTAGGGTTTTGGCCGCTTATGTTACACTGTGCGTCGTTCTCCACTTTATTTATCAATTTCATCAAGGTACTTGAGGGCGCCCCTAGCTTAGTTGCGCCCGTCCGCGACACGGGCTCTGCGGGCCCGCTTTTTACGCCACTGTTTCAACTTCAAACTTTACTTAATTTCAAATACTAAAATGTGTAGTATAGTAAAAATGTAGTAAAATAGTAATAATGAGAAATTCAAATGAAAAATTAAAAATGATCAAATCGTTTTTTCGATGATTTTTTGGCAAATTTTTAAATATCAGGTAGGCAAAATTTGTTTGGAAACGAAAACATCTTTAAAATTGAATCAGATTCGGAGAGCTGGCCTAAATTCTTTTTCAACAAGCCCAAAATCAATTATATACGCTGTCATTTTTGGACTATTCCACAGTATTTTTATATAAAACTATTGGTTTTTTAAATCCATATACAAATGTTGACCTCGCTATGCGCGATATTGGGATTGATTTTAGACCTATAGTTTCTTTGGGAAATTTTCTCAAAATCCATCATAGAATACGTTTCTGCTATACGCATTCTTCGTTTTTTCTCATCCGAACAATTTGACCAGCCTTAATGTACATATATAAAATAATAAATAATAATGTTAAGGCATAGTGCTTGAAAATTTGAGATATTTTTAAATTACTTTTTTTAAAAATTGATCGATTTGTAATTGAACAACGATTTGTAAACTTTTAAGGTATATCATAAACTCATAAACAAAATTTTTTGCAGAAAAATTTTTGATTATGTTCAAAACGGTGCTCAATGAGACCCTTTCAAAGAAAGAGCCTGGTCGCTTTGTTGATTCTTACTATCCTATTTTTCTTAAAAATTAAAATGTTGCTTTTTACTATCCTATTTTTCTTTAAAATTAAAACCAAGAATATTATTAATTACTTTGAGTTCTGCTATGGCTGGGACTAAAAAATTAAATACTGAAAATTGGCATAATGACGCGCGTTTGAAATTTAAGTTCTAAAAACAGGGTTTTACCGGTTTTTATTTGACAAAATATACGATTTTTGGAAATTTTTATAGCGATAGCCACTGATGTGAATAACATATTAAAATTTCAGATGATTCGGCTGAATAGTTTTTGTTTTGGCTACAACACATAGCCGAAAAAAGTAGTTTTTAGATAAATGAATGTAAAGAGAGTGAGTAAGGATATTTGTGCTGTGCACTCGATACCTACTAAAACGGCTGTAGAAGCGGAGATAACGTCAGTATCATTACAAAAATTAAACAGTATATTCGCGAAAAACTATACTTTTGAAATATAAAAAAAATTTCATAAAAATTCTAGACCGCCTTAAAAAAGAATATAGGTGCATTTCAGTACTTCAGTCTGTTATATTTTGTGTTATTTTTGTATTTTATATAAATTATGATTATTACATTAATTTTATAAGTATGATATTTATTCAAAAACCAATATACAAGACAAAGCTGTAAAATTACGATAAAGATAAGTGATCAATTAGATTATATTTAGAAAAAAATTACAATCATTATACAATCCTTGAGGGAGATGTTTTTGATAAGTAATTGATTACGGTTAAAAATAATCAAAAAATAATTACGATTACTAGAAATTACGAAAATAACCGAAAAGAATCAAAAGTAGTCAAGAAAAAATAATTCGACTACTTTTAGAAATTATTTTTCATTTTTTTTTTTATTATTCTAAGAATTTTAGTCTAAAGTACGGAATATTTTGTAAAAGTTTATTCATAAATAAACATAGATATGTAAGTAATTATTAAAAAAGATGTTCAAAAAACAATAAAGAAGAAACAAAGAGCTTGACAAAATAAACAGAGCAAATGTTGCAATGCATTTTTCTCGTTCTTGTTTTTTGACAAACTTTGTTTAGTTATTAAACATATCTATGTTTGTTTATCAATAAAATTTAATAGCATTTTTAGTATTTTCGAATGAAAGTTTTGAAAAAATCAAATGGAATCAAAAATCTATATATATAAAATGGAATGTGTGTTTGTTTATTTGTTTGTTTGTACCTTATAGGAGACCAAACCTCTGGACCGATCTTCCTGAAATTTTCACAGCATTTAACTGGGACTCTGGCATTATTAATAGGGTATTTTTTCGACCACGCCCACTTTACGCCCACTTTTTAAAAATTATGTAATTGCTCCCATATAGTTTTTAACAGATTTACTTCAAATTGTATACACATTATACTCCAGGCGAGGTAGAAATAAACATTTCTTACGCCACGCCCCATTTCACGCCCCTTTTCACGCCAAATTTAAGTTTTAAACTTTTTGTTCTCTGTACAAATTTGTTCCTTCCAACAGATTATTTTTTATTTGGTAGTGTACTGCTCTTAATACTGTTAACGTCGCCATATTACTATGAACCAGCCCACTTCACCGCCCCCTTTTTTAATTCAGATACTTACTTATACCACTAACAATGTTTGCTATACAAAATACTTTTTTGTAATATGTATTTACCTAAAGTTTTGTATACTTTTTATCTACAGGTAAGGTAGCTATAGATTTTTTTATTACCAAATCCCCCTTTTTCGCCCCATTTTACTTTAATTATAATTAATCTGCTTTCAATCTATATATATAAATATGAATGTCTGTCTGTATATTTGTTTGTTTGTGCTTTATAGGAGGCCAAGCCCTTGGACCGATCTTCCTGTTACAGCATGTTACTATGACTCTGGAAGGAATAATAGGCTATATGAAGTTTTAATTGGACAAAGGGGCGTGGCACCGCCTGCTAACCCAAAAATTTAAATCGCCATATTTTGGGCATTTTTTTACCTACTTCGATGATATTTGGTACATATGGTATCGGCATAATTAGGAATACGTACCAGGAGAAAAGTGGGTGGGACCACGCCCCTTTTTAGGAAAATTAAAAATCGTAATATAGTCTTAACTACTGGACCGATCATCATTAAATTTTCACAATAGGATATTCTTACGAAATAATAAATTCTTGACTATATAAAATTGTGAGTGGGCAAAGGGGCGTGGCCTCTCCTATATAACCCAAAATATATTTGGCATTTTTTGACCAACGGCGGCAGTATTTGCTGTATATGGTATTGGCATGAATAGAAATACGTACCAAAAGAAAAGTGGGCGGAGCACGCCCCTTTGTTTGCGATATATTGGAGGCTGAACCTGTTAACCGATCTTAAATTTTAACAGCGTGCAGCTTTGACTCAGGAATACTTATTACATGATAATATTTTTCGACCATGCTACATTACTACGTTTATTAACGGCATTACCTCAAATTTAAAATACATATTAATTAAAATAGTGGGGTAGCCCCATTCTCTTTCTCCCACAACTGTTTGCAAAACAGCTGATTTTATAATATGTGTTAATTAAAATAGAGAGTGGGGTAACCCCATTCTCATTCTCCCACAACAGACTGCGAAACAGCTGATTGTGTAATTGCTGCTTTTTGATTGGCCTAAAAATAAAAAGGGGGAGCATGAATCAAATTACATGCGGTTCAGTGCTGAATTCTAATTGGTTTACAACAAAAAAAGGGGAGAAGCATTGCAATAATTAAATTAAAATTAAATAAATAAATTTTTGTAAATATATTAATACTTTTCATTTTATTTTATAACGAGGGGGGTAGCGAAGCACACCGGGTTCAGCTAGTAATTTCTAAAAGTAATCGGATTATTTTTTCTTGATTAGTTTTAATTCTTTTTGATTCTTTTCGTAATCTGAAGTAATCTTATTTATTCTTTTATTGTAAAATAATAATTACGATTACAAACAGAAAACATTTTATTTAATCAATTAATTCACATTTTTAAAAAAATAATTGAATTACTAATAAATACGATTAGTAATCATTATTTAACAGCTATGATACAAAATAATGTATAAATACAAAAAAGTTAATTTAAAAGCTTATTCAGTTTAGTGTAAAATTAACTAAATGGGTTGCTGATACCCTTCATTTGCATTAAATGTTAAAGCTCAAAATTATTCGTTTTTAAGCATTTTGCAAAGCAATATACTTTTCATACATCAGAAAAAATAGGTTCAGCAGCAGCTGAGCTATGAGGCAGACTTCAAATATTTATCACAAAATTTGAAAGTTCTTCGTAAAAAGGTTGCTATAATGCATTTATTGATAAGAAAGTACTGTCCAAAAATGTCTCAATGTCATCATTTTTCTTAACGTTTTTGTTGAATTTAAGGAAATGCCTTCTTTTTTATACTTTTGCAAATAAAAATATATATATTTATGTTAAAAATATTTTTTAAAAAAAAGTATTAAAACTTACACTGAGGCTTAAAAAAGTATCCATACATTTTTCCAAACGGCAACACTGCTTAGAGCTGATTCCTGTGGTGTAATTATAATAAGATAATTTCACCATGCTGTTTCAAAAATGTTTTCCTGTTCTTTTTTGACGTCTTTTGTGGTATACCTTTTGTTACCCATTTTGCTCCAATAATATGCAGTTTTACAGTAATCGCACCTCAAACGCAACTGGTGAAATTCTTCAATCTACCATAAACCAGGGTGGTTTTTCGCTGATTTCACGACAACATATAAATGATTTGTGCTAGTATTGGAACCAATTTACGTAAAATGGAACATAATGCTATCCCTCTCCAACGGAGTTTCCCATCTCTTTATCTCTGATCAAAACATCAAGAAGCTCCCTCTCCCAAATGATTTTTTTGGTTAAATTTATTTCTACCAAAATGATGTTTTTATATTTTTTACAAAATATTCAAGTCTCAAAAATAATTTATGTGAAAAAATTACCCTCATTTCTCTTTCCAATCAAAAGTTATGGCTGGAAATCTAATTTTTCATACCATCGACTATCTACGTTATATTACAATAATAAAACTCATTTCATGTTCGTTTGTTTGTTTTACCTTAACACAAATCTAAACGGGTGATAGGATTTCACTCAATTTTAGAACGCACATTGTGTGCATCCTATATGAAATATAGGCATACTTGGTTTTGACTACGTCTCTTTCGCCCCTTTTCAACTAGTGTTAATTTTGTTATTGAAATACTTCTTTGTAACAGAATTTTTTCCAATTTAATTTTTAGAAATTTCTGATATTTTGACACCAAAAACGTTCACATACCTTAAAAATTTTTAGTACGGCTTTTTTATAAAACATCGTTACCTAAGATTGAAAAAAAACTTGTAAATCAAATTCTTGACTTTCTATTTTGATACTCCGTTTTTAATATACAGTAGAGCCTGGATATTGTAAACTAATTTTTGCAAGGCCTGTTCATTGTATCCAGACTTCGGATTTTCGAGACTGAATTTTTTTCAAAAATTGGATGTTTTGGCTTAAATCTTGAAACTTCTTTTGTTTACATTTTTGCTTCTGATGCTTTGAAATGTCAGTTACTAAAACGTTCACTATTTCGAGTTGCTCATTATTTCGGGGGATCGTTATATCCAGATTGGACTATATTTATTTTTGTTATATAATTTTTTAAAATGTAGTTCTTATATATTTGTGCCGTCTATGTATTCGGTTGGCTTTTACAAATTTTCATAAAAGTAGGCTATAAACTTGTCCGATAGTTCAACATCTATTGCAACGTTTAAAATGCCTTTTAATTTGGTTTGTGTACATGCTTAGCTGTTGTTCGTTTGTGTATGATTGTTTCTTTAATGTCGTTCTTCGTTTCAACGTGTTTGAAATCACAAAGTTCTACTTCAAAAAAATATAAAAACTAAGTAAAAAGTAAGTTTTTGTAAGATTCTGGTTGAATAAGCTGTCAGCCACTGTACACTGTCTGATTAATGAACGCTTTTTTAAATAGACTTAACCTTGAACTTTATTTCATATTTATTTAGTTCATATCAAACCATACATTTATTTTGAACATCTGGTGCAGCAACAAAACATATGCTACTGTTTATTATTGATATTCTATAATATTTTCAGAACTCATGACCAAACGTAAAAGCTGTTTAGATAATTATTTACTCATAAAAACGTGATTTATATGCTATAGTTTTAATTACAAATGTTCTTATTACCACATTTTTACATTTTGAGTCTAATTAAAGATGGTTTTAGGATTGCATTCAGATATAGTACAGCTAATATCTAAACTAAATCAAGGGTAAATATTAAGTTCAATTGAACAATTTATTAAACTTGATTATTTATTCTTGCATATTTTAAAATATACATTCTGTTGAGGAGTTATTTTTATATGGGCATTGACATTAATCGTGTAAGTCTTATGAGAATTCAGGTGGAAAATTTTATTTTATTTCTATGAACTAAATAGAGTTGTTAACTATTTCTAAAATAAGCACTCACAAGAGAATAACAGGTTACAAAATGCAACTAATGATGGTGAAGTGGATTGGTTTTTATCATCTATAACATATTGGTTTTATTAGTATGTGTAACAGTAAGCTATTTAATTAAAGTACGAAATAATTAAAATGTTTATATCTAATAATTATTTCAATACTCGACAGCTTTTTTAACAATTTTTACAACACTTAAGTTTTACTTTACGCGCACATATACATACAGCCATGATCACACAAATAGCACAAATATTTTTACTGTCCCAACAAACCCAATTTAATTCTTATTTCGTTTAAAAGGTTGATTCTTTTAACGTTAAATATTAATTTTTTATTTATAGTTCCGAAAAGTAAAAAATCTTTAACTTTTCCTTGATTTTTTTTTCGTTGTAGCTGTTAAAACTTAAGAAGAGAAGTTTTTGCTGGTTGACACAAATATCACACTTTGGTTTATCAAAATTTAAATTAAAATTTGTGGGTGAAAGCTATATTTAAAGTTTTATTTTTTTGATAAATGCAATTTCTTGCATAGAGTCCCTCATTTCACCTTAAAAAATATGCTTAAAATAATAAAAGTATTTATTTTTATTCATGAAATTTTTTTACAAAGTAATTATTTTGATGAGTTTGTGGAATAAACTCATATTCTTGAAATTATACACATTTGTGTAATTTGTGGGACCATGTCTGTATAACGTAGTAAAATTTGACGCATTATGAAAGTACATTTAATAACTACTATCCAGCACAGTGCGCATGTTCAAGGACAGGTTGTGAAGGTGGGTCAGCGTTTGCCTTGTCTTGTTGACACATTATTTCTTGTTTGCCTGTCTGGCTGTCTATCGAAAAGACGGACAATAAGGCTAAAAGTTTGCTTATTTAAAGATAAACGAGCTTAACCCTAAATAAATATTGTCTGTATGTATTTATTAAATAGTAAATAAAAAACCGTACATTTAAGGATTAATGGTTACATGTGAGACAGGGGAAGAGTAAGTGGTAATCTGATTTAAGTTTAGTTTTTATGCCATTGCAATTCATTTTTAATTCAATTTCAATTCAATTTCAATTCCATTTTAATTCAATTTCAATTCAATTTCAATTCAATTTCAATTCAAATTCAATTTCAATTCAATTTCAATTCAATTTCAATTCAATTTCAATTCAATTTCAATTCAATTTCAACTCAATTTCAATTCAATTTTAATTCAATTTCAATTCAATTTCGATTCAATTTCAATTCAATTTCAATTCAATTCAATTTCAATTCAATTTCAATTCAATTTCAATTCAATTTCAATTCAATTTCAATTCAATTTCAATTCAATTTCAATTCAATTTCAATTCAATTTCAATTCAATTTCAATTCAATTTCAATTCAATTTCAATTCAATTTCAATTCAATTTCAATTCAATTTCAATTCAATTTCAATTCAATTTCAATTCAATTTCAATTCAATTTCAATTCAATTTCAATTCAATTTCAATTCAATTTCAATTCAATTTCAATTCAATTTCAATTCAATTTCAATTCAATTTCAATTCAATTTCAATTCAATTTCAATTCAATTTCAATTCAATTTCAATTCAATTTCAATTCAATTTCAATTCAATTTCAATTCAATTTCAATTCAATTTCAATTCAATTTCAATTCAATTTCAATTCAATTTCAATTCAATTTCAATTCAATTTCAATTCAATTTCAATTCAATTTCAATTCAATTTCAATTCAATTTCAATTCAATTTCAATTCAATTTCAACTCAATTGCAATTCACTTTCAATTCAATTTCAATTCAATTTCAATTCAATTTCAATTCAATTTCAATTCAATTTCAATTCAATTTCAATTCAATTTCAATTCAATTTCAATTCAATTTCAATTCAATTTCAATTCAATTTGAATTCAATTTCAATTCAATTTCAATTCAATTCAATTTCAATTCAATTTCAATTTCAATTTCAATTTCAATTTCAATTCAATTTCAATTCAGTTTCAATTCAATTCCAATTCAATTTCAATTTCAATTTCAATTCAATTTCAATTCAATTTCAATTCAATTTCAATTCAATTTCAATTCAATTTCAATTCAATTTCAATTCAATTTCAATTCAATTTCAATTCAATTTCAATTCATTTTCAATTCAATTTCAATTTCAATTTCAATTTCAATTCAATTTCAATTTCAATTCAATTTCAATTCAATTTCAATTCAATTTCAATTCAATTTCAATTCAATTTCAATTCAATTTCAATTCAATTTCAATTCAATTTCAATTCAATTTCAATTCAATTTCAATTCAATTTCAATTCAATTTCAATTCAATTTCAATTCAATTTCAATTCAATTTCAATTCAATTTCAATTCAATTTCAATTCAATTTCAATTCAATTTCAATTCAATTTCAATTCAATTTCATTTCAATTTCAATTCAATTTCAATTCAATTTCAATTCAATTTCAATTCAATTTCAATTCAATTTCAATTCAATTTCAATTCAATTTCAATTCAATTTCAATTCAATTTCAATTCAATTTCAATTCAATTTCAATTCAATTTCAATTCAATTTCAATTCAATTTCAATTCAATTTCAATTCAATTTCAATTCAATTTCAATTCAATTTCAATTCAATTTCAATTCAATTTCAATTCAATTTCAATTCAATTTCAATTCAATTTCAATTCAATTTCAATTCAATTTCAATTCAATTTCAATCCAATTTCAATTCAATTTCAATTCAATTTCAATTCAATTTCAATTCAATTTCAATTCAATTTCAATTCAATTTCAATTCAATTTCAATTCAATTTCAATTCAATTTCAATTCAATTTCAATTCAATTTCAATTCAATTTCAATTCAATTTCAATTCAATTTCAATTCAATTTTAAATCAATTTCAATTCAATTTCAATTCAATTTCAATTCAATTTCAATTCAATTTCAATTCAATTTCAATTCAATTTCAATTCAATTTCAATTCAATTTCAATTCAATTTCAATTCAATTTCAATTCAATTTCAATTCAATTTCAATTCAATTTCAATTCAATTTCAATTCAATTTCAATTCAATTTCAATTCAATTTCAATTCAATTTCAATTCAATTTCAATTCAATTTCAATTCAATTTCAATTCAATTTCAATTCAATTTCAATTCAATTTCAATTCAATTTCAATTCAATTTAAATTCAATTTCAATTCAATTTCAATTCAACTTTAATTCAATTTCAATTCAATTCAATTGTTGCTCCGTTTTATTTGACAGTTTTGGCGATTGCACTCTCAGTTTTTTTAACTGGTTTTATTGTACCATGCAAACAAATGCATTCCGTTTCGACAGGCGGGCTCTCAGTCGTGAGCCTACCAGGTTTTATTGTAGCATATTTATTTTCATCTTTTGTGTTCTTTCTCAGAACACCTGATTTGACCTTTCTCAGAACACCTGATTTGACACTTATGCCTTATGAACAATAAAAATTTTAAAAATATTCTTGTACTTACAACAACCTTTATTTGTTACGTATTTATAACACAAGAAAAGAATAGCATTAATAGAGAATCACTCCATTTGGGTGCTTTCGTTCAATTAAACACAACTTTTTCTTTTCTCAATAGATTTTCTACAACAATATCTTATTTTTTTCGGAAAAGTACTAGCTTTAAGCAAAAAATATCAAAACTAACAAAATATTTTGATTTCTTAACAAAATTTCCAATTAGTTTTGTTTTTTTTTTTGTAAATTTTTATGAAAAATACGAAAAATCCTCAAAAATGTTATTTTTTTCACCGAAACTAATAGTTAAATCAAACAATGATGCAAATATTGTTTGTAGGGAATATCATTAGTTTCAATTTTATGTATTTTTTGTTTGACTATTGTAGCTGGTTTTGGAGATATAAGCTATTAAGTGGAACCAACTTAATTTTTTTTTTTTAAAAAACTACAGTGGGCAATATATCGAAAACGGAGTGACAGAAAAAAAAGAATGACATTTTCGGAAGCACCGATCAATTTAACATTAGAAATGAATAGTGGCATTTATTGTGCATTCTGGTTGTAAGCCAGTGTTACCTGCTTTTATCAAATTGTTTTTATGCCCTACCAGCACGAACGTTCAACTGATACATATTAATGTTGCTCATACGTCCGGTTGTTCCGAATTGTAAACGAACTTTTCAATGCATTACAGTCATAATAAAATTTTATCAAATACCGCAAAAATAATTGCAATAACCGCAATGTCCTTAACAAATGGTATTGACAAATATTTTTTGTTGATTTGAAGGTCTATTTGGCTCATCCTCGTGCATAGCTCATTTATTGCTGTTTGTCACGTTATCCGAAATGAATATAATTGCCACAAACCACTTTAAGGGGTATGAACAGTGTAATCGTCAGAATTTTAGATATTTTTTGTTTATTTTATAAAAAGAAATGGGTTTGATTTATTCATATCAAACTTTGTACACACCTGAAGAACATTAATAAGTACTTAAAAAATGTTATTTTCTTTTTTATTGGTATATTATTGGATAACGGACATTTGAAAATGGCACCTCTTGAATCTGGCCGCAGTGGCGTTCCCAGTAATCCATTCGCATGGATCACCTGAGGACAAAAACCAAAAAGATTCTTTTAATATGTATTATTGGCTATAGCCAGAGGTAGGAGATTTTCAAAATATTTTTAGGAAAAAAAATGGCGACCATTTGAATTTAAAATTGTTTATAAAAAATAAAAAAAAGAACACGAAGCACGTTTTTTCTACAAAACCCAATTTGAATAAAATCGATCGGACGAAAACTAGCTTTGTTTTCTCTTTTTGAATACTCAACGTTCGAATTTTCACTTCAAACTTGAGTTACATATTCTTTGGGGTGTAAACTAATAATTTAAAAAAAAAATAATTTTGTTTTCTGAAATTTTTACACTGTTCATACCCCTTAACCAAAATAAATTTGATATTGATTTTATAGAACTTAATCTCTTATGTATGCAAAAATGAGTGTTAACAAAATGAAAACTGAAAAAATTTGCGTTACTAAAAAATTTTACATATTAATTTTGTCTTAGTGTTCAAGTAAGACTAAAAAATTCTAATTCCTTCGCTTTTAATATGAAATTCAAGTTTATTCACCTTTGAAATCATATATTTAAAGATTTAGTAACTAAAACCATTAAGCTTTGTACAATTGTCTTCGTAATTAACATATTATTGATTTCCAAATTATTCGTTAGAAGTATCGACAAATAATAAGGGTAAAATAACAGTGAAACTTTTATGAAAGTATAAATCATATTGTGTGTATTTGTATTTTTTCCATAGCACTGAAAATATGATTCTATGAAATGCACATAATGATAGCACACAACATTTGTTTTCTTTTCAACTTAATTAAGCACTTAAGATAGGTAAAAATTAAGAGCCGGTTAGGAACATCGAGCCCTTGAACATTACTTAACGTGTTTGGTATAAACTAAAACAGTGAATAATTTAATATTTTTTTTTTGTAAAATAAAATTATTTCATTTTAAGTATTGTAAAAGTCTAAGACCAATTCGTGACAAACATTTCTATATATAGATGTCAATCTGAAAAGTGAATTTGAATTGTCTTTCATTCAACAAGTGTTTTTTCCAGACTATGAAAATGATTTTTGAAAGTTTTTTATGTAACTTGGAAACATAAAAATCGCTACAATGAAGTTATATTACACTCAGGTTTTGATAGAACTTGTTGGTAAATGTACTTATTTAGTAAAAAGTAAACCAGTCTTTTTTGTCTCTTTTTAACAAAAAATGTTTTGAAATTTCAAAAACGTAACTTATGATCCAAAATCTTTTTCTTATATAATAGGTGTTTTTTTAGAGGCGCAGAATTTAAAACTAGCAACACTGTTTGTTGTGACAGCCGATTTGACATGTCGTTGTTTTGAGGTTAATTTGGTTTGTCAATTTATCATGAATTGACTGACGCCATAGAAACGTTTGCAAATTGTTCAAATTAATTTTAAAAAATACGGCTCAATTCAAAAAAAACACATCGGGCAATACGTGCGTTTTATGGTGTTCATTCAGAAAAAGTCAAGTTTTGGTGTGCTTTATAGTTAGGCAAAATCTTTTATCCGTATGTCTTCAAAAATGATGATGGTCAAAACTTTAAAGTCAACTGTGAGTGGTAGAGAGACATGGTTGCTAACTTATTTTGAAGAGTGTGTGAAAATGTTTCCGAAGCTATTTTACCAATTGAGCTTCTAACTGAAAAGGCACAAGAAACGCGAAATAAAGATTATCGCCGATGTCGCTTGAGTAATGCCAAAAAATGCAGTAGAAAATCTACCGATGAGGACGTTATGCATATGCTATTACCATCTTCGGATCCCTTTATTAATTCGCTTTTAACAGAGCCAAAATAGAATATTTTAGATGTTCTCGATGATGTTAAGAAATTAATGCAATAAAACAATTTATTTACTGAAACTATTAAAAATGTTAGTTAATTAATTGTGAACTATTATTTAAATTATTACATGAATTTAATTGCGAGCTTTAGATCAAGTACATTTTAAGAAAGCAACAACATCAACAACAACAACTCTGTATAGAGTCAATCACTTAGCTGACCAGACAGTCTGTTTAGGAAATCGCTACATTTCCTCTTTAGTAGTCTTCTGGTGATTAAGCTGTGATCAACTCACTGTTAAAGTCCTATGTGATTTCACACATATTTGAACAAATTTGTTTGAATTTTACGTTCAAATCGGCCTCTCAATCATATGACATTTGAAGCAGTAAGCTATTTATAGATCAAAGCCATCAACTCTACCAAACTAGTTGCCAGCTGTTCTAGTTGCTTCTTATTTATTTCAATATTCTATACAGAGTTGTTGTTGTTTTTGATTTCTTAAGAACTTACTTTATCTAAAGCTCGCAATTAAATTCATGTAATATTAAAAATGTTTTATATCTATTTATTATATTAACAGCCCTATTCTGACAAAGGAACAATTGTTACCCAGTATTTTTGATATTTCTATGTTTTTGTTGTAATTTTTGTTTTCAAAACAAAATTTGAAGCTCAAAAATCCAAATTTTGTAATGAAGTGGTGACTATCTGAAAAGCATGTGACAATTTTTATCAAAATTTGATATTTTTTAAATTATTTTTCAAACATATTTCAACAGTTTTCATCATAAAGGGTCCGCCAAATAACTTTTTTTTTAAAATTCTATAAAAAAAACTACTGGATATTTTCTCAAATTTCTTTTTTTATTTGAAAGTACAATCCTTCCGGTTAATAATGGAAAATAATTTCATTCAAATGGCTGCCTCGGCTGGCCATGCAGTAGCCTACACGATCAGTACAATTTTTAAGCACATTATTTATTGTGTGCAGCTGTATTTCACCAATGGCTTCACGAATATTGTCCTTTAAAGCGTCAATTGTCTCTGGCTTGTCGGCGTACCCTCAAAAACACTTATTTTTGAAGGCACCCCACAAATGATAGTCCAACGGTGTCAAATCGCAGCTCCGAGGTGGCCAAACGACATCAGCTCTGCGGCTGATAATGCGATATTCAAAAACAGGGCGCAAAACATCGAGTGTAGCTTCGGCTGTGTGGCACGTAGCGCCGTCCTGTTGAAACCAAATGTTGCCAATATCCTCCTCTTCAATTTTTGTGAACAAAAATTCCTTCAACATGGCCCGATAACGATCGCCATTGACTGTTACGGCCACTCCTTGCTCATTTTCGAAGAAAAATGGCCCAATTATGCCTCTGGTCCAAAATCCGCACCAAACAGTGACTCGTTTTGGGTGCAGCGGCTTTTCAATGTATGCGTGCGGGTTTTCTGTGCCCCAAATGCGACAATTTTGCTTGTTTACATACCCGCCAAGATCAAAATGCGCTTCATCTGAAAAGATGATTTTTTTTGGCAAAATCGGCATCTTCTGTAAGTCGATCGCAGGCCCACTTAGCGAAGCGAAAACGCATTGGACGGTCAGTTGGCTTCAACTCCTGAACCAATTGGACTTTGTATGGCGTCATACCAAGGCCTTTATGCAAAATTCGTCTCAATGATGTCTCCGAAATGCTCAATTGTTGAGAACGACGGTGAATTGATGTTGATGGCGCTTCACGCACACTTTCGGGTGTAAGCACTGTTTTTGGCTTTTCACGCTTTGGTTTATCGATGAGGATGCCAGTTTCTTTCACTTTTTTCACAAGATAACGAACATACGGAGCTGACGGTGCTTCTCTTTTTCCAAAATCCGTACGCAATTTTCGCACACATTCTGCAACATTACCATGATTTTCAAAGTAATGTCGCAATATTTCCCAGCGTTGTTCAAGCGTATACTCAACCATATTCGTTCAGCGGAAGGATAAAACTAATTATCTGTCAAATCAGACATGAGCTAAGTGTTACCATTCACGAAATAAGCACTAGTTGAAAAAAAGTTAAATGGCGGACCCTGTATAAGTGAAAAAGGATTAATTTCGACTTTTGTGGGTCTACTGTTTTGATATGGTGGATCTAGGGTAATTTTGTTGTTGGAAGACCCTCTATGTTTTTTAAGGGCATGATTTTTTTCCAACACGTAATATTACATTTCTCAATAGTTTGCAGAATAAAGCTATGCTAAAATAAAATATTTTCGAAAAACGTAAAAATAAGGCTGAAAAAGGGGGGTGGGGGATTTAAGCTTGAAAGAAAATTTTTTATCTACTTTTAACAAACATCTTTGCCATATACAAAAATCACGTGCCACTTTTAGTTTTGACGATTCAAGTCGATTTCTCTTAGAGAATTTTTTGAAAAATTTGGGTGCCAGACTCGTGATTAGGAGTCCGGAAATAATTGAACACATTTGTCGGTTTCTTACTCACGTTTTCGCTGTCGCACTGTGTTGCAGGCCTCTAGCCAGGGGGAAAGGGGTAATGACCCCTACTACAACCGTTTGCGCCCCTTGGCCAAATCAGACAATGAAAAACTTTAAATAAATAATTAATATGTATTTTTTTGATATATTTGTTTATTGTTTAAAATTAGTTTAGTTTAAAATAACAAAAAATATACACATACACCTTATTCATGACTTGAATATGTATATGAAATTTGTTTAACAAAATTCAAATTTCTACTGGGTCGCCAACATTTGCTACCAAAAAATAAGATTCCAATTTTAATAATTTTTAACCCGCATCCAAAAGAACTTTTTAGAAATGAAAAGCACGTTGTGCACCACTTTGATGCAGATACAAAAAGAATATATATTTCATTGGATGTTTTTAATTTTTATATTTTTTTATGCATGATGAATGTTTATTAATTTTACAATAAGAAAAAACTGCAAATCTTAATTCTAGCAAAAATCAAAACATGCATGTTTGTTCTTAATATATAAATCTGAATAAAAAATTTGCATCAATTTGATGCAAACGACGGATGCGGGTTAATTCAATTTTTTATTTGTTTTACTTAAAAAATGTCTTATACATATGTTAGCCCATTTCGCTACTCTTTCTTATATTTCTAGCCACTTTAAATAAATCTTGTATTTTCATCCTCATTTTATTACAGTCCTGAATTAATTTTTATATTATTTTTTATGTATTCATCTCATGTATAAAAAGATGGTATGATACATAGATATATTATAAAATTAACTTTTTTTTTAACAAATATGTGTAACATATTCATTTCACACGTTAAAAAAAAAAATTTTTATTTAAATTAAAAAACAAAAAATTTTCCCCCAAGATTCGTGCCTGCCCTCTCTGTCTTCTTGGTCTGGCTACAGGCCTGCTGTGTTATTGTATAGTAATAATTTATTTAATTTAAAAAAATGCTCAAAGTTTTCAGCTTACCTCTTTCATGTTCATAGATATATGTGTGAGTGTGTGTGAGTGTGATTATGAGTGTGTATGTTTACGTGTGAATACAGTTTTGAATGGCTGCATATTATGTTTATTATTTTAGTAAATGTTTCGTTCTATCGCAAGGACCGATTGCAGGGGCAGCAGTTAAAAAGGAAATGGAACCTTTTAAGCAAATTAAGGTAACAGAAAATGTAAATAGAACTATACATGAGCCGTTTATTTTGAAAGTGGGGCAAGTCCATTTTTTGTTATTGCGAGATATTTAGAGGTTTGCATTTTAATAAATTTAAAAATACTAGTACACATTGTTTTTGAGTTTTCTGGTGTTAGATAATCTAAGTTTAATATCCAATAGTGTTTATAGTGCTGGCTATAAAAAATTAAGGTTTTATTACACCTAAAAAGTGCCTTGCCTCACTTTCAATATTAATGAATTATCGTAATCGTTAATTAAGAGTACCGGGAAAATAAAAATTACGGAATGATGACATCCGATTTGGATCAAATTTTGCATGGGGCATCATTGACGGAAATAAAAAACTCAAATTGGAGAAAAAAAAATTGGCGAGATTTTTGGCGGAGTTACAGCACGCAAAAAATTTTAAAAAAATCGGCAAAACGTCGAAAATTTATTTTTACGAAAATTCATATCTCAAACACTTCTTAGCCGAATGTTAAGTTCGAACTATGGTTAGAAAGTTTATTATACGGGTTTTAATGTAAAACTAATTTTGGGATCTTTAGCTGTATAGGGATTGTATCCCTTGTGGTAAGGTAAATGTTGTCGAAGAAGGCGTTCGAACAACACCATTTAAAATTTTAAACTAAAGGGTCCGGCACATAACTTTTTTTTTTTGAAAATTCTATAAAAAAAAATCTACTAAATATTTTCTCAAATTTCTTTTTTTATTTGAAAGTACTATTCTTCCGGTTATTAATGGAAAATAATTTCATTCAAATGGCTGCCTCGGCTGGCCATGCAGTAGCCTACACGATCGGTCCAATTTTTAAGCACATTATCGATTGTGTGCAGCTGTATTTCACCAATGGCTTCACGAATATTGTCCTTTAAAGCGTCAATTGTCTCTGGCTTGTCGGCGTAACACTTATCTTTGAGGGCACCCCACAAATAATAGTCCAACGGTGTCAAATCGCAGCTCCGAGATGGCCAAATGACATCAGCTCTGCAGCTGATAATGCGATCTTCAAAAACAGGGCGCAAAACATCGAGTGTAGCTTCGGCTGTGTGGCACGTAGCGCCGTCCTGTTGAAACCTAATGTTGCCAATATCCTTCTCTTCAATTTTTGTGAACAAAAATTCCTTCAACATGGCCCGATAACGATCGCCATTGACTGTTACGGCCACTCCTTGCTCATTTTCGAAGAAAAATGGCTCAATTATGCCTCTGGTCCAAAATCCGCACCAAACAGTGACTCGTTTTGGGTGCAGCGGCTTTTCAATGTATGCGTGCGGGTTTTCTGTGCCCCAAATGCGACAATTTTGCTTGTTTACATACCCGCCAAGATCAAAATGAGCTTCATCTGAAAAGATGATTTTTTTTGCAAAATCGGCATCTTCTGTAAGTCGATCGCAGACCCATTTCCCAGCGTTGTTCAAGCGTAAACACAACCTATATTCGTTTAGCGGAAGGATAAAACTAATTATCTGTCAAATCAGACATGAGCTAAGTGTTACCATTCACGAAAAAAGCACTAGTTAAAAAAAACGTTATATGGCGGACCCTGTATATAGCTTACTACAATATGAAAATTAGGGTAAAGACTTAATGGGTTAATGAGATATGGTAAATTTAATATCTAAACACAAATTATTTTTTTTATTAACGAACGAGTTTATTTAAATATGTATAAAAAAATTAACTAGCCATTTCAGCTCTTGGAAGGACTTTGACCTAGCTTCTATTAATCAATTGTGTTGTGCGAGTTATTAAATGTTTGATCACAAATGACCAAGAACTGGACTTACGTGTTTTATGTCGACTGCGAACGGCTTATGTTCTCAAGAAGCTTAACATGGCAATTTTTACTCTCTGAGGTTTGCCATTGTCTGCAGAGAAGTGACGACTGAACAGAAAAATTAATTCAATTAAAAAACTTCCTGTCTGAGCTGGAATTGAACCCGGGCTACCGCGGTTCTTTAGCTTAGGGGTCACGCACTCTACCTATTAGGCTACCGTTGCCACGAACGAGTTTATTTACCGAATTTTAATTTTGAGCTACCGTTTGAAATGTAATTGAAGAAACTTTAATATAGAAATAATTTTGAGAAATTTTAGTAGTTGCGGGTTTCCTCCCTTGTGGTAAGGCTATTAATTTCAAAGTAGTGGTCCGAAGAACATCATTTAAAAATGTAAAACACATTTTTTAAAGCTGTTTCAACAACATTACCTAAAAGTTAAAATTTAGCTTTTCAAGAATAAAAACCTTATGGTGGGGACTCAATGGGTTCAGGAGATATGGACATTTTAACATATTTACAAAAATTTAAATTAAAAAATATAACAATATGTTAGCAACTGATGTACAACTTACTTGCAAGCTAATAATACACAGAATTCAAATATTTTCAATTTACACTTTTTCGCAGTATAGCCAATAAACTAAAATTTGCCAGAGTTGCAAATTAATATATAATTATCGAAACACTACACACAATTATGATATACTTATACTTGAAATAAATGAAGAAGCAACTAGAACAGATGGCAACCCTTGATAGAGTTGATGGCGGTGATCCAAAATGGCCTACTGCTTTGAAGTGTCATATGATTAGCAGTCATACAATTCATAGGAATGAATTAGAGGATCTGTACATTCATATGCTAGTTTAAACAGTGAGTTGATAACAGCTTAATCACTCAAAGACTGCTGAAGAGGAATATGTAGCGATTTCCGAAACAGACTGTCTAGTCAGCTAAGTGATTGACTCTATACAGAGTTGTTGTTGTTGTTGTTGCCTTCTTGAAAAACTCACTTGATCTAAAGCTCACAATCTTAATTCATGATATACTTATATTTATAATTTAAAATTTTGCCGTAATATATTCGGTTAAAAATAGTTTGAGATGGACTTGCACCACTTTCAAAATAAACATATTTACAAAACCGTTTATACCTAAAACTTTCTTCCCCGAAATATTAGGAAATCTGATTTTTTTTTTTTTTTTGCTATACATTGCTTGCAGATAACAAGATTATATGAAGTTGTATGTGTAACTATCATTATCTCAATTTTTTATAAAATGGTCTTGTCCCACTTACAAAATAAACGGCTCATATATATGAATATAGTGAAAAACAAATTATCATTCATAAATATTGGCTTAAACAACAAAGAGCTTGTTAGCTTCAAATGTTAAAAAAAAACTTTAATTTGCTAAGTTAAGCGGAAGCGCACAAGTTAACAAATAAATACTAAACTTCTCTTTCAAGGACATCACAAAAAGTAAGCAAAGTTCAACTACGCCCTCTGCTGCACACACTCATATGGGAAAGGGGTGATTGATTCATTGTTAGTGTTCTTGTTGTTGTTGTTGTTATTATTGTTGTTGTTGCTTCAAAGCCATCCTGGTCGACACGAGAATAGAAAACAATGACACATTTCATCAACTAATTAACAATCACAATGAATGAACGAACTACCACAATTCAGACGAAGAAAAAAGTAAACAACAACAGAAACAGCAATAACAACAATTTGAAAGGTTGCAATAGCAACGATAACTCAAATAACTGCTATGAAATGCAAACAACAAATTGAATGTGCACATGAAAAAATTAAAGCTTAAAATGCACAAAAAAGATATAAGTTCAGTGTGACCAGAAGATTTTTGAAAAAATATGCTTTTTGTTAAAAAAAAATATGCTAAATATTCCACTTTCAATTTTTATATTCCACAAAAATATTCCACTTTCAATTTCAAAGATATATATCTAAATAAGTCTAAATATGCATATAAAAACAAACACAGAGGCAAGTTTAAAAACATTTATTTATTTGATTACTATCACGCTTAAATTTATTTTCTTCTCCTATAAAAAATTATAAACATAGTTATGGTTTTTTGAATTTTAAGTAACGATATACAATATACAAAACTAAAATTCAGGCACATCTTCGAGGTCAATTCTTAAATTGTTGCTTGTATTATTATCATAGAAATTCGCATTTCTAAATTTTTTTTATTAAGATATCTGGTATTTGATAGGTATTACATCACTTTTTTTGAACATGCAGCCATGTTTTTACATTCAACAAATTATTTCAGAGTTTTTCTTGCATTCTATTTCGAATTTTCGTTTAAAAAAGAAAGATTCATATAACTAAAAAATCACTCAACCTCAGCATTGCTAAATGGTAAGCTAAGCGAGAAAAGCACAAATTTTGATAATTCTTCAGATTCCGAACTTTGATCAATAACTTTTTTTCTGTTTTATTGTTTTGAATCCATATTTTCAAATAGTTAAAAGAAATAGCTATTGTTAGCAATAATAGTGGTATTCACGATGTGGTGCATTTGTGATATATTTTTGCAAAATTTACAATACTTACAACTTATTGTGATCGAACCTTCAGTAAAGTACATATTATATTTTTAAAATCAGCTGATTTTTGTATGTACTTCTGTTTGGAAATATTAATTTAAATCATCATTTAACTAAAGGAAATCATACGAAAATTAATATGAAAGAATAAATTATATTGATTTTTGTTAAATAAACAGCGTAGCCTTTAGCTTGCTCCATGCTGAGTAGAAATGCTTGTACAAACAGCTGATCCAATACACAACGAAATTTACACAGAATACAATAGTGTTCCATCGTTGTATATTTTCCACAGGGTTGTATTTTGAAAACTGTGCATTTTGTTTTTGTTATATTACAAAATTTACTACATATATCAAACTTATCAAAAATGCACAATACAAGGGAAAATACAACACATCGTGAATACCCCTAATGTTTTCTGAAGTAAATTACTTACTGCTGTAACATAATCCATAAAAAAATCTAGCCAAACAAACATATAAGCAAATTTACTTCACTTTTAAAGCTGCGTGAAGTTATTAAATGAATTGCAATAAAATTGACAACGAAGAAGTTAACCACAAAATGAATTCCTTATATTGCGTTTTACAAGATGGTTCAGAGATGAAAAAATATAAAGTATCGATAGCCAAAAAATAACCATTTAGTAACCAAATAGACATTTTTTATTGCAATTTTTGTGAATTTTGAAAAATATAATCGTACGAAAAATATTCCACTTTTAATGCTGCATATTTTTAAAAAAAAAAAATATGCTTCCCGAAGTTTAAATATGCCAAAGTGGAATATAATATTCCACTCTGGTCACACTGTATACAATAAGTTGTGTCAAAATATAATTTTGATATGAGTGTATCTTTTAATAAGATGCGCATTACTTTAAATATATAATTGTGATATTTCATTTACTCATACAGTATCTTAAAAGAAGCACTTAAGAAACGATCAAAAATAAATTTTTCTAAACAAAAATGATAAGTTGTACTAAAATAAGTGACATCTGTGTCAAATTTCATGTCATTATGTCAGTGGGTTACCAGTGGTACACGTTTTCGTGAACAACAAAGATTTCAAAGAATGTTTCCGATTTTTGATGACCAAGCTCTATTAAGAACAAGAGTGTTCGAGTGCTACAAGAAGTTCAAAAAGGGAGGGGATAGCGACGAAGACGTACCTTATTAAAGACGACCAAGAACATCGACAGATGAGCAACCAGTAAAACACCAGTAAGCTTTGAGTGTGGTGAGATTAGAAAACGGCTTTTGCATCATTAATTTGAAAGTCATGTAGTCGCTTTTTCAAGATGCTATTGACTTTGGAAATCGCTTAAGAGATACATTAAATATGGAGTAAAATGTAATGACATATAATTTCCAGTTTTTCCTCTCTAGCTGCCGAAGGGGGGAGGGAGCCTTGCATTTTCTTACTAGCTTAATCAAGGAGAATCACCATCCGAGAGAATTAATGCTATTCTGGGGCACTTTGTATATAATTCATGCAGCTTTAAATACAAGTGTCCCTATTTCTTTGCACATCACTGTATATCCAATATGTGAAAACACACAATTTGCAAGTGCATTCTAATATGATCCCAAGGATTGGTCTCTTTTGTCATCCCAAGTCAAGCTTCTACAATCGTTTTTCTTATTTTTCTATAATGTTGTTTACACTACTGTTATGAATGATTTACTGAGTATGAATGAATTGTGTGACTTAAACTTAATTTTTTAGAAATAAGGCACTTTAGACGTGCTTTTCAAATAAAACTTTTGTCAATTGCTTTTTTTTTGGTAAGATACTTGTTTCTTAAGTTGCGCTTTTTGTAAAGTTTTTTTATAATATATTGTTTTTTATTGAGCTATCATTTTTCTGATTCCTCAAAATACTTCGGATCCGATAACTTTAAACTTTCACCTTGAAGATGAGGCCAATTTTTTTTCGAGCAGTTGTAAGAGTTCGAGAATTTTCAATGCAAAGCTGTAGAATCAGTTAAGTTGATTAAAAAAAAAATTTTATTTTAAAATTATAATGATACAATGAAAAGTAGAAAAAATGTTTTCTTGTAATAAAGAAGTGAAAAAGCACGGAATTTTTTAGTTTTAGTAAATAAATTATTCATAATATTACTGTAAAATGCTAACTTTTACGATCGGCAAATTTACTGGAAGAGTACAGTGTTGCCATATGGTACGATATATAGGATTTGTTCCGATTTTCATTCTTGAATTCGATGATCCGATATTTTACGAAAATGTTAGTCTATTTCAGGAAAATAGATCCGATGTACGATTTTGCATATATTTCTTTAACAGAACAATGTATATATGACTAAAAAAATAATATTTTCCCATATATCAGTTTCAAGTTTCAGAAACTGCATTTTCTTAGACAACACTGTAGTGTCATTCTAGTACAAAACTAGTGATTTCACTAGCCGCTAGGTAGCCGGTACTAGTTCCACTTCAATCGACCTTCTTTGCATTCAAGTGGATAACTGTTCATTAGAATTATATTGAAAGGGGTCAATTGCTACCTTTTACGCACCTCTTCCCTTGTTGCTTAACTAGTCATGAAGATCCAGCTTTTTCACTAGTTGATATTTAAACAAAAAAAAAACGTAGGCAGACTGATTGATATTGTTTATTTAATATATATATATATATTTTTTCGACACGATATTTTCTTCATGTTGCTCAATGAAACTGAAAGCTTTATATGTTACTTTTTCTCGAATAAATTACTTCGAAGCATGGTAGAAGAATAGAGGTAGTCGCACGGATGAGAGCGAACTACCATAACTGTTAATAGGCAACTGACAGCTCATACAAAATCTGCAACCGATGAGAATGCGATGAGAAAGTAAAAATTAAAAAATTTGAATCTGTCATGGCTGAAACTATTTTGCTTTCTTAATTTTTTATTGATCAATCAATTAAAATAGGATTTTGTTCAGCTATTGAAGTAATTTATTTGGTTGTTATTAAATTTGGATGGTGGTGGATGGCAAACTACGCTTTCGATGGCAAACACGAGCATCTTTTAGGAACATGTTCCATCGTTGTCTTCTAGGCTCGTCAGTTGGAACACGAAAACTCGGACCATTTTCCTTGCACAAATGTTTTTGGCACAACACGCACTTCATTGAATTTCAAAAAAATAAGTAATTCACTTTTATTCAGGTTTTTAAACACAACACAAAAATATCCAATCGGTGTAATTTAATATTTCGCTGTTATTTTTTTTTTTTTCTTTAAGAAAAAACTGATTTTGACAATTCTGGTAGTATTGTCAAAGAGATCACGATTAGCCGCGAGATACCTGTGTTATTCTACCATGCTTCGAAGTATGATTTTGTTAGAGCAAGTTTTATGAGTCATTCATGACGTTAAACACATAAACAAGAAACAAACGAGCCGAAAGTTAATTTAACTTACAATTTTATGCATGGCCTTGGATCAAAAAAGAAGCTAGTGCGTATAGAACTATTGAAGTAGCTAGCGTGAATGGGCCAATTGATGCTTTCGATACTGGCGGGAAGCTGATACATTCGAACACATTCTTATCCATATGAAAAATTACAGTTCAGTCAACTACAAAGAAGTATGCTTATTATCCCTAAATTTCCCCTGCGAGAATAGCTTCCTTGGCGTGGTGCAGGGGCTTAGGTTGTAAAAAAGAAATGGGCTACCATGAAGCGAGCGCAAGCCCGTAAACGTTTTGGCCATTTGGGTATAGCGGCACGTTCCTTTTCCTTCGGCATCGCTGACGCTGTATTGATCAAACTACGTTTGAGACTCTCCACATTTCGGTGAGATTTTTTGCATACGATGCTTTCCAACTCTAACCACAAAGAGTAATCCAATGGATTCAGATCCAGGCTCCCCGAAGGACATTCTTCCGCTGCGATAAAATCCGAAATATTGCACCTCAACCAATCCTAAGTGGCTTTGGTCTTGTGTGCTGGAGCACAATCCTGTTGAAAAACCATTTCTGTCCATTGAAAAGGGTATTGCTTAAACCCCTTACCACACACTTTAAGACATCATTTTGATACACTTTTCCTCCAGCTTTTATCCCTTTCTCACAGAAATGCAAAGATGTGGTACCTTGATGAGAGACTCCCCACTAAACCTTGACTGAAGCAGGATGATGACATCTTTGAACCCTTGGAACAGCATTTTTAGGTTCTTTGGATGTTCTTGCGTCCGTAAAAGGAATGTTTTCGTGGCCATTTTCTGCGTGCCACTGAAGAATCCGCTTGCATATTTCGATCCTAATAGTTTTTAATCGTGGCGTTCATTGATGAGATGTTGACCGTCAAAAGGCTTTCATCTCGAATAAGTCTTGACATGGATCTGGTATATATATTCATTTCTCTAGGCCAGAGACTCTGGCCATAATTTTGTGTTTCCTGAGGGGATTTTGACGAATTCCTTCTCGCACAGCTTTTATGACCGAACCGGTACGGGAAACGCACGGACGACCACTTCTTTCTCTGTCATCTACTCTTGGCGATTCGCTGAAACGATCAATAGTCCGATAGACGAACATTCTTATTATTTTGAGGTGTTTTAACAACTCGAAAACTTGACTAGCACTCTTTCCGCACTTGTGCAGCACTATTAAAGCTATTCGGTTTTCTTCGACGCCCCTCTCCAAGGTTTCTACCAGAGATAAAGAGATAGGAAACTTAAATTTTGTGACGTCAAAACATATGTTTTTTCCATTTTTATGTACTTTGGTGAAACTCATTTATTGTGTACGTGAGTTCACCTCAGATCAGTGTTGCCGCGACGATTCTAAAAAAAGTATCCATGAAAAAGTCACAAATGTATCCACTTCAGAAAAAAGTATCCACATATTAAAGTACTGAAACCCAATTTTTTAAGCTTTAATAGCAATTCCATTTATTTAATTTGAAGACTAACAAATAGCTTTGTTAAAATGTAATAGTAAGAAACAAAGCATGAACATGTATAAAATAATAGGATTTATTTTTTTAAAAGTTAAAATAATGAACAATAAGAATTTTTGATTATGACGCACTTTTGAAATTTAAGTCCCAAAACAGGGTTTTTACTGGTTATTCAGTGTAAAATATACGATTTTTTAAATGTTGATAGCGAAAGCTACTGATGTAAATAACATATTAAAATTTCAGATGATTCGGCTGAATAGCTTTTGTTTTCGATACAATACATTGCCGAAAAAAGTAGTTTTGAGATAAATGAGTGTTAAGAGAGTGAGTATGTATATCTCTGCTATGCGCTCGATACCTGCTAAAACGGCTATAGAAGTGGAGATAACGTCAGTATCCTTACAAAAATTTAACAGTAAATTCTCAAAAACTATACTTTTGAAAGTTTAAGAAGAAATAGAAAATAAAAATTTTAGACAACCTGCTTTTTCAGTATTTTCAGTACTTCAGTCTGTTATATTTTGTGTTATTTTTATATTTTGTATAAATTATGTTTATAATATTAATTGTAAAAGTTTGATATTTATACAAAAAACTATATACAAAACATAACTGTTAAATAGCGATTTTAAAAATAATTAAAATCGTTATATAATCCTTGAGGGAGATGTTTTTGATAAGTAATTGATTTCGATTACAAATAATCAAAAAATAATTAATTCTACTTGGAATTACGAAAATAATCAAAGAGAATAAAAAGTAATCAAGAAACAATAATCCGACTACTTTTAGAAATTATTTTTGATTCTGTTTGATGTCGACTCGCATCGTTTCAACGGTGAGGTTGTGAAGTGCAACCAGTCATTATTAACTGAAATTGCCCATACGCTGATACGGCTTTTTCAGTTAACACAGTTATACGAATAACAGTTATACGGAAACTTAATCAGTTTTATTAACAAAAGTGTTGGGAGCTACCGTATGAACTTTGGGTTCATGGTTCCTTCTCTGTTACCGCTGCTATACATAATAAAAAAAAAGAATCAAACATAATTTCTAAAAGTTCTCTGATTATTTTTCTTGATTACTTTTAATTATTTTTGGTTATTTTCTACATCTAAAGTAATCGTAATTATTTTGCGATTTTTATAATTATATTACGATTATAAACAGAAAATCAATTATTTTACAATTTTAAAAAAATAATCGAATTGCTAATGAATACGATTAGTAATAATTATTTAACAGCTATGATACAAAATAATATATAAATACATAAAAAAGTAATTTAATAGCTTATTCAGTTAAGTGTAATATAAATAAAATGGGTTGCTATTGCCCTTTGTTTATATTAAATTTAAAAATTATTCGTTTTTAAGTATTTTGCAAAACAATATACCTTTACTTGTTCCCAAAAAAAATCTACTGGTCTTATCGTTATTGTCCAAAAAGTACTGTCCAAAAATGTCTTAATGTCATAACTTTTCTTAAAGTTTTTGTTGAATTTAAAGAAATACCTCCTTTTTTATATTTTTGCAAATAAAAACATATATTCATATATGAGTATGAAAAAAGTATCCATAAATTTTTCCTAACGGCAACACTGCTTGGACTTATTCCTATGGTGTAATTATTCTAAGATAATTTCACCATGATGTTTCAGGTATGCTTTCCATTGCATTTCCGAAGTCTTTTTTTGGTATTCCTTTTGTTACCCATTTTGTTCCAATAATATGCATTTTTACAGTTATCGGACCTCAAACGTAACTGGTGAAATTCTTCAATCTACCATAAACCAGGGTTGTTTTCCGTTGATTTTACGACCACTTCTAAATGTTTTGTGCTAGTATTGGAGCCAATTTTACGTAAAATCGAACATAGTGCTTTCCCTCTCCAACGGAGTTTCCCATCTCTTTATCTCTGGTTTCTACTCAAAACATGCAATCGAACTAAATTGCAAATTGTTCCTCTTGCATGAGCTTTTGATATAAAAAGAGATAACGGTATCATTCTAAGTATTATTTTGCTACAGTGGGACCAAAAAGTATTGTAAAAGAACTTATGGCAGGGCAAATAAATGTATTATCGAAGATACCAATATTTTAATTAAATGTCACATTTTAAGTTAGAACTAAATATAGAGCTGCTGCGATACTCGGTCCAATTCCGCTGACTTTTCGCACAACTTCCACACCGCTGTACATAATTTCATTATTTTATGTATTAACAAAGCGATTTTTTCCAACTCTATTCCTTAGAAATTGAGAGGTTCAATTAAAAAAACAATTTGCCATTTCAGCCCTAGAAAGACTTTGACTTTGGCTACCGCGATTTTTTAGCTTTAGTCACGCACTCTACCTACTAGGCTACGGCCGCCACTTCCAGGCGTTCAATTACCAATTACGATTTCTGTAATGAAAATGACAAATTTTTCAATTCCATTCCTGAGGAATTGACAATTTTTTCAATTCCATTCCGAGGAATTGAGATGTTCAATTACCAATTACAATTCCTGTAATGGAATTGACGATTTTTTCCAATTACATTCCTGAGAAATTCAGGAGACCAATTACCAATTACAATTTCTGTAATGTAATTGAGAAGTTTTTCCAATTACATTCCTGTGGAATTGAGATGTACAGTTACTTATTCCTAATTCCAAGGAATTAGAATTGAGGTAGAATTAATTTCAAATGGAATCATTACATCCCAGTTCTGGCAATATATTAATAATTGTTTCGTTGAAAAAAAAATTTAATTATTTATATAGAATAGTATCCGACCGAAACCGAATATTCGGTCATTTTATAATATTCGGCCGAAACCGAAACTGGTTATTAATATGAAAACTTAAGTTTTTACAAATAATTTTTTTATTAAAAGGAAACAAAAGTACATACTTTCATACACATAAGAAAAAAATTTAATATAAAAAAGTATTATTTGAATATTAAAGTTTATAATAATTAAAGTTTTCTATACGACCTTGTTATTTATTATGTTGATTTTCTATGATTTAAATACAAATTCTAAATGTTTGATAGTTTAAATCATTCTTGATTTTAAATATAAATTCTAGTTGTTTGATAGTTTAAATTCGTTTATTGAGCTTTAGGTCAGGTTAGAACAATGAATTTTTTCAAAAGAAACAACAACAACAACAACATTTTCAATGTGAAAAGGAAAACATAATAATAGTGAAGTTTATAATAATTAATTGAAGTTGACTATAATAATATATAAGATAATTTTTTATTATATTTTTTATTACAAAATCATTGCATATTTTATATCTTTCTTCAGTACGCACTCAAAATAGTATGCACCTACAATGTACATTTTTATAGAACTACAAAACAAATTATTTTTGTTTTTTTTTTTAAAGGTTTTTATTATAAAAATAAAAAATATTTTGTTTTCTTTTTCTTTATTCCCAAAGAAGTAAAATATAAGGAAGTGGTGCAGTAGCAGAAAAGTGTGGTATTTTCTATATTGGTGGTGGTTCACACAAATACAGAAACAATCACATAGGGCCGTATTTGGTTGTATCGTAAAAGAAGGCCCAAACTATTAAAGTTTTTTCTTAAGCATTAAAGTTTTAGGAACATTTCAAGAATAGCAAAAACTCTAATTTTTAAAAAAAATTCTGATCTCTCGCAATTGGCTGAGAAGTTATAGACATCCAACTTTGAAAAAAATGAACTAAAAATGTAGCTGACTTTTTAAGTTTTCCAACACAACTAAACTTTATGGTATCAAAAGAAAGATAATACGAGCATCTATTCAACAAAATAGCAAACATAAAAATACATGCATTGAAGATACAACTATTTTTTACTTAAAATCGCGAGGTTTTTCCAAATTTAATAAAAAAAAAATCTAAATGTATTTAGTAGTCTCTTTTTAATACGAGGCTTTCAGCCTCTGCTTGGGGATTACAACCCTCAGTAAGTCCAACACAGGCTTCGCTGTCTACAATACTTCTGGATGTAGTTATCTTTTTACTTATTCTCTTTTTAATGTATTGCTTTCGTAAAAGGGAAAACACTAGTATTTCAGACAAATTCTAATTAAAAAAAAAATTATATCTTAAAGAGTTATGCATGGAATTTTATGTTTGACTCCTCGTGGAATAGATACGCGCATTACCTTTTTTTTAATACCAATAAAGCTTATTTTTGTTGAAAAACAACAAGATTTTTTAGTTGAGTTTTCTAAATTTTAAGGCCTTTAAATTCTAAACTTGAACTTTAATTACAAATTAATTTAGATTATTTTTTAAAATCCTTAGTTTTTTGAGTGTTTCTGTTTAGTTGTTGTGCAGAAATCAGAAAAATTAAACAAACAGATACTAAATCTGATTCACTATGCTGAAAACAAGAGCGCCCCTCTTTTAGCCAAAATATATTCAACTGTGAAAAATGACTGCGCCTCTGAAGCAGTGTTTGTGTTTTGACAGATGTGGTTTGATCAAATTGCCGGAAAATCTACGTGGTCTAATTTGCATTTTTTAACCCTTTTTTAATGAGAAATATATACATTTCTAATACAAATCAGTTAAAAAAATATCGTAAGAAACTAAATAAAGCACCTTTGTTAAAAGAATTCAAACCGTATGGACATATTTACCTGTGGAACGAAAGCGCATTGTTTTTAAGTTTTCGGGAAGTTTAACAATTTTTAGCCGCACAACTTATGTTGAATTTATTTTTGTGGTTCTTTTCTTTGATTTTGTCGCTTTTTAAGCAGTGAAAAATGCTTAAAACTACATTAGGGGTATTCATGGGTTGTTGCGCATTGCAAGAGTGTGAAAATGCAAGGTATTTTGCGCACTAACGCGTGAACATCAACATTGCAACTTAATTATGCAATAAAAATTATATGTCCAATGAATACTAAATATATTGCCACCTCATTTAAAAATCTCAAAACTTAAGTTTTTTAAAGTTTTACCCAGGTGGCAACTTTGTTTGAGAACAACCAAAACATGTATCAGCTGTTTAGCATCACTGCTTGTGTGTTCTCGCAATAGGTTTGGCCAGTGCGTAATTCAAGAAGAGTTACAACATTGTTTCTAATGTGTTTGTTGTAGGAGTGATGCGAAAGTTCGCAATATTGCATCGTCGCAACTGCGTTTCGCATCAACCCGTGAATACCCCTATTAATTGTTTAAGGTTTTGTGCAAAATTTGAAGTCATTAGATTAATTTTTGTGAAATTGAAAGAGATTTTACCACTTTGGTGAACTCACTTTATATGGGAGGTAGACGTGATTTTTTCGACTTTTACAAATTTTATATTAAAAATGCGTATTGAAGGTTAAAGCTTATGTGCAAAATCTTAAGTCATTAGATTAGATTTTGTGGAATTGAAAGAGATTTTACCGTTTTGGGTAAGTAACTTTGCAAGAGATGTAGGCGCGGTTTTCATTCCTTTTTTACAAATTTCATACTCAAAGTTTATAATAAATATTAAAGACGCTATGCAAAATTTTAAGTCATTATATTAGGGGTATTCACGGGTTGTTGCGAATTGCAAGAATGTGAAAACGCAAGATAATTTGCGCACTTACGCGTGAACATCAATATTGCTACTTAATTATGCAATAAAATTAAATGTCGAATGAATATATTGCCACCTTATTTCAAAATCATAAAAAGTTATTAAAATCTACGTTCAAAATTAACATTTTTAAAGTTTTACTCAGGTGGCAACTACGTTCGAAAACAACCAAAACACGAATCATCTGTTTAGCATCACTGCTTGTGCGTTCTCGCAATTGGTTTGAGCAGTGCATAACTCAAGAACAGTTTCAAAATTGCTTCCAATGTGTTTGTTGTTGGAATGATGCGAAAGTTCGCAATCATGCATTTTCGCATCGTCGCAACTGTGTTTCGCATCAACCCGTGAATACCCCTTTTATTTTTAACTATTTTGCTGAGGAGTCTTCCAATCAAATGCCAGTGTTCTCAGAAATGTCAAAAAACACTCTCTGTCTCGCTCGCACAATTTACGAATGGTGCGACAGTTCACGTACAGTGTATGTGTAAGCAACACCATTTCCTTATATTTTACTTCTTTGTTTATTGTACACACACACAGAATTCATTCGGAAGTTTAATTATCATATATTGATTTCAGTACCTATAAAACGTTAATATTAATTGCAATTGAGATAATAGAATTGAAAATGATAGTATCGAACGCATAATATTAGCCAAAATTATGCGTACAAGGTCGGCCTTTGTAGTCTAGTGGAGGCATGGTTCTTTTCACTTTCTTTGTTCTTTCCTACATTTAAGAATTATGGAAAACTAAAAACCCACAACTACATTGTGGAAAATGTGGAATTAAAGGACAGGAACAACTAAGGACTGGAAATGCTTGCCGAGGTTAAGGCATAACACTACCCTCGGTTAAAAGCAATTCAAACTGTCTTTCACGGTTGTTTCGCCTAATCAATAATTCACGTATGGTTCCAATCAATTCCTCTTAACAAATCTATCCCTTTCCTATCAGGTCAAAGACCAAACGTTGTTTGTATAAGGCGCATGCCTTGGTTCTTTGATCTTTTTAAAAAACACGAGAAATCAAATTATAGACGAATTCATCATTTTTGTTTTGTACAATGCGTTGCAAATATTTTTGTATTTGAATTAATTGACTGATGCAAGAAGTTTTTACCAAAAGTTTCGGCTAGTTTCGGCTCAAATCTGGCCGAAACCGAAACCGAAACTGACCGAAACTGACTGAAACTGACAAAAAGGGCTGAAACTGGCCGTAACCGAAACCGAATATTCGGTCAGACACTAATAAAGAAACCATAATATGTTACGTTCCGCTACATACGTTACGATACAGATTTTTCTCTTCAAAGAAGTCAACATTTTTTAGTTTTATTTATTTAATTGAACTAGAAAAGCATATAAAGTGTAATTCAGGATCGTAAAAATCGAAAACTGAAAAAAATCGAATTAAACTTTGTAGTTAACGAGTATTTCTTATACTTATAAAATTCCAAATTTAATTAAAATTTTTCAACTTGTCACCGTTTTTTATCTTTCGTTGCCATTGATTATGTTTGTTGCCATTTTTCTCAAATGTTTTTTAAATGATTCAAATTAAGATCAGCTCTCAGATCTCTCACAATATAATTTTAAATAATAAATTTTTTTTTCTCTTTTATTATGGAGGTTTGAAAGAATTTTCAGCAACATTTAATTTTTCAGTCGCGGTAGGTCTTTTGGTGGAAATGCCCATATTCAGGTTAAATCGAAGGCTAGTTAGTCAAGGAATATACCTTCGCAATGTCAAACCAATCGATTTATTACTTTTTGAGTAATATTGAGTACTATATCCCGAAAAAAGTATCGTTTTTAGAAAATCGCTTTTAAAGTAAAGTTTTTTAACAAAGTTTTATAATTCTTTTATGACTACTAAGAACTTATTTCCCTCAGTAGAGACCACATCACCACCTTTTTATGGGTCTTAAAAGGTCACTGCCTTATTGGCAAACATGCTCAAATTTTTGTGGTCGACTTTTACAGAAGCTGTAGAGATGAAGAGTAGGAGGAGGAGAATCCACAATGCATCTCCTCTGCACCTGTCCAGCGCTGGCTCAAAACCGTCTTCGCCAATTAGGCAACTAGCTCTTCAATGAACTATACGACCTCTCTGAATATCCAATATACAGAATTCACAGCTTTGTTAAAAGCTGGTTCAAAAAAAGTAGAGTAGGAAATTTGACCCATTTCATCACAACGAGCCTCATTGGCATAAGTGTGTCTTGCCACGGTAACCTAACCTAACCTAACTTAACCTAAAGTAAAGTTTTCTAGCATGTCACTTTGGTGAATATTTTATAGTATTTAAGACTGGTTTTCTTCTTTTTTATTTTAAACATTTTTATTATCTTTTTAAATTGTTAAATGAACTCCGTTTGTATTTAATTTATGCATATTTTCAGTGTATATCTCAGCAGCGATATGAGCAGCATTTGTTATGGCCGCCAGAAATAAAACCGAGCAGTCGTGCAGGAGTTACTCCTTAGAGTGAGATAGAATGCTACTGTTGAGTAGTAAGCAAATTAATATCGCAGGAAAAATCAAAAACTTGTAATTAAAGCTCATTCAAAAATTGACATCGTGACGGAATGGCATACGGTATATAATGCGGATAGAACGTAAAAAAACTACGGAAAACAATAAAGAGATAATACAAATATCGAAATGAAATAAAAACAAACAAAAAAGCAGTATAAAATAAATAATTAAAAACACATAAGCCAATTTATTTGACCACTAATTTAACAACATAAAAAATAAAACTAAAGTAAAAAGTAAACTCAGTTCGTGATTAAAAAATTATGTCCCAACACGGCTAAATAAATGATGATGGGATGCAGTTCCTCGATGGATATAAATACGGTTAGCGAGGATGCAACAAATGGTGTGCTGCGAATACAACAAAATGGCATGGTAATAAAATATATCTACTTCCTGCTTCCTTCTTGCCACCATCAACTACACCAAAGTGATTAATTATATTAAGAAAAAACTTCTTGATTAGAGTCAAAGTAAATAAAGTGCCTTGTTATAAGAAGTGCTTAATTGGAAATTAATAAATAATTTCCCAAAAATAAAATTATTCCTAAGCCCAAATCAAATTCTACTCTCCTCACATTTAACACATAATACATATATGTATATATATATATATATATATATATATATCTCTTCATAGGATCCAACCGATGTGGTACAAGAATTTGTGCGGTTGGATGAACTAATCAGTAAATTGGAAGCTAGCTGCCCAGGACCTCGTATGGCCACTGCCGAAGCTTGGGTCGAACACTTGCAAAGTAAAAGTAATGCGCTCCAGGGCATTGAAGGTGAGGCAGATACAACATTAAATAATCAACAAATGGATCCGAATATTGAAGATCAAGAACTACAACTCGAACAATTTGAGCTGCAACAGAATGGACAACTGATAAAACCTACTCTACACGGTAATGGAACAATACCAAAAACAACAACACACAATGTTAATGGCAACATACCCAACGGTGCCAACGGTATCGTTATCGCTAAAAACAACAACAAAGCAATGAATACACCAACACAGGATTTAGCCAATGTAAGTGTTTTGTTGCACGCATAGAAGCTAGAAATTTAATAGGTAATTAACCGGAAACGCAAATTTTCCACTCATATTTCATATCTTGATTCACAAAAATTAATGTTTTATTAGCTATCTGGTGTTTATAAAATGAATGAAAAATAGTTTCCATTAGACAAAATAAACAGGGGGTCTTAAGCAATAATTTAACAGCAGAAATCGGCTTCAAATACTATTATTACCTACCTACACTAATAACTAAAATGATTATGAAAAAGTTTTTTTTAGTCGTTAAATCTCTCTAAAATAATTGAATGGCTGGGACGCCAGGCCACAAACGGTAACTAAGCAGTAAGATCTTTTAGTCCAATTTTCGTTTTATTCCCCCTTATATTTGGGGTGCAAATAGGTTTTGAGGAATTCAGAAAAGATGGCATAACTACAGTAGAATTAAAGAGCACCAGTAACTATTTTAATGTTAAAGTGTTAATATATCCCTTAAAAACTACAAATTAAATCACCTTTAACAATCACCTTCACTCCAACAAAACAGAATTTGAGGAAAGCGCTGCTTTATTGTTTAAATTTGAAGAAAAATGAAGGTTGCTAGTGAAGCATATGGGAAATATGCTCAATCAATAAAAACATGTGGGTACTGGTTTCTGCACTTTAAAAGTAATAATTTTGACACCAGCAACAAAGTGGGGGTCAAAGGGAGGTCAGTAGTATAATTTGTTTTATGAAAATCCTGAGTTTTGACTATATCATTATTGGGGCTCACTGTATGAGTTATGATTTTTTTTTTTTTGTGAAGCAAAACGCGTTGAATCAATTTCCACTTTGTATGGATGATGACGAAGTTCATGTTTAGTCACCACAACCAATATTCCAGCAACATTGCTTTACTAACAGAGAGGGGTGGGCGTAGTTCTGATCTGACCAAGCTCATTTTCTACATATCGTTCAAGAACTTTAAAGAAAAATTATTTGAAAAATTTTTCAAAAATCTATTTATTAATAAGAGAAAAACCTTTGCTTTCTGCGATAAGTAGGCGTGGTTTTGGTAAGACCATTCCCATTTTTTTATATATTTTATTCAGAAGTCCCTACACATTATTCCAGGTCCATATCTCTTTTTGGTCGTCTATTTCTTCGTTGAGCAGAAACAAAGATTCCACGCGTTGTTCTTTCTTAAAAATATGCATAACTTGAACACATTTAGAATGCACTCACATAATCCCATGCTCAAAATTTGCGCAAAACTCGGAACATCATTTGTAATTTTTTATTTTTTTATTTGAGGATAAATTAGTACTGTAATGCTTGGTTTTTACTATGTCATTTTCAGTGGTAAATTGTTGTCAATCAAATTGAAAACAACAACATGTAGACATTTTTTCTAACTTTGGCAACTTAGAAAATTAAAAACAATTAAATTATTAAATAGAGCTATGCAGAAAATGTTCTAAAGTTTTATTAAGGTGATATTTCAGTTGATAAAATGACATAGCGAAAACCAAGCATAAGATACAATAAGATCTTTAAGAAGTACAACGTGAATCAAAATAACTGTCGCACTTATTTTATGCCACAAATCAAAAGCATGGTGTAAACTTTATTAAACAAATATTTGTATTTATTATTTTAAGCATTCTTAGTAACTCTTCATCATTAAATTCGAATCTTTTACCATTGATTTATTTTAAAAATTTAAAACAATTATGTTGATTTTATATGATTTAAATACAAATTCTAAATGTTTGATAGTTTAAATCATACTTGATTTTAAATACAAATTCTAGTTGTTTGATAGTTTCAAATCGTTTATTGAGCTTAAGGTCTGATGAAGCCTTTAGCACGGCCGAAATTGCAATAAAATCAGCTAGTGATTTTTTCCTTTTCATATTGAAAAAACTTTGTTGTTGTTGTTGTTTCTTTGGAAAGATTCGTTAGAACAATTAATTGTTCTAACTTTGACCTTCAGCTCAATAAACGATTTTAAACTATCAAACAACTAGAATTTGTATTTAAAATCAGGTATGATTTAAGCTATCAAACATTTAGAATTTGTATTTAAATCATATAAAATCAACATAATAAATAACAAGGTCATTTAGGAAAAAAACTAATTTAAAACCATTTATGAAAGACGAGCATGCGGCACTCATCTGGTTTTCAGGTATATCATCTGATATTTTCATTAATCGTCGCTTACATTTTCATCAACAGAAATAAAACATGGCAAATTTGCTCTGCACCAGCCTTGAACGATTTTTGCCTTGTGTGCTGGAAAAGAATCTTGCTGAAAACAAAAGTGACCCTCTCTGCAAATTTGCTTGGCATGCGGCATAAAATAGTTCTTTAAAACATGTTCTTAATAATATTCCGAATAATTTTAACACCTTTTTCGATAAGAAGAAGGGGCAATTTTCCTTTTCGGAGAAAGCGTCCCAAGCCATGATTGACGAAACATTTTGAAATATTTTAATGGTTTCTTTTTTTTTTCTTTAGAAATATCTGCCATGCAAGCTGAGTACAGTCTATCATTTTGCGAGTTGTGGCTTTCTTGCAAAAATAAGAATTTTTCGTCGGAAAATATGATACTGCAACCTGCGTGCTAGCGAAGGATCTCTGCACTTATTTCCTTTCGCAATATTATTATTATTGACAAAACTTTTGAAACTTTTCATGCAATAAGTGTACAATTAATGCCAGAGTCGTAAAAAACCACATGTGTTTTCCAGTGTTGCTTTTTTTTAATTGGTATTAATATAGGTGCGACAGTTACTTTGATTCACGCTGCACAACGGTGGGACATAAATAGTCAACTTATAGCATAATTTAAACTCTAAAGCTTAAACGATAATTAATTTATAGTTTAGAACAGAAGTAGAAATAGAAATAGAAATAGAAAGTACATAATAAACAGGGTTTTTTGGGTGTCGCCAAGAGGGCCAGGGGGGAGGGGGCAGTTGCCCTCTAGAGATGAAAAAATAAGACAAATGCAAAGCAACCACTCACTCACAAATGCAAAGCAACCACTCACCCACTCACTAGTCCACTCACTTGACTAGCTTGACCGATAATTCCCGCACGTCAAAACTTGAGTACATTCACTAATTCCATTTTAAGCAAAATGTATTACTGGTACATATTCCTCAAAATGGATGTTAAAAATCATTACTGCCAACCTTGAATACCTCTACAACATTGCGTAAGCTTTAAAATTATTTAATAGCAACACTTATTTTTTGTTCGACTCGTTTCTCATCATTGTAACTTCGAAACGAGCAGAGGACACAAAGTTTTTTTTATCATCTCTATATAATTTTTTTCATATTCGCTATTGTTAAAAATTCCAAATTAAATAATAGGAAATAATTAACTCGCTGTAGAAACAATGGACATCCAACAAGTGCCCACCAACTTCAAATTTTTTCATTTGCAGTAAATTTAAAAAGAGAAAACCTGAATGAGCAAGCAGTGACAGCTATGCACAGGCTGAAAATGTACAAAAGAAAAAGGAGAACAAAATGGAGACAGTATCGCATGTTTCTAGCTCAATCACCAGAATGGGAGATACTCAACCTCACGCAGTAGCTCAAAACCCTAATATTGGCGCATGTTCTTGTGATGATTTTTGGGTAACCTTCTGAGACCAATCTCATCAAAAAATCTGGACTCGGATCCCGATTCTTCGGCACATTAAAAGCATTTTACAATTGCTTAAGAGTCACCGTGACAATCCTTAAAAATTCACGGCTGAAATTATAAACGATGCTACTATTGTTGCAGAGAAAGTCGAACTGAGGAAAACATCACATCAATATATATGGGTCATTCTTTTACAAACCGTACAGATTTGAACAAAAAATGACCGACCCATTTTTGATTTGCATGAAATTTTTTTCGGGTTCTATATCGAAAAAAAAGAGACACGTGTTGTAAGCAGCCAGACTTACAACAACAAATGCAAGTGCACCAATAAGAACTCGTGAAGATCCGTATGTTTTCACAGATACAGTGTCAACCACGCCGTCAATATTATTCAATATACAGAAATCAAGAGGAAAATTACCTGAATCGCTTAATACAACTAAATTTATACATCAAAAAATACCCGTCAACGCCACCTCCACTTCAAGTTCCTCATCAGTCGTCGCTTCCACTAGCCAAAGCCACAACAACAACAACAACAAAAACTAAACAACAACAACAACAAAACAACTACAGTAGCAGTAATAACAACAACATCTACAACAACAGCAGCAATAAAAGCAATAACAACAACATTTGCAGCAGCAACAACAACAACATTAACAGCAACAACAACAACAACATTAGCAGCAACAACAATTTTCTTTCTACATAAAAAATATTTTTGTATACTGTGTTAAATTTTTTGTTTGTTACATTTTATAAAAATTTTTTCAGGTTGCCTTGTTATTCTAGTTTCTCACGAGGTACACACTTAGCTTCTTTTAACGAATATTATACAATCGGGACGTAAGAAACCAATTGTATCATATTCGTAGGCACTCCACTGCACAAGGGCAACACAAGTTAGGAAATACACTAATAGGCATACATTTTAGGAAATTATGAGTCTGTCACACACACCACCACCCGTTCCTAGGCAAACACCTATACCTTCACAAACTTCTGACCCTCTCGCTCACTTTGGCGAAGGCGACCATCGTCCCCTTATACATTTACAGACTGATTTCGTCAATCCATTTGACACTCCAATGCGGTCAGAAATTCAAGCGGTATCAGTTAAATTGCCACAATTTTGGACAACTTGTCCAGACGCATAGTTCGTCCATGCAGAAATTCAATTTCAATCAAAAGGTATTTCCACTGACAAAACAAAGTACGAATACCTGGTTACAGCTCTACCTCAAGAGGTAATCATAACGGTGCTCGACTTCATTCAAAAACCTCCGTCTTCAAATTTATACGAAGGTTTAAAAAGAACATTAATCGATAGACACACTCTGAGTGAGACTAAGAGGTTCGACAAAATTCTGTCTGGCACCGAGATGGGTGACCAAAAACCATCTCAATTCTATAGAGCACTACTCATGTTGGCCGGTACCACAGTTGATAGTGAATTAATCTCTAAAATATGGCTACGAAAGCTCCCAAAAGTCTCAATATAGCATTGACCGGATCTAATCACAAAGACTTAGATGAATTATTGAGATTAGCTGACAAACTGTGGGAAGTTATGTCAGAAACAGAAGTAGCTTCAGTTGGCAATGATACCCAACGCATCCCTAAATCTACTGAACTCACGATGATTACGCAATCGTTTGCCGAAACGACCTCAAAGATTCTAACAAGTTTCAACAAACTGGCAATTGAGGTCCAAGAACTAAAAAACGATCGATATCGTAATAATACACGAGAAACAAATTACCAAAGATACCCAAAACGTAGATCGCCTTCAAGAAGCATATCACGACCTGTCAACTGGGTATGCAGATACCACTTTAGATTTGGTAGGGCAGCTAGACGATGTGAACAACCATGTTCATTCAGACAAAACGACACTCAACACAACACAACACAATTCGACAAACTAGGTGACTCCATAATTGTGACGGCTAATAATGGAAGTCAAACAATTCTAACTCGCCGTTTTTTTATTTATGACAATGACAACCACATAAATTTTTTAATAGATAGCGGAGCTGAAGTATCAGTACTTCCCGTAAATAAATTTAGACCCCACCAAAAAAATTCAGACTTAATACTGACAGCAGCTAACGGTAGCACGATTGCGACTTTTGGCAAGAAATTACTAAACGTAAATTTAAAACTAAGACGTGACTTTCCTTTTACATTCATATTAGCAGACATCACACGACCGATCATAGGAGCAGATTTTTTAACAAAATACGGACTCCTAATAGACTTACAACGCAAAAAGCTCATTGATCCACTTACACAATTAACAGTCAACGCCATCACAGCATTCACAGAAACATCATTACCTAAACTAATTTCACTAGAAAACAAATACACAAATATACTCAAAAATTATCCATCACTGACTACAGAAGCAGACTACAACAAACCAGTTAAACACAAAACAGTACACCATATAACTACAGAAGGACAGCTACCTTTTTCCAGACCCAGACGCCTAGACTCTAACAAATACAAAATTGCAAAAAAAGAATTTGATTTTTTAATTAAAGTAGGCATTTGTCTCCTCTACACTTGGTACCTAAAAAGGATGTGAATGACTGGAGACCCTGTGGTGACTATAGAAGACTTAACGCAATTACAATTCCAGACCGCTACCCTTTACCACACATACACGACTTGAATATAGACTTACACAATAAACACATATTTTCAAAATTAGACTTAATCAGAGCATACCACCAAATACCCATGGCTACAGAAGACATACATAAAACTGCAATCACCACACCGTTCGGAATGTTTGAGTTTCTAAGAATGCCATTCGGTTTACGAAACGCAGCTCAAACATTCCAACGATTTATCAACGAAGTACTGAGAGAACTAGACTTCGTTTTCGTATACCTTGATGACATTTTAGTGGCCAGTGAGACAGAAGAAGAACACATTAGACACATAAATTTAGTTTTTGAAAAACTAGACAATTATGGACTAAACATCAAACCCAATAAATGTATTTTCGGCGTGGACAAAATAAATTTTCTAAGTTACACAATTTCAAACAAAGGCATACAACCATCTCCCGATAGAATTCAATGCATAAAAGACTACCCAAAACCAGAAACAGTCAAACAAATGCAGAAATTCATCGGGATGATTAACTACTACCACAGATGCATTCCAAAACTAGCACACACACTCACACACATTTACGAAATGGTAACTACAGCAACAAAAACAAAGGACAAACACTTAACATGGACAGAAAACACAACACAAGCATTTACAGAGATAAAAGAAAGTTTCGCTAAGGAAACACTACTTAAACATTTCAATAGTAAAGCAAAACTTTCTATCGCTGTGAATGCATCAAACACTGCTATAGGCGCAGTCTTACAACAAGAACATAATCAAGAAACAGAACCACTGGCATTCTTTTCAAAAAAATTATCTACTACTGAAATAAAATACAGCACGTTCGATCGCGAACTACTAGCCATTTACCTCACAATTAAACACTTTAGACACTATTTAGAAGGACGCACATTTACCATATACACGAATCACAAACCACTAACTTCAGCATTACATTCAAAAACTTAGAGAAGTCCAAGACAAATACGACATTTAGAATACATCGCACAGTTTTCCAACGACATCAGACACATTAAAGGTACAGATAACACCGTAGCAGACGCACTTTCAAGAGCTGAGATAGAGGCTTTCACAACCTCAGAGATTAATCTCAAAACTCTACACAAAGAACAAAATATAGATTCAGAACTACAAGAAATACTAAACAAACATATTTACAAACTAGAACAAGTACACATACCAATACTTAACATTAAAATTTGGTGCGAACAAACTAATTCAGAAACACGTCCATATATTCCACAAACATTACGCAAACAAATTTTCGAACAAATACATAACATTTCGCACACAGGTACACGAGCTACTCGAAAACTCATTACACAAAGATATTTTTGGCCTAAAATGAACGCACAAATCAATAAATGGTCACAAGAATGCATTAGATGCCAACGAGCAAAGATACACAAACATACGAAGACAATCCCACAAAAGATAGACATTCCACACGGACGTTTTGAACACGTTCACGTCGATATAGTTGGTCCCTTACCAATATCACAAGGTTACAGATATTTGCTTACCCTAGTTGACAGAAACACACGTTGGCCCGAAGCGTATCCAATTAAAGATACTAACGCTAACACTGTCGTAGATACACTCCAAAAAGAATACATCTCACGTTTCGGAGTTCCTTTGGAAATTACCACTGATCGAGGACCTCAATTCACGTCCACAACTTTTAGAAACTTCGTTAAGAATCTAGGAAGCAAACACATTACCACTTCTGCTTATCATCCACAAGCTAACGGGATTGTAGAAAGGTTTCATCGTCAACTGAAGACGTCTATAATAGCAAGCAACAATCAGACAAACTGGTACACAGAGTTGCCACTAATTCTTCTAGGACTCAGGTCCACGGTCAAAGAAGACATTAAAGCTTCACCCGCTGAGATGGTGTTTGGGCAAACACTCAGGCTACCACAGCAACTAGTAATACATAGCAGTAATACATAGTCAGAATTTTAATCCATCGGACACCTTAGCCAAACTTAAAGAGGTAGTAGAAAACAAAAAGTCAAACATTACGCATCATAACACTAACTTCCAATCGTATATACCTCGAGCCCTCAGTACTTGTAACTTTGTTTTCGTACGCAACGACACGATCCGCAAAACACTACAAGAACCGTACGATGGCCCCTTCAAAGTGGTTGAGAGAACACCAAAATATTTCACAATTCGTAGACATAACACTAACACAACAGTCAACATCGATAGAATAAAACCAGCCTCCCTAGACACTGAGACAGCACAGACACAGTTAACCAAACATAAAGATACTAAAAAAGTACACTTTAACCTGTTAGCGAATACTACCAAGATTTTTTTTAAAAAGGAGGGGGAATAATGTTGTGACTCAAGAACTTTAAGTTGCATCACCACATTAGTTGAATTACTAACTTCCATTTTACTTATCTTCTGTTACATTGATTTTCAACTTACATTTTACTTACCTTCTCGTTGATTCTTAACTTACATTGTACTTACCTATTGTTGATTATTAATTTACATCTTACTTACCTCAACTTAACATTTATATTATTCTGATGTTAATTTATTTACACTTTGTTATAAATACTTGTTATTATAAATACATTTGTATAAATATTCATATTTGTATCAATCAGAAATTTTCATTTGAAAATTTCAGTTGAATAAAATATTTTCAAATAAACAGTTATAAAAAAATATATTAAAAAATAAAAATTATAAATCAAAATTAAAAAGTTTCTTGTGCACCAAACCCCTTTTTCCAGCTCCTATAAAATGTTATCAGTGAAACGAAACGTGTAAATTGTGGTCGAATACCGAATTCCGAGGCTGTGCTGCCTATAACCCCAAAGCTATTCGATATCGCAAATTTGGGCTGTATGGGAGGTGCCACGCCCACTGGGGGTAGGAGGGTGAAATATGCTTTACGACCTATTCTCATACCTACCAAATATACATACAAAATTTCATGAAAATCGGTCGAACCGTTTCCGAGGAGTTCTGTAACAAACACCGTGACACCAGACTTTTATATATTAGAATTTCAAATTACATTTGGAGTTGAAGAAAAAGCGTTAGGAACTTCGTTACTGAGAGGGGTCCCCCGACCACACCACTTCTATTTTTTTTTTAGAGTGAACTAACGCACCGGGGATGCCCCTCTACATGTTGCTGGATAAGCATGTATAAGCATTGTGTTGGAAGGTGAATAGATGGAGTAGTGTCGTTGAAGATTTGTTTTAAAGTTGCACAGCTCAAAACTGCAGGGAAACACGCTCGCAGGGAGACTATTCCATAACTTTACCGTGCGACTAAAAACGAATTATCACGGTAATGCGGGATGAAATAATTTTATCCCCTATCAAATTTATCGCACGACGTTGAATTCGATCCAGAAGTTCCAAATAAGATTTTGAAGCCCCTGACCAATCATGCGAAGGTGTAAATCATGCGAAGATCAGCTGGAGTGAAATACTTCTTGCACCGAAAAACCTAGGCATTTTTGACACATCGAAGATATGATCATTCCAGCGTAGATCAGATTAGATTGATATGCCCAGAACGTCAAGAGCGGCTGATTCCACAAGATCCACACCATTCATTAACCGATTGTGGGTTAACAGACAGCACAGGGTCTTGCTTGCATTGAACTCTACTCTATTAGCAAAACCCCACTCCGCAATTTTTTGTAGATCATTAAAGAGTGTGTCATTCATATTTGGCCTTTTTCCCCTTAATATCCATAGATCTTGGGCGTTTTTTTAATGAATATGATACGAATGTATTGGATTATGCGTCTACAACAGAAGGTCGTTGATGAAAACCAGAAACAAGGGAGGCAATAGAACTGAACCCTGCGGTACTATTGTATGGAGTGCTCTTTGGACGAAATACCGTCAACTACGACACGAATCGTTCTGTCCTTGAGGAAACACGTGATCTATCGAGCAAAGTTACCACCAAAAACATATACAACAAGTTGCGACGAGAGCGCTTTATGCCACACTCGGTCAAACCCTTTTTAAATATCTAGATCAACAACCCTGCTCTAGCCGAAAAAGTAGACGCATTGATTGATTCCATTTTTCGGTTAAAACGCCATAAGATCACCAGTAGAGCGAGCCCTACGGAAACCATATTAACGATAACTAAGCAGTTGGTTGTGCTCCAGATAGTTCATAACGTTGAAGTTAATTACGCTCTCCATAGCTTTGGAAACCGTATAGCATATCGCAATGGGTCAGTAGTTTTCAGGGCTCGTGATACGAATGTATTGGATTATGCGTCTACAACAGAAGGTCGTTGATGAAAACCAGAAACAAGGGAGGCAATAGAACTGAACCCTGCGGTACTATTGTATGGAGTGCTCTTTGGACGAAATACCGTCAACTACGACACGAATCGTTCTGTCCTTGAGGAAACACGTGATCTATCGAGCAAAGTTACCACCAAAAACATATACAACAAGTTGCGACGAGAGCGCTTTATGCCACACTCGGTCAAACCCTTTTTAAATATCTAGATCAACAACCCTGCTCTAGCCGAAAAAGTAGACGCATTGATTGATTCCATTTTTCGGTTAAAACGCCATAAGATCACCAGTAGAGCGAGCCCTACGGAAACCATATTAACGATAACTAAGCAGTTGGTTGTGCTCCAGATAGTTCATAACGTTGAAGTTAATTACGCTCTCCATAGCTTTGGAAACCGTATAGCATATCGCAATGGGTCAGTAGTTTTCAGGGCTCGTGGCATCACCCTTTTTAGGTAGCAGCTGGACATTTGCCACCTTCCAACAAGATGGAAATACTCCTGTTCTGTAGATCTTGAAAAGGTTGCGCAAAGGCCGAGCCAGCGAAGAAGCACACATTTTAAGCACAATTAGTGGTATGCCATCAGAACCAGAGGCTTTGTTTACGTTGAGATTAGTAAGAATTCTTTTAACTGCTTTCGTTCGAAAGTATATCTTTTGCATTGCAGAAGATCCACCCACAACAAAGATTGATTGCTATCCGAGAGAGTGGAATTTTGTGCAAACAATCTAGCCAATAAGTTCGCTTTATCAGCTGAAGATTTTGTCATCTTTTAAATGAAGTGGAATCGATGACGATGTCTGATTCTTTACTCTTTTAACAAATTACCAAAAATGTTTGCTCTTATTGGGGAAGAGAAGAACTTTTTCGCGAATGCAAGCTTCGAGCAGAAACTTTTTGCGTTTTAAAATTGCATTACAGCGATTCCTTGCTTCAATGCGAAGTTTTTTAGTATTAGTATTCTTGTTAGAACGCCAATTCTGAAAGGCTTCCTCTTTGGACCGAAATGCAATCCTCCAAGTCTCATTAAAGCATGAGTGATCTTTTGGTTCAATGCTTCTCATTTTATTGGGAAAGACAGACCGCATACCCAATAAACTCATTTCTTGTACCATGACAGCCGCGGCATTTACATTTCTATCAGCGAAACACATTTCCAATTGAAGTTGCGACTAAAATTATTTAACGCAGTCGAATTTGCCTTTCCATAAAGCCATGCCATTTGTATAATGGAAAAGAAACATATATAATGAAAAAGGTCAAGGATATTATGGCTAGGTTCCTTCACTAGTTAAATCAATTGGTTCGACTTTTGCAGCAAAAAGCAAAAAATATTGCCCAATTTTTGGTTATATGGGAGATGGACGTGTTAGTCAACCGATTTTATTCATTTCTACACCAACTATTTTCTGTTACGAAAAACCCATGTGTAAAAAATTTTATTGTTATGGGATAATTTTTTTGGGGAAATATACCAGACTACCGATTTCGGTTATATGGGAGGTGGGCGTGGCGTTCATCTGAATTGACAAAACATTTCAATTAGTAGAGACCACTAATTTATAACAAACCGCTGTACAAACTAATTGAACAAATCTCGCCTAATTTATTTCCTTATTCAATCAACCATATGGGAGGTGGGCGTGGCGTTCATCTGAATTGACAAAACATTTCAATTAGTAGAGACCACTAATTTATAACAAACCGCTGCACAAACTAATTCAACAAATCTCGCCTAATTTATTTCCTTATTCAATCAACCGAATTTCACTGCCTCTCACTCTGCTCAGGAGCTTTTTGGAAAAGTCCAGTTTCTTTTTTGAGTCATGCATGGAATGCTGACTTACACTCAATTTAGAAAGGACAGACACGCTGGCAATACTTCTGCTCCTTCGTTAGTTCCATTATTGATATTCCCTGCTCTTCTAATATCGAACTTCTATGCATTAAGGTTGTACATTGTAATTCTTATGTTGTTATTGCTTATATTACTCCAAAGAGCAATGTGGAAATTTATGCAAGCCTTGTGGATTACATTGAATACTTTTTAAATATTCTTGACGACATTTTATTGTTGAGTGATTTTAATTTACTTGACTTGAAACGGGAATCTTCGGACGATGATAAATATTTGTGTGCATCTAATTCGAAGACACGCCAAGAGCATATATTTGTTGATAATATATGTTCTGACCTACAACAAGTGAGATGTATTTACAATAGTCGTGAAAGACTTCTTGACCTGGTCATAGCTACAGACTGTAACAACGTGATTGTTAAGAGGGCTCTTCTTGCTCTATCTTCTATTGATGGCTTCCATCCACCACTGAGCATATGGTACAAGTCCGACAGAGAAAATATAGAGAACTCCAATTCAATAGATAAAGTTTAGGAATTCAATTTTAAAAAGCTGACTTTTTGAATTTGAATTATTTACTTCATAGTAAACTTAATGTTATTTTAGAATATTTTAATGGTAATAATCTTGAAGATTCAATTAATTTTTTTTGTGTGGAAATCTTTACTATATTTTCTGAGTCCGTGCCGTATAACCTCAAATTTCCCTTGGTACACAAGGGAATTAAAGACTCTTCGCTACAACAGGAATAGGGCATGGAAGAAATATGTCTGTAGATTAGACTTAAATGTAGATTAGACTTAAAAATCTGATGGATTCCCTTCATCATTTAAAACTTCTGACGGATTTACTTACGATCCCGTCATAATTTGCGGCCTATTTGCCAATCTCTTAAAAGAGTCATTCTGTTTGGACTCTTTTTATCCTGATGAAGAGTATTTTAAATACATGAACTCTACACCCAGGATTTCATTGGACCCTATATCTTTTAATTCAGAGGATATTTTAAAGTATATTGGATCGATCGAAGATTTTAATGCTAATGCTAAGATTTTAATGTTAACGCATTGTGTTTCCGTTCTTAGCCAACCACTGTCCATGTTATTCAATAAATCAATTAGGGAATGTAATTTTCCATTTTTTTGGAAAAGAATATTTCAAAAGTCCTTATTATTAAAAAGGTTGTAGAAATGATATGAACAACTATAGACCTATCGCTAAACTCTCGTCGATTCCAAAACTTTTTGAGCGGCTCGTGTATGATCATGTGAAGATTCATTTTGGGAAGGTCATAACTCGTCGCAACCAGGTCGATTGTATTTACACTAGTTTTAGTAAAGCATTTGATAAACTACAACACAAATTAATTATATTTAAACTAAAGTAAATGGGTTTTCCACAATTTTTTGTTAGCTGTATCCAATCATATTTGACCAAGCAATCTTATCAAATACGATTTCGAGGTGTATTGTCTGCTGAATTGATTGCTGAATCAGGTGTTTTTCAAGGTAGCCACCTTGGTTCACTTGTTTATTTTAGCCATTAATGATGTAACCCACATCATCAAACACTCTCATCTGCTCATTTATGAAGATGATATTTAAATATTCAGAACATTAGATGCTAAAGACACTTCAGATCTACTCCAATCTGATTTAAAATCCTTTGAAGTTTGGTGTTTTAAAAATATCGTTTCTAAATCCAAATAAATGTCAAACTCCGACCTTTTCGCGAAAAAGGAATAAATTTAATTTTTGATTATAGGATAAAATATACTGCTATAAATCGAGAAGATTCTGTCAAAGATCTGGGTATATGCATGGATTCTAAGCTATCGTTTAGCGTTCATATTGATAGCATGTAATGCTCGGATTTATAAAACGCTGGGCCAAATAACTTAATAATATGATTACAACTGCAATGCTATATTATTCTATTGTGCATTCTCACTTGGAGTATGCAAGTCAAGCTTACAAGTTACAATGTACACATGACCCTGAGCCCAACCTATATTAGGGTTGGTAAATTTTACTCACTTAAGATTATTTTGCACCACTTTTATCGATATCGTTGAGATGTTTCCATGATATTAAAGTTGGTTTTTTAGATGGATCTAATGCGAAGAAAGTTCGAAAAAGCTGTAGTAGCTGAATTCTATTGTAATTGGATAAAAATAAAAAGTTCACAAATTCCTAAATCAATTTTGTCAAACCTTAATGAGAAATGACATCCTTTAAGCGATTTTGCATTGAAGCTACCAGTTTTTGTGTCGTTCCCGACTTGATTTTATTCCATTCCTCTAACAATTCTTTCTTTAAGCTTTCTTTGTTCGAAATATTGTATTTTCCGATGTTAATTTCAAACAATGCCCATAAATAAATACTCGTTAACATTTAAATCAGTTCGACCTATTGCATAATTGCTATAATTGGATAAAAATAAAAAGTTCATAAATTCCAAAATCAATTTTGTCCATAGCTTGTAGGTCGAACTGACTTAAATGTTAACGAGTATTTATTTATGGGCATTGTTTGAAATTAACATCGGAAAATACAACATTTCGAACAAAGAAAGAATTGTTAGAGGAATGGAATAAAATCCAGTCGGGAACGACACAAAAACTGGTAGCTTCAATTCCAAATCGCTTAAAGCATATCATTTCTCATTAAGGTTACTTACTTAATTGGCACTACAACCGTAGTTCGATTTTGGCCTCATCTAAGAACGTGCGCCAGCCATTTTTGTCTCGTGCTTGCTGGAGCCAGTTGGAAATTCCAAGCTTCGTCAGGTTGTCCTCTACTTGGTCTTTTCAACGAAGATTCGGTCGTCCTCTTTTGCGTTGACCGCCGCTGAATACCAAATCTAATATTTTCTTCACCGGAGCATCGTCTTTCATGCGCTGACCATGAGCAAGCAAGCGAAGCCGTTCAATTTTAATGCGCTTGACTATGTTGATGTCAGCGTACAGCTCGTATAGTTCATCATTCCAGATTGCTCCATCGATCTTGCGAAGGATCTTCCTCTTGAAGGCTCCCAAAGTTTTTTCATTTTAACTGCTCAGCGTCCAGGTTTGTGATGCTTAAAGTAGGATGGTCATGATGAGCGATTTATAAAGCGCGATTTTTTGTTCGTCGAGAGAGAGCTCTGCTTTTCAACTGCCTACTGAGCCCAAAGCAACACCTGTTGGCAAGAAATATTCTTCGTTTGATCTCAAATAAGCTGAAACTCACTATAAATTTTCTAGGCTGAAGTCATTTGAATACACAGCCATGCCTACAAATATTTTATTAGGGGGATTCATAAAGCCCCAGGGATCCTCTAATGGAAATGCTTTTAATAAAACATAGCAAATGTATCCTTGTTAATATCTAATCATTTAGTAGAACACTAGCTAATACCAGCAGCTTCAACCACATGAGATGGATCCAGTTCTGCCTCATATCACACACACAATGCCATCAACAAGTTTATATTCAAAGTCTGGTGATAGCGATCTAAATGACAACAATTATCGACAAAATTTTTATATTTTTTTAATTTTCTCTTTACGTAATTAAGTTTCTTAAAACCCTTGTTACTTTTTTGCAGCTGGCTCTAAACTTAGGCGTAGTCAACGACGTACGCAAGGCTTCCACACATGAAGATTTCTTTGCAAATCTTAGCGAATCGGCGCTGCATCTGACCATGATACATTATTACGACGAAGTGCTGGAACACACAAAGGTGCGACTGAAAACGCTGCTGGACAGCTATAGCGAGTTGAATGAGCTTTATGTAAATCATGATGGTATAATTGGTGGGTACTACATTGTTTTTTATTTACAAATAAATATGTAGAAAGTTTTCCATCTTGTATTGAATTGACAGCCTTAATAAGCGGTGGCACTTACATGACGCGGCTGGAGGAGTCGCTAGATGCCCAATTGGAAACTGCGCGCGACATACGCGATAAGCTAGGCAGTGCATTGGAACAGTGGCGGATATGTGGACTTCTTTTACGCGCTTGTGCAACTTCAGCTACATTGGCGCTGAGGCAGTGGCGAAGTTTGGCCACAACTGTGTAACTTTTTTAAAAAAAAATTATGGGAAATAAAAGTTTTCAAAAATAATATAAATTTTTCTCTTACAGAACACCAAAAGAGAAAGTACAAAATGCGCTACTATGCCGCAGCTCGCTGCAGGCATCTATTGTATCGCTAGATTGTGCCCAGTTGTCGTTGCCGCACGTGGAAATAAAGCATATCAGTAATCGACAGATATTGGCTGTAAAACACTGCAACACCTACATGATAACGGACATTGCAGACAAGGCGCGGTTAGTTGCTGGTTGCCACTTAGTTCCACTGTTTGATTGATTCTTAACATATTTATTTCTATATGCATAGTTACGAGCACACCACGAAAGTATTCGTGGCTTACGAGAGTAACATGTCCAGAGCATCGTCGTGGCTATATGAGACGTTCAATAAAACATTGCGCAAGGACTTTGATAAGGCCGAGGAAACGGTGCGTAATTTGGCCAAAACTTTACGTGACCATCGCGAGCAAGTTTTCAAGGCGGCACGCTCGTAGTTTAAAAATAGTTTAAAAACTTGTAAATTTTAATGCAATTTTTAATAAATTTTTTGCTATAACAATCATTTTAAAAGCTTTTAAGCTTAATACCAATAGCTTTTTTTGGGTATGCCTTCCTCTACGATGCCCATTTCTTCCATGATATCCATGTCGAAGGTAGCAAGTTTAGGCGTAAATGTGATTTCATTGATAACAGATACTGTCGAAGAATATTTGAAAACATTTAATAAAAGTTTGATACAACTGATTATGGTTAAGTAAATGTTTACCAGGTGTGTCTTTTTCACGTTCCAAATATGAATTCACCGTTTTATAGTCATGGGTTTCATTGTTGGTCACTGGTACTGGTATCAAACGTCCAGAACGCGTTGATACACGCACTTTTTCACCCTCTTCCGTGAAACGCCATTCGAATTCAGTGCCTTTAAGATCAGATGGATCAACCAGACGTATGTCCTTGGTTACCTTTAACGAAATGACAGTGGTATTTCAGCACTTGTCTTAAATTCTTACACTTTTAATGCTTACGTCCAATGGTGCTTCCGATTTGATCAATATGCCGGGAAAGTCTCCCTCTTTGCCCACGGTGCGGTAATGCCAATTCAAGCCTTCCACTATAACCCAATTGCGCTCTTGTATTACTTGCGTGACAATGCCCTGCTTGCCTTTGTCCTTGCCCACAAGTACTTCAATTCGATCGCCACGGAAGAAACTCCAATCTTCAACGGGCATTATGAAAACCTTCTTGCGTATTGTATTGTTAGCATTTTGTTGGCGGAACTGCGCCGTCCATGGTCGATTTGTAGTGTATCTGAATCTCTTACGTTCCACTGTGCGATTGAGATAGTTAGGCACTCCTTTAGGCGTATCCCAATAGACCTGAAGGCAATTTAGATGGACAAATATTTTGCGGTTATTTGGTATTACAAATACAGTGAACACAACTAAAGTACCTGTTTTTTACTTCTTTCGATGTATTCTTTTGGGAAATTTGAGAAATCTTTTAATTTATTTCTTAAAATCTGTGTAATTCTCATTTTAATTCTTTAAATTGCAAAAAAATGTTAAAACAGCACTCGCATTAAATTATTATATGACGAAGGAACAGCTGATTTGTGTCATCTCACACATTTGGGAAGCGTTCAAAAGACATGGAATTATTTGTAGTGTGCTAGTCAAAAGCAGGCATACATAATTTTTGTTTTTGATGAGAATCTATGAGGCTATTCACAGTTTGAATACGCAGGTCTGTTATGTGTACGATTTGTTATTTGTACGCCAATTTACGAAAGCGTATTTTGCTTTGTTATTGTTTTGCATTCAAACGCAAATACGCGAACTCGCGTAAAATAAAGTAGCCCTTGGACGTGTTTTTTCTAGCTGCTATTTTTATGCTCTGTTACACAATGTTTCGACTTACAACATTTGATTGCATGCGAACTGTCAAATTGAATTTCATGATATGCAGATATCATGCTATGATATTCCGGTGGGCACTTCATCTAATGAGATTTCCTTTTTTAATAGTTTGTAAAAGTTTCTAAAATTAATAATTTCTTCCATCCGCCATTGCCTTTTATTTTTTTCACTCTTCTAATAATTTTGCAATATTTTTTGCTTGAAGAGTTCTTAAAAATGTACAAACTTACATATATACTGAAAAGAGACAGCTCAATTCATGAAATATATCTCAAGAAATATTTGAATTTCATGATGTGAACACTTTCATGATATGAGTGGTCTACACTTGAGATATATCATGAAATTAAATTTGACAGTTCGCATGCAATCAAATATTAGGTCTGTTTCCGTACTCACACTGTGTGACTTGTGAGTCGCCATTTTCTGTTTCCGTACTTTTTGTGTAAGAAATGGGAGAAGAAGAACAAGCATAAAATCGCTCTCTCGAGCACAGAATGTGCACAGAGAGTGCTCGAACTCAAGACTTCGAGTAAATAAAAAAAAGCATCAATAAGAAGAAGCATCAAGAAGAACAAGCAAATGTCAAATGTTTGTTTATGTTTTTCACAAATATTCATAAATTGTGCTGCTAAAAACAAATTTACAAATTGCAGCTTCTTTTGATCTTCCACTTCTAACTATAAATAAATTATTTGAAGTAATTTTATAACTTAAAACATAGCTTAAAAGATTTTGTAGCTTAAAAAATTTACTTCACAAACAAAATTACGACAATTTCAATTGGCGCTATTTACGTCTGACTCGTCTGCTGTCAGAATCAGCTGTTTTGTGGTTGAAACTTGCTAGAAGCTGTTTCCGTACTTTTGATAATTTTTTCAAATTTCATTTTTATTCTTTCAGTTCGAGCTTACCAGAAGTTACACAAATCTTACACAGTGTAGAGTACGGAAACACACCTATTGTAAGTGGAGACCCTGTGATACGGACGCCATCTTACATACATCACATGGTTGCATAATTTTTGAATACGACTGTCACAGTCGGAGTGCTCGCATTTTCAACAATACTAACTGCTATATATACGATTTGTTAAATGAACGCTTAAACTGTGAATAGCCTTTATACTATTGGCACAAAGTATACTGTAGTACTCAGCAGAGATAAAGAGATTGGAAACTCCGTTGGAGAGGGATAGCGTTATGTTCGATTTTATGTCAAATTGGCTCCAATACTAACACACATTTATATGGGGTCGTAAAATCAACGGAAATCAGCCCTGGTTTATATCAAACCTTGCAATTGAAAAATACAACATGTTGAGTAAATTTAGTGAAAAAATAAATCTCGACGAAAATAGACAACATGTTGTGAGTAGCTGAAACTAATACTTACCGTTCACAAGACTTTTTCAACAGTTGCACAACTGTTGTATAAAATTGAGTTTCGTAAACGCAGCCATTAGGGGTGTTCATATTTCAAACCGCTCATCAAATCGTTTTTCAAATACAATAAAACAACGTGAAATTTCCATCGAATGCCTACATTGTTCTATTGGATTTGGCAAACGATTTCATGAGTGTGAATAGGGCTATTGACATATGACAAAAAACTAACTTCGAATTTCGGAAGTATCGACGAAACACAGTTTGGCACATTAAGTTGCATTATCTTGCTTTTTTCTAGTGTTATTTGTATGGAAAAAATCTGCTTTTATGTTGCGTTCATAGAAGTAAGATATAAGGAAGCGGTGTAGTTAAAGTGAAATGAAGTATTTTACAAACACAGTGAAGTTGACACAAACACAAAAACATTCAAGCAGGACCACATTCAGTTATGTAGTAAAGAAAGGCGTAAATTATTTTTTATATTTAAGATGTATGCTTACTATGTAATTCTTATATAGCACTGTTATATAATATGTCACGTCACCAATTTTTTACAGAGAAAAGCATTAATAAAAGAAAGTAAAAGTCGTGAACTCAGAATAAAACTGAAATGACAAAAGTTACTTTTAATGATTTATTGATAATTCATCTCAAAAAACTATTTTATATAAACTATTTAATTGATATTAAAAAAACACAAAAACTAAACAACTAAAATACATACCAAATTAAACTCCTTTAAAATAGTTTTGTGTAGTTTTTTTTTCGATTTGTCAGTTTTTAATTAGTTTTTTTTTCTATATAAAAATACCTTTTTATAGCTTGTAACCTTAAGGCGCTAATTCACTTTAATTTCATGTCAAGTTTTCAAAGAAATTGTAAACAAATAAATAACGATTAAAGCTTATCCCAATATGAAAAAAATTAAGGCCCTTTCCACCCTAAATAATGAATGCGCTCATGAGGCAGAACTTGTGTTTTGACAGATGCTCTTGCTCAAAAATGGCGGGCAACAATTTTTTTGCTCGGCGAGGGCTTATGTCAAAAAATGACGCTCTATCTCGCTTCCTCAGCGACGAAAATTCCTTCTAAACACGTATAGTGTGTGTGAATAGAACACCATTTCCTTATCTATTATTTCTATGGTTGCGTTTTACAAAAAGCTGTTTTTTCCCACGCACTAATGCATGCTATAAGCGTTATTAAGAAAACTTATCTCAAGTTTTTAGTACTTAGTTTTTATTTTGACCATTTTTTTCGTTGGTACAGGCTATTTATAACTTTTTAGAACCATTTACATATACAAATATTTTAATAAAATCCTGAGAAATACCCTCCAGAAAAAATCGGAAGGCTTCTATCTAAAAGTGATAAGGAAACATTCCTCACCATATCTTTCGGAAGATTAAGGATAGTTTTGTATTTACGTTTTTTCCAAACCGCTTCTTTAAGAATGCATGAGAAAACTTTTACATATTGTCAAGCAATGACAACAGAAAATATTAATATCATTGTTTCCTAGCCGCTCATTATAGAATTCGATAGTCTAGTGTTAGCGCGCTTGACTGTCACTCATTGGTCTCGGGTTCGAATCCTGGCCGGGCATTTTCATGAGGGAGAGGACTACTTCCAATTCACTTTTTAAGACAGCGGAGAGGAATGTTTACATATTCATTTTTAACACAGCGGAGAGGAATGTTCCCTTTAATGACATACTATGTAAAAAATAAATGGAGTGTCCAACGGAAAGGAAAGCTTCCTACATTCCATGGAATGTTTCCTGTTTTTATCCGGGAATGTTTCCATTTCCTGGAGGGTAGTTAACATAACCCACTACTTTAGTATTTTATTAAATTCATTATGTAAAAAGTAGCAACCTAACAGCGGTAAAAGTAACCTATGTGAATCACTGGCGATAAGGTTCATTAAAACAAGTAATTAGTCATCAGTTGAATAAAACGTAACAATAAAGATTCTATTTTTTTTTTTCTGCAAGCAACAACTTCATATTAAGTCTGTTCCCGTCAAAGAAGTAAAATATAAGGAAATGGTGTTGCTTACACATACACTGTACGTGAACTGTCGCACCATTCGTAAATTGTGCGAGCGAGAAAGAGTGTGTTTTTTGACAGTTTTGAGAACCCTGGCATCTGATTGGAAGACTCCTCAGCAAAATAGTTGAAAATAATTTAATTTTAAGCATTTTTCACTGCTTAAAAAGCAACAAAATTAAAGAAAAAAAACCACTAAAACAAATGCAATATGAGTTGTGCGGTTAAGAGTTGTAATAGTTCCCGAAAACTTCAAAACAATGCGCATTCGTTCCACAAGTAAATATGTCCATACGGTTTAAATTCTTTTAACAAAAGTGCTTTATTTAGTTTCTAACGATATTTTTTTAACTTATTTGTGTTAGAAATGTTTATAATTCTTATTAAAAATGGTTTAAAAATGTAAATTAGACCCCGTTGATTTTGCGCCAGTTTGATCAAACCACATCTGTCAAAACACAAACACTGCTTCAGGGGCGCAGTCATTTTTCGCAGTTGAATACATGTTTCGGGCGCTCTTGTTTTCAGCATAGTGAATCAGATTTAGTACCTGTTTGTTAAATTTTTCTGATTTTTACACAACAACTAGGCAGAAACACCCAAAAAATAAGGATTTTAAAAAATTAACCTATATAATTTGTAATTAAAGTTGAAGTTTAGAATTTATAGGACTTAAAATATAGTAAAATTACCTAAAAATCTTGCAGTTTTTCTAGTTTTTCAACAAAACTAAGCTTTATGGGTATTAAAATAAAGGTAATGTGCGTATCTATTCAACGAGGTGTCAAATTTAGAATTCCATAAGAATTCATTAAGATATAATTTTTTTATAATTAGAATTTGTCTGAAAGACTAGTGTTTCTCTTTTACGAAAGCAATACATTTAAAAGAGAATTATTAAAAAGATAACTACATTCAGAACTGCTGTAGACAGAGAAGCCTGTGTGGAACTTACTGAGCCTGTGTGGTAAGCCCTAAGCAGCATCCGAAGGCATCCTTTTGATACATTTTTTTTTTTATTAAATTTGGAAAAATCTCGCGATTTTAAGTAAAAAAAGGGTTGTATCTTAAATGCATGTATTTTTATGTTTGATATCTTGTTGAATAGATACTTGTATTATCTCTCTTTTGATACCCATAAAGTTTAGTTTTGTTGGAAAACTTAAAAAATCAGCTAAATTTTTAGTCCAATTTTTCCAACGTTGGAGGCCTATAACTTCTAAGCCAATTGCGAGCGATCAAAAATTTTTTAAATAATTAGAGTTGTTGCTATTCTTGAAATGTTTCTAAAATTTTAATGCATAAGAACAAACTTTAACAGTTTGGGCCTTCTTTTACGATACAACCGAATACGGCCCTCTGTGATTGTTTCTGTATATGTGTGAACCAACACCAATATATAAAATACCACACTTTTCTGCTATTACACCACTTCCTTATATTTTACTTCTTTGGTTCCCGTATTCTAAAGTTTTGGTCCAATTTACCAGTTTTGCTGGTTTTAGTCCGAAAAGCGTTCCCGTACTTGACAAAATAGTAAAAGAGAGTGCAGAGAAATTTCTTGTAAAAATGGCAAAAGTGTCAAACTGCTTAAAATCAGCTGTTTACAAGTTAGCAAGGACATTGCAAAATATAAAAAGTTCTTTGAAATAAATAAAAACTATTGGATTGGAAACCAGAAGCATGTTAAATTGTAAAAACTAAATGTTAATTTGAGAATTAATTTCAATATTGTAATACATATGAACGTGACAATTTATCTTCATTTCGGCAAACGGTTTTATTTGACAGTTTACACAATTTTAGTCCGACAAACGTTCTCGTACTTTTTTGTGTTTTTATCTATTTTTGAGAGATTTCTTCTTATTCTCACGCTTTTGTGAGTTTTAACATTTTTAGTCCAAAAAGTACGGGAACAGACCTATTATCAATAAATTTTTTCTTCTATCAACTTAGATACTATGCATCTCTGATTCTCATAGTTTCAAGTTTTTCATCAACTCGCTTGCTTTGCTCATTATTTTTTACTTAATATTATGTTTTTCTTCAACAACTGGTTAAATTGCATTTCAAGAATTCTTAATTGGTGATAGCTTTTATTTCCTAAATTTGGATTGGCCCATAAACACTTATCTCAAAAAAAAAAAAAAAATAAAAAAATCTATTAAAACAATCACCCTTATTCTAGTTGTCAACATCGTCACACAGCGACGTTGACTAGTGTAAAGGTGAAATCGGCTTTTTCGTTTTCGATAACTTCCAAATATAGTTTTATTTATAAATTGTCGCAGCCACCTGTGGTAGCCACGTCAGTGTTGGCTGATACAAATAACAAATTTAACAATAATTTAATGTCTACGTCGACTCAAAGTGACGATATACAATCGACGACGACAACTAGAATAAGGGTGAATAGCATGTCACACACGCCACTCAATCTGAAGGATACTATTCCAGAGCCCTTTCTGCAGTCTAAACATGGCAAATATTTTTTACGTTTTCTGCATTTACTGCCGGCACGATTAGCCAACCATGATTCCATCAGGTAAGTAGAGACAAGATTCTAGATGGGAACGTAATAGAGTGTTTGTCTTTTAAGAGGAACAATCGCCTTTTTCTCCATTTGTGGACTGGACATCTTAAACTCGCTGCAGCTGCTTGATGCTGATCTAAGAGAGAGCATCGTTAAGTGGATTTATGGTAGCCTGGTGGTGCCTAAAATGAATGAACCGCAGTGCGGTGGATTTCAGGTAAATGCGTGAAATAAATTTCAACCGTATTTTATTATAAACAAATCAATAAAGGGCTCACGTTCTCTTATTCTTAAAACCACCGATGAAACGTTGCTCAATAACGTTCGAGCCTACCAATGGGGTCATTTGGCCATGTCTTATACAAGCATTTCCGTGTTGGCCACACTTGGTGATGACCTCAGTCGTCTGGATCGCAAAAGCATTGTTGATGGTTTGTTTTGTAAGTGTCTTTTCAGTCAAATTTTATGCAACGTGTTATATTCAGGTGTAGCCGCTGTTCAACGACCAGATGGCAGTTTTAGCGCCTGCATTGCTGGCACTGAAAATGACATGCGTTTTGTGTTTTGCGCTGCTGCCATCTGCCATATGCTGGACTACTGGGGCGATGTCAACAAGGAAAAAATGCTTCAATATATCAAGAATAGCATTGTAGGTTATAAATGAATGTTACACATATGTTTTTGTTATCATTGCAATTGTGTTGAACAGCGTTATGATCACGGCATTGGTCAGCAACTGGATGGCGAATCACATGGTGGAATTACGTTCTGTGCGTTGGCGGCGTTGCATTTGAGTGGGCAGTTGCATGTCTTGGGCGAAGCCACTTTAGAGGGCATCAAGCGTTGGCTCTTATTCCGACAGGTATCTCAAAAAAGCAAATTTCCTTTTACACTTCATTGTTACTCAATCCTTTCGAGTTATAGGTTGATGGCTTCCAAGGTCGTCCAAACAAACCCGTCGACACATGCTACTCCTTCTGGGTAGGCGCTGCCTTAAAAATATTGCAGTCCTTTGAGTTAATCGACTTTGCCGAGAATCGCAAATATGTCCTGGAGACACAAGACAAAGTTGTTGGAGGCTTCTCCAAATGGCCTGAATCAGATACAGATCCATTCCATACCTATTTCGGTATCTGTGGCCTAGCATTTATGCAAGAACCTGGTTTGGAGGAAGTGATGCCGAGCTTAAACATTTCAATGTCAGCTTACAAACACCTGCTACAGCTCCATATCAAATGGCGGGCGGAAAGTACGGATGAGCACTTTGCGTCGAAAACAAATATGGCAAGTTCGGACCCATTAAGTGCTCCTCTAATAGCTGCTTAAAACAAATTGACTGCGAGCCAACGGTTGTTAATTATTTAATACACGTAACTTAATCATTTCATATATATTATTTTTTATTATTGTTTAATGGAACTTAAGTTTAATGCTGAAGTTTTTTGTAAAATGTGTTGCCTCAATGTTTTTGTAATACATATATAAATACAAGCTTAATAGTCAAGTAAATAATTGATCTAAGGGCTTAAGTTAGACCTGCAGATATAAATGATTAAGCAAAGCAGGTAGGTTGTAGCTCTGAGTAGGACGATCGATGTGCACACGACCACGCAAAGGCGCCAGCGCGCGTTCCGATACTCTTGGACAATTGTGCACCATCAATGATTTGAGTTTAGTGCATTCGCTGGACAGTGAACTGCAAGAAATGTTAACAAATTAATTAGCATATAAAAATGATTTGTGGTCGATGGATGAACGCTTGGTGGCTAGTATATTAAAAAATCGCTTGGATAGAAATCATTTGGATAGAGATCCAACTGATTGGCTCTATCGATATAGATATATTTCCGTAGTGGCGCCAATGCGCGCTCTGTGACACGTGGACAGCGCTGCACAGACAGAGATTTTAACTGCGTGCAATTTGTGGCGATTGCACTGAAATTAAAGAAATAATGGTCGTCAAATGTAAGCTAACAAATTGCAACATGGAACACAAAGAACGGACAGTCAATAACAGCATGCAATGCAAAGAGGTCACTAAAAACCGAAGAACCCTTCGGTGAGAATTTTTGCTTAAAAAAGCAGCAACGCATTGCTTGTTCCAATTATTTAAACTTTTATCCCATCTAATTATACAACAAAACTTACTGTACTCCAAAATCCGATATGGCCGAACAGCCCACTAAATTAATGTGCTCCAGGGCTCGACAGTAATTGCCAATCTGTATTAACACCTGATCGGTGACGCTTGGCGTGTATGCCAGCGACAGCACGGTCAGCTTGTTCAACTTGCGAAAGAAGATTATGAGACAACGTTCGCCTATAGATGCACAATGCGATATATCGAACTCCTCCAACTTACTCTGATGCAATGTAAGTGCATCTACGGCCCCAGTAGTTAGCCATTGGCACTTGGACAGCTTCAAGATGCGCAGATCTTTGCACTCCACAATAATTGGCTGCAGTGCCAGCGGAGTTATATTAACACATTCATTCAAATTAACCACCTGCAGCCGCAACGTATTTTCCGCCAATATCTTCAGCAGTAGCTCGTCTGTTAGCCAACTACATTTGGCTAAGTAGAGTCGTTCCAAGCGTGTGCATATCCTCACTAGCACTGCAAAAGCTAAATCTATGTTCTTGCTGTTGTTGCCAGAGAGATTTATTTCCCTTATTTTTTGCATCGCAGCTTCCGCTAAACGTTGTGAAGTTTGCGAGCAACAACGCAGTGAAAATAAATCCTTGAGAGTTAGATGGCAGCATATGTGTGGAATCAATACGTCTAACCAACTGATGTCGAAAAGGCTAATCCTAGTGGGCGCAATAAACATGTAACGCGCCAAGTTATCGAAATTTGGATCCATTTATGATCGCCGTCAAATTTTTTATTGATACGTGTTATAGCGACACTTTTTTGTGTTGGTTTTCTGTATTCCTAGTTTAGAGCATATTAGTTTTTGGTATTTTTTGGAGAGTCTTTCGTTGGGTGAATGAAAATTATCTAATTACTTGGAAATTGTTTGTTCTTTGTTTGGAAAACAATATATCAACTGTCAAAGTCAGCTGTAAAAGAAGTTGCCACACTGTTTGCGTTTTTATCTTGGAATAACATCTGAATTAGGGGTATTCGCCAGCGTGGTGGCCCGCAATGAGTATAGGCCCATTTCCAATAACGCGTGAGATGCGTTGCGTTTTACGCTGCGGAAGCTGCGGGAAAAAAGCAATTTCCAATGGAGCGTGTGCATGAACATATGGTTGCCGATCTTCTGCTTAGCGAAGATGATTTAAATGTGTAAAAGTTTTGCTAGTTTATTCAAAATAAAATACACTGATGCTTCGTGTTTTGTCTTCCTGCATACTATTGGTCCCGTAAAAGGTTTTGCTGCAGTATGGACAGATAGGGCGATTTCGAAAATGCATTTTTACAAAGCATCAGTGTGTTTTATTTTGAATTGGTGCTAAGTTAAAATACAAAAACTGCGCAGCTCTGTTGATATTCTTAAAAATAGTATAATTGCGCAGTTTTGGCTAAAAATCTTCGAACTAATTCAAAATAAAACACACTGATGCTTTGTAAAAATGCATTTTGGAACTCACCCATATAGTTAGGCACTCCGCAGATATATCGTTAGTGTGGAGCGTGTCTTAAAACCCTGTGACCATTTGCACCACCGCCTGATCTTAAATGCATTTTTCCATATAGTCCATATACTCCTCGCCCATATAGTCAGGCACTCCGGCATGCCGCTGCAGATGTGTCGTGAGTGTGGAGCACGTCTTAAATGCCAGTAATAAATTTTTTAGTTTCTCTCAAATTCTACTAACCTTTTTTAATTTTTCCTTTGTAAAACTGAACAGCTGTTTCACTGTCAAAGCTTAACGCGCATGAAATATTCAATTTTTCGAATATTTTACGCTGCGTGCAAGCGCATGCTGTTCGTTGGAACCAGTTAGGTTTGTCTTCATGTATTGAATATTTGCGCCAATTTACGGAACGCATCTCACGCGTTCTTGGAAATGGGCCTTATATCGTATATTAATTACACAGTCAGTAAATTTTCGGTGGGACACAGTCAGTAAGGTCCAAGGACATTTTGTCTACTTTGGAAAACGGACAATGTCCAAATCATAATACAAATTTAATGTTTAACAATTTTACTGAACACGTTATATATATCGAATTTTTCATGAAAAATATCAGTTTTATATGACTAAAACAACATTCCATACAAGAGCAAATCTTTTTATCATAACAGTGCGCTTACACCAAATCTTCAAAACGTGTTGTGAGTATATATCGCCTTTAAGAGCCAAAACACGACTTATTTTAAGTGTTTTACCATACAAAATTTAAACACCTCACAGCGAATTTTATTATAAAACACCAAGAATGATAAAAAAATAGATTGCGCAGAGCGTAAAAATAATTGTCTACGATCTGCGCATTTCGTCATGATAGCCTTACGATATGAACCAGAGACCTGCAGCGATGAACTGCAACTGCTTTTACACTCAGTACATACTTGGTTTTTGTATGACTTCACTATCATTAATACCATGCAACATATTCTACGCCATCGAGCTCACTTACAACATCAAGCATGTTGCATTAGCCAATTGTACCAAAGTCAAACACTGTGTGATGTGTGCTTCGACTTCAGTGGAAAGTATAGATGTTGCATAAAATAATTATGTGTATAAACCACAGTGCACGAACGGCAATCGTTATAATTATGCATTATTTTGAGCTACTGCCTCGTGTACCATTGCAGGTTGATTTCAACTTCGGCTAAGCAGTGATACAAAAGTAAGCTTACGAACGATGAAATCAGCGCGTACATTGCATTTTTACTCAAGTGTTTGTAGATTACTTCAGTATGAATAGAGTATATAGTTTTAGGAAGTTTTAGTGGTAACTTATTTCGAAGAAGATTTCAAACTTTAAAATTTAAGATGGCGGATAGAGTTGCCACCTAAATTTTTTTAATTTTTGCGAATTCTTGTAATTTTGAAATTCTGACAACGGATTTGATTTCGAATATAATGTCACAGTTTAAAAATTTAAGATGGAGGTTAGGGTTGCCACCTTAATTTTTACCACAGTATTGCTACCTAATAATATGAATTTTTAAGAGTTTTTGAATTTTTTATTTATCAGTGCTCAGGGGTCGCTGATTTCGAATCTAAAGTCAGAATTTTAAAATTCAAGATGTTGGATAGGGTTGCCACCTTAATTTTTTATAGTTTTATGAATTCGGGGCTGGCAAAAAAAAGGTACACCAAAAATGGGTCGCTGAATCCGAATCCATTGTCAGAATTTCAAAATTTAAAAATTTTGAAATAATAGGGTTGCCACCTTAACGTCATTTGTCAGTTTTAAACTCTTGAAAAGACATATTATTAGGTGGCGACCCTATTATTTCAAAATTTTTAACAATTGAACAAAAGTTGTAGCTTTATTAAAGATCTGCATGCATACAAAATCTTATCAAAATCAGTGATTAGGTGTTTTATAGTAAAATGGCGTCTGATATAATTTCTTAATAAAACTAAATTTAATAAATATCTTTAAAAATTTACCAAACAAATTTTATTGCTCACTCAATTAAACTTTAAAATTTATTTTAAAAAAGAAATCAGCTCAATTGAACCATTAGCTTATGAGCTACAAGCTCTCAAAAGTCACGCAATGTTACTGCAAATATTGTGCTTTGTGTTCGGAGAACAAAATAAGCGCTGGTTTTTTATGCAGGAGTTACGCTTTATGTCTTTGTTTTGTTGCTTGTAAATGACCATACTTACCATTGCATACCAGAAGTTGAAAAGACCCTGAGCTGGTTATCAAACCAACAACTCGAACATGCATTATTGTGGTCTTACGACACGCTCATACACAGTTGGCTTCAATGTTGCAAGTATGTTCGACACAACAGTCGCAGCGCTTGCGTAGTGCGGTCAGACTGTCACTGTATTTGTTGAGGGTAGATTGCAAGTAGCGAAAATGCCGTCGCTTGCAGATCACTGATATGAACTTACGATATTGTTTACATGTCAATTAATGTAAACAAATATGAAACTGGTCTGTAAGCAATGCAATAAAATTGTTAATATGATAGACTAAATAAATATTTCCACCATTTTATATTAAAATATGAATAAAGAATTATGAAAGAGCATATAATTTTCTAGCTAGTTTTTTAGTTTTTTTTTTTGGTTATAAAGCAAGTTGGAATGAAACCAACTTGCACTGGCAAAAGTTGCGTTCGTGATCTCGTTGGGCGTAGACGTGCGTCCGTCCGTCCCCGTCATAAATTTAATTTAATTTTATTAAAGCTAGTTGTTTGTCCCGTGGATTAAATGTTTTGTCGAGTGTCTCGTGTCTAAATATACACCGCGTACAAATTAAATGTTACCTGTTTTTACTTTAAAACAATTTAAATAAAATTAAAACTTGCTAAACAAACTAAGGAACATTAGTGCAAAAAGAAAAAATTATAAAAAAAACAACAATAACTTAAAGCAACATTAACAATAACAGCAGCTCCAATCAACAACACAACAGCAAAACCTGTTTTGCAGAGAGCCAGCCGCCAGCAGCAGCATTGACACCGTCGACAACATTGGTGTTTTTTTTGTCTGACCATGTGAGGGGCTTTTCTATGCTCCTCGCGGTGTAAGTAATTGTTGTTTTTTTCGGTTCCGTCAACTCCCCCATCCTTTCACATTAGTTACGTTTGTAAGTTGGGTTGCACAGTGGGCTGAATTGTGCTGAAGTAAAGGCATAACACTTGCTTCAGTACTTTTTATATTGCTCATGTTGTGCAGCTCTCTTGCAGCCGTAACTAATTACCTTGTATGCCCTTATTTGTTTGATTTTTGCATGGTGCGGAAATGTCGGGTAATTTTCGCATAGATTTCTGCAATGTTCGTGGACTGAGGGCGAATTTTTTCTCGGTCTATGTACATTGTACTCTACATAGGCCTCAAATAATGGCACTGAGCGAGACCCAGGTGGCCGAGGATGCAGATCCACTGGATTTTCACATACCTGGGTATCGCTTACTGCCATTGTTTTCTTTGCATAGGGGCATTGCCCTTTTTATAAGAACAGATGTAGCGTACCAGTGTGAGCGGAGTCTGAACGTGACCGATCCAGAGTTTAGCTCAATGTGGGTTAGGTTCAGGCTTCGCTCTCACTTGCTACATTTCTGCTTTATTTATAGAAGTCCGAATCTAGGAAGGGAGCCCACTTTTAACAAACTGGACTCTCTCTGATTCGATTACGCATATTTTGGGGTTGTTTCCTGACAGTGAGATCGTTGTAGCAGGCGATTTCAATGTCCACAACCCGGCTTGGTTACGTCACTCAGGCCCATTGACACCTGTTGGACAATATGTTGAGCTATTTGCTGAATCGAACCAACTGATTCAACTAGTGAAGGAACCCACTTTTTTCCCCCAAAGTGATTTGCAAAGCCATAATATCCTTGACCTTTTTCTGACTTCACATCATGAAAAATATGATGTGAGTGTCAACGCACCTCTTGGTAACTCGGACCATTGTACCATATCCGCTGTTTTTCCATATTCTAACCCCTGCACCTCTACGCCTAAAGCCCCGAAGAGGACTGCATGGTTTTATGGAAAAGCAAATTGGACTGCGTTAAATAATTTTTATAGCAGCTTCAATTGGAAATTATGTTTCGCTGATAGAAATGTGAATGCCGCGGCTGTCATGGTACAAGAAATTATTCTATTGGGTATGCGGTCTTTCATCCCCAATAAGATGAGAAGCATTAAACCAAAAGACCACTCATGGTTTAATGAGACTTGCAGGATTGCAGTCAGGTCCAAAGAGGAAGCTTTTCAGAATTGGCGTTCTAACAAGAATACTAATACTAAAAGACTTCGCATCGAGGCAAGGAATCGCTGTAATGCAATTTTAAAACGCGAAAAGTTTCTGCACGAAGCTCGCATTCGAGAACAGGTTCTTCTCTGCCCCAAAGGGAGCAAAAATTTTTGGTCATTTGTTAAAAGAGTTAAGAACCAGACATCGTCATCGATTCCAGCTCTTTTAAAAGATGACCAAATCTTCACTGACTCGGCTGATAAAGCGAACCTAATGGCTAGATTGTTTGCACAAAATTCCACTCTCTCGGATAGCAATCAGCCACTGCCCTTTGTTGGGGGTGGATCTTCTGCAATGCAGGAGATATACTTTCGAACGAGAGCAGTTAAAAGGGTCCTTACAAATCTCAACGTTAACAAAGCCTCTGGTCCTGATGGCATACCGCCAATTGTGCTTAAAATGTGTGCTTCTTCGCTGGCTCGGCCTTTGCGCAACCTTTTCAACATCTCCTACAGAACAGGAATATTTCCATCTTGTTGGAAGGTGGCAAATGTCCAGCCGGTACCTAAAAAGGGTGATGCCACGAACCCTGCAAACTACCGACCCATTGCGATATGCTCTACGCTTTCCAAAGTTATGGAGAGCGTAATAAACTTCAACGTTATGAACTATCTGGAACACAACCAACTGCTCAGTGACCGTCAATATGGTTTCCGTAGGGCTCGCTCTACTGGTGATCTTATGGCGTTCTTAACCGAAGAATGGAATAAATGCGTTCACTTTTTCGGCGAGAGCAGGGTTGTTGCTCTGGATATTTCAAAAGCGTTCGACCGAGTGTGGCATAAAGCGCTCGTGTCAAAACTTGCTGCATATGGTTTTGGTAGTAATTTTGCTCGATGGATCACGTGTTTTCTCAAGGACAGAACGATTCGAGTCGTTGTTGACGGTATTTCGTCCGAGAAGCACGCCATCAACGCAGGAGTACCGCAGGGTTCAGTTCTATCGCCAACCTTGTTTCTGGTTTTTATCAACGACCTTCTGTCGTTGACGCATAACCCAATTCATTCGTTTGCGGACGACAGCAGCATTTGTCATTCATATTCATTCAAAAAACGCCCAAGCTCTATGGAGATTGAGAGAAAAAGGCAAACTATGAATGACACACTCCTTAATGATCTACAAAAAATCTCCGAGTGGGGTCTTGCTAATAGAGTAGAGTTCAATGCAAGCAAGACCCAGTGTTGTCTGTTAACCCACAAGCGGATGGATTGCCCCTTAGCTCCCCTCAATATGAATGGTGTGGATCTAGTGGAATCAGCCGCTCTTGACGTTCTTGGCATATCGATCCAATGTGATCTTCGTTGGAATGATCATATTTTCGATGTGTCGAAAGAAGCGGGCAAGTGCCTAGGTTTTCTAAAACGGTGCAAAAAATATTTCACTTCAGCTGATCTTCGCATGATCTACACCTCATATATTACGCCGAAAATGGAGTACAATTCGCACATTTGGGCAGGGGCTTCAAGATCTTATTTGGAGCTTCTGGACCGAATTCAACGTCGTGCGATATATTTGATAGGAGATGAAAGTATTTCATCCTCTCTCAACTCTCTTGAGCATCGACGTAATGTAGGTTGCCTAAGCCTTCTGTATAGGTATTACCATGGGAAGTGTTCAAGGGAGATACATGGCCTGACGCCACCAGCTCGTGTGTTTCCCAGGTCCACTCGGGCAGCTGTCCAAGCCCACCCCTTTACCATTGCATCGATGCCTAATAGAACCTCGCATTACCGCGATAATTCGTTCTTTAGTCGCGCGGTTAAGTTGTGGAATAGTCTCCCTGCGAGCGTGTTTCCCGGCAGTTTTGAGCTGTGCAAATTCAAAACAAATCTTCACCGACACTACTCCATCTATCCACCCTCCAACTAACTATCACCCATCTTCCGAATCAACACAATGCTTACGCATTTATAGGGGGCATCCCCTGAGCGTTGGTTCAGTCTAAAAAAAAAAAAAAAAAGATTCAAGAAACAATTTTCGTCAAGCCTGACGTCATGATCGTAAAAAATATTTTTATCGTAGCTAGAAAAGTCAAAATGAAAAGTAAACAACATGACGGACCTGCGCAATACGTAATCCTTTTATCTATTATTCTTGATAAACACCATTAAAACACTGTAAACATATCATGGTAAAAATGAGAAGTGGCAATACCTCAAGCTGTCAAATTGAGTAATAATTTCTTCACGAAAATGAGTACCACCCCAAGGCTCATTTATAAGGGCCCCTCAAATGATACTACATGTCCATCCGACCTGTCAAGTCATCACACATGTAGTATCGTTCGTGTGCAAGAAATCAAGGCGGATGGACATGTCCGATGGAAGTCAAAAATTTTTGACTTTTTGCTAAGTACGTCCGACATGTAGTTCCGTTTGCGTGCACGGCCATCCAACTTAGTACATTTTGCCATATGTTGAAAATTTTCAAAGAGAGCACATCTCGCGGCAAAACTGCCGAACGTAACAAATGTTATATTTTGACGCGAATTTTTTTATCTTTACCTAAAATTGTGATGGCTTCGAATATTTAAAGCAAAAAAATAAAAATAAATGTTCAAAACAATTAATACAATATTAATATTTTTAGTTGATGTTAACTCTTCGGCAGCTAAAAAATAATGAAGTCTATCCAAAGTCTATCCGTCATGTGCGATGTGTGTGAGGGCAACGAAAAAAGTCCCGTTACTTTATCGAACTACATGTACGTCCGTCATGTAGTATCGTTTGAGGACCCCTATAAGGTTGTGGCACTTGAGAGCGAGCTCGATCGAACTGTCAGAATGGATGAAAAGAAATGAAGAAAATTAATGCTTAGAACAGGGAAAATCACAGTGACAGTTCGAGCAAAGGCGGGAAAAAGAGTGCATTACTCTCAAGTGCCACAACCTTATAAATGAACATTGTACCACCCTGCTGGTCAGTTGTAACAAGTTTACATACACAATGAAACAAAATTTGGAGTTAACCAATACACTTATGCTGCCATTTCATGGATAAAACAAGGAAAGTTATATGTGTTTGTATTTCTAGCTCTTTCGCGGTCACAAAATAAATTTAACAAGATAAATAAACATGCAACACAATTTTACGGAGCAGTCAAATGGAAGTTTTTGAAAATAAATTTAAAATAGTGCATAAGAAATTTAATTTTTCTTTTCAGATTAATTGTTTAAAAAATAAGCAACTGCTGCTGGCGAAATTGTGCTTTTAATGTTATGTGCTGTTTTATGCTGTTCATGCAGACTTATTCTTTTATAATTATTTGTTGGCTAAAATTTTATAATCATGTTTGTATCATAATTGTGTTTATAATTTGGCATATAACAGATCAGAGCTCTTACCTATTGGCTAGTGAGTGGGTTAGACACAACGGCATAAGGAGAGAGGGAGGATAGCTTACAACTTAATTTATACTTGGTGTGAGTAGTTAAGCTATATATTTTTCGTAATGTTAAAACATGTGTGGAGGAAAGTGATGCCAGATCACACGGATAAGAATCAGAGATGCAAACCTTGTGACATTTTGATCACCGCTTGAACAATGGTCACAAGTTTTGTATTAAAAATTTTATAAGGAAGTAACGGAAATCGTGTGACCACTCGTGTTATATACGCCGTATGAAACAGTTACTGTTCTAGTTGGGCAGCGCATAATTAGCAATGTTGCTGGAACTGTCGAAAAGTTCGGAGGGGAAATCAGAGGCTGAAATGATGCATTAAAAACTATTAATTACACTCACTAATGATCATTAAAAGAGGATTTGGACAGGATTTTAGCGTTGCTAGTTGAAACCATAAATGGTGTGCAGAATATATCCAGAAAGTGTTTTTGTCGATTTTTTCGTGTGTGCTCTTTCTGTTATAAGTATATATTATGTATATATTGAACTTTATTTTCCCAATTCAATTCAAACATTTTTTGATTTGATTCAAATAGGGCATCACTATTTTTATTAATTCCTTCTTTAGGAAAAATAAATGATAAAACTGTTTTTTATCGAGTCTGTTTTTTCTCAAACTAGTGATTTTATTTACTAAATACTCGCTCAACTGATGCATTAGAAAAAAGAATAGTAATGCTATTACTTTTTCTAAATTTAAAAACATAGATGCATATCTACATAATTTTTTATATTGAGTGAAAATTCGTGAAACCAGCCACCTAAAACAAGAAGTCGTAATTTTTATATCTTTTATGAATATTATTGAAGTGCATATGAAAAAAAAAGAAATTGCAATTTTTTTTTTAGTTTTTTTTTTCAATGAGTTACAAAGAATTTAGTTTTAGGCCACTGTTTTAGTAAAATTAATTTTGCTAAGTAACGGCTTGTTAAAATTTCTTAATTTTTGGGCCAAATACTCGTAATACACGTTAAATTACAAAACTGATTTTTTTTAAAAAATGGTTTTTTTTTAAATTAATAAGTTTTTTATAAATTTTTTTTTAAAAAAAACGTTCTGGACCTCATAGAAAATTTTTAAAAAAATATTAGATACTAATACAAATTTAGAAATAATACAAAAAAATAAAAATGATGTATTCTCCATAAACAAGCCTGTCATGAAATGTTTTAAATCTGCACTACTTGTCTTGAGCGAGCCATACAGAGCACTGCACAATGGAATAATTGGTACAAACTAGAGGGAATAAATTATTTTGATAACATTTTTAGTGATTTAGGCACAGAAAAGTACAAAAAAGGGTTTTTAAATATTTGAACAAGTGGGCGTGGCACCTCCCATACAAATGTATCTTATTTTCCGCAATATCTGAAAAACCAGTGAAACCATGACAACAGAAACTTAGTCAGTCATCAACTGCATCATTTAAAGGAAATGTGTCAAAAGAAGGCGTGATTGGACAAGTGGGAGTGGCACCTCCCATACAAATGGATCACATTTTTAGCAATACCTAGAGAACCAGTAACACCACAACAACAAAAACTTAGGCAATCATCATATACGTTATTTGTCAACAAAAACAATTACGTATTGGCACCAAAAACAAAAAACACTTTAAAAATTCTTCACAGTAAGACAAAAAGTAATTTGCCAGATATGGACAAATGTAACCTGGTTTATGAAATAAAATGCAATGGTGACGAGTCCAATATATGCAACAAGGTATATGTTGGCACAACAAAATTAAAATTAAAAACGAGACTATCAGCACATAAAACAGATTTAAAATTCAATCATGCACACAAAACAGCACTTGCGGCCCACTGTATACAAAACAATCACTTACCGAACTTCGCTACAACAACCATTTTGCAACAAGAGAAGAACTACGGGAGAAGGTGTACATTAGAGATGCTCCATATACTAAACACACCAACAACAACACGATTGAACTACAAAACAGACAGCGACAATTGCTCGCATATTTATAAATATTTGACTAAACATAAACTCAGTGGACGATGAAGGTGGCAAACATCTGTTCGACGCGTTATACTTACTTACTTAGTTGGCGCTACAACCGTATGTCGGTCTTGGCCTCATCTAAGAATTTGCGCCAGCCATTTCTGTCTTTCGCTTGCTGGCGCCAGTTGGAAATTCCAAGCTTCGTCAGGTTGTCCTCTACTTGGTCTTTCCAACGAAGATGCGGTCGTCCTCTTCTGCGTTGACCGCCGCTGGGTACCGAATCGAATGTTTTCTTCACTGGAGCATCACCTTTCATGCGCTGAACATGACCAAGCCAGCGAAGCCGCTCGATTTTAATGCGCTTGACTATGTCGATGTCAGCGTACAGCTCATACAATTCATCATTCCACCGTATTCGGTACTCGCCATTGACGCAGATTGGTCCGTAGATCTTACGAAGAATCTTTCTCTCGAATGCTCCTAAAGTCTTTTCATCTAAACTGCTCAGCGTCCAGGTTTGTGATGCGTAAAGTAGGACGGGCATGATGAGCGATTTATAGAGCGTGATTTTCGTTCGTCGAGAGAGGGCTCTGCTTCTCAATTGCCTACTGAGCCCAAAGTAACACCTGTTGGCAAGAGTTATTCTTCGTTTGATCTCAATGCTGATGTCGTTGGTAGAATTAATGCTGGATCCCAGATAAACGAAGTTCTTCACAACCTCGAAGGAGGTATTGTCAACGGTAACGTGGGTTCCAAGACGCTGGGACTGTTTGTTTGTTGACACTAAGTATTTCGTCTTGTCTGCATTCACTGCCAGACCCATTCGACTTGACTCTCTTTCTAATCTGGAAAATGCTGCACTGACTTCGCGCGTATTATGGCCAATGATATCGATGTCATCAGCATACGCAAGCAGCATAACACTCTTGTAGAATATTGTGCCACTACGTCTCAGATCAGCAGCTCGGATGATCTTTTCCATCATTAGGTTGAAAAAGTCGCACGATAAGGAATCACCTTGTCTGAAACCTCGTTTGGTAATAAATGGTGGGGAGAGGTCCTTCCCGATTTTAACTGCGTTGCTGGTGTTGCTCAGTGTCATCCTGCAAAGTCGTATTAGTTTTGCAGGAATACCAAATTCAGACATGGTTGAGTACAGGTGCTTCCTTATTGGGCTGTCGAAGGCGGCTTTGTAGTCGACAAAAAGATGGTGGGTGTCGACTTGTTTTTCTTGAGTCTTCTCCAAGATTTGTCGTAGCGTGAAAATCTGGTCGATGGTGGACTTTCCAGGTCTGAAGCCACACTGATAAGGTCCGATCAGTTCGTTTACAATGGGCTTCAATCTTTCACATAAAACGGTCGACAGGACCTTATATGCGATATTAAGAAGGCTTATCCCACGGTAATTGGCACAGATAGTGGGATCGCCTTTCTAGTGGATTGGGCAGAGCACACTGAGATTCCAATCGTTCGGAATGCATTCTTCCGACCATATTCTGCATAGAAGCTCGTGAATGCATTTAAGTAGAGCTTCGCCTCCGTTCTTAAACAACTCAGCAGGTAAGCCATCAGCTCCCGCGGCTTTGTTATTTTTAAGCCGAGCTACTGTCTGACCAGAATCATGTCGTTGTCGTGTCGGCAGGCAGAGCGCTGGCAGAGACAATGCAAACCTTATGGGAGAAAATTGCGGCAGAATACGACAACGAAAACGCCAAGATAGAAATGTTTCTATTTCTATTTTGACTTTGTCGTTTATTTGATAGCTCTCTCAGCTTCTCTCTAAAAATGTTGCCATATTTTAACAAAATTTGAAGAATATGTCAACCAATGTAGCGAGTAAACAGTGTTCCTGCTTGCTCTTATAATGATAGGAGTAGCCTTCAGTTGAAAATGCAGTAAATTTATATGAAGAGTATTGCAAAAAGTAATGTATTAAATGGAAGTGGAGTAATTATTAGTTCAATCGGAGTACGATGAGAACACTGAAGCAAATTCAAGAAAATCAACAATGGCAGATTGAATAAAAGCAAAACGACAAAGCCAACGCTACAATTCTGGGCCAACTCTTAGCGATTCTCTCTCACCGACACGACAACGACATGATTCTGGTCAGACAGATATAGCTGTCAGAACTTCATCATAGTCGGGCAGCGGAACCTCAACGCTGTCATCCAAAATTGGGGTTTCCGGAATATCATCTCTATTGGCGGGATTGTTGTCAGCGTCGCCATTTAGAAGCTTAGAGAAGTGTTCCCTCCATAACGTCAGTGTACTCTGGACATCTGTCACTAGATTCCCGTTTTCATCCTTGCAGGAAGAGGCCCCGGTTTTAAAACCATCGGCAAGGCGTCTTATTTGTTCGAAAAATTTTCGGGCCTCTTTCCTGTCACCATATATCTCAATCTTCTCCTGCTCGCGCTTTTCTGCCTCTCTTTTTTTCCGCCTGAAAATATGTCTCTCTTCCCTCCTCTTTTCTTTGTATCGCTCCTTAGCAGCGCGCGTTACAACCGACTGCAGGGTGGCTTTGTAGGCGGCGTCTTTCTCTGCAGTGGCGTCGCGACACTCCTGGTCGTACCACTGGTTTCGGCTAGGGCGTTGGTAGCCAATCACCTCTTCAGCAGCCGCACGCATGGAGTTGGAAATGTGAGTCCACTGCGCGCATATATCATCGATTGGAGGAGTGCTTTGAAGCAGGAGTGAGAGTCGAGTGGCGAAAGCATCGGCTGTCTGTTTCGATTGCAGCTTATCGACGTCTAGCTTTCTCTGTGTAGGGTTGCGTGTATTCTTAGCTGCGCATAGACGTGTACGGATCTTGGCTGCAACAAGATAGTGATCCGAGTCAATGTTTACACCACGGATCGTGCGTACATCCAATTCGACGCGTTATATATAGTTTAAATTAAATGTCTTCGTTTTTCTATCGACAACTTTTATTAGTGTTTTTTAAAATATCCAAATGGTTTAAAGAAAACAACTTGTGTTTAACTTTCATGGTAAAAGTCTTTTGTGACACTTTTGTGTAAATGTAACGTTAATACATGTATTTAATTTTTAGCCCTGATGAAGGCCCACATCATGAGTCGAAATATTGGAAAATAACAAATAAAAAACAAAAATTTAAAAAGTTTTGTCGTTGGCCAAAGCCCAATTTATTATAGCAACAAACGACAGAAGGCCGAAATAATATCAACAGAAAAATTAAAAGGTAAAATATATATGTGTGCTTTAATTAATTGTGCTTTAATAAATAAACAATTTGTAGATGGCAGCTTCATTTAAAATTATAAGAACGAAGGACGGAAAAAGCGATCGCTAGCACTCGTTCCAGCTAGTTGGGATAGCCGTGGAGTGCTCTCATGGCCAAAACTAAAGAGCGATCACACGGTAACTCATTCATTTAAAATAATATTGCACCTGGAATTCCACCCAAGATCGAGTGGATCAAGTGTTCAGCAAAAATGGTGGAAAAGGAAATTATTTCCTACGCTGCTGGCAACAAAAAATTGTCTGTTCTGAATTCCTACCTACTATTTTTAAAATTTTTGTAAGGTGCCTTTCAAAGATCTCTAAAAGATACCTTATCGAGTCTCTTCAAAGACACTAAGCATGTCTTATACGACAAATTGGCCTTATAAGCCTTAATAAAGAATTTACAAATACAGTTCCTGTCTTTGTACTTATCTTTAAAAGGAACGTAAAAGAAGCTATACATACTGTCTGTGCTACTAGGGAAGTACACACAATTGGTTGAAAGAGAATATTTTTTTAACACAGAACGGTGTAAAAAAGTAAATATTAGATAGGATTTTTGTTTTGTAATCTGTTATGTGTTTATTTATAATACGCAAAATGATTATTTTTTTTAACACCGAACGGTGTAATTTTTAACTATTTGAAAGGATGTATTTAACAGTTTTATTAAATTGTAATTAAATTTATTAACTGTCAAATGAAATAAGCCCCAAACAAAAAATTAAATATTTCCTAAAATTTATGAGATAGTCTCCAAAAAATGAGAGTTATTTCATATGAACTAACACTAAAAAATGTATGGACATTTTTTGGGACTTATTTAATTTTTTTGGGGTTAATATCGTGGTGCTAAGAATTACATTTAAGTTTTTAAACTGGATTTAAAAAATTAAATTGAACAATATAAATTGAAAAATTTAAATTTTTAATTTGTTTATCAATGAGAATGTGATTTCAATATTGCTCTTCTTCTTTGTCTTTCTTATTTCACACCGATCGGATAAGTTCAAGAATTCACACCGAACGTGTTAACTTACACCGCTTACTCGGTGTGAAATGACGAACTTATCCGATCGGTGTGAAATTAGAAAGGCAAAGAAGAAGAGAAATATTGAAATCACAGTCTCATTGACAAACAAATTTTAAATTGAAATTTCTCAATTTAATTTGTTCATTTTAATTTTGTAAATCTTGATTAAAGATTCAAACTTTATTTTTAAACCACGAAATTGACTTTTGAATTTTGTTTGGTTCTTATTCCATTATGAAATATAGCCCAATAAAATAAGCCCCAATCAAAGTTTTTAGCGGCTCATTTCATTTGACAATTAATAAACTTAATGACAATTTAATAAAAATTGTAAAAAACATCCTTTCGAAGAGTAAAAATTACACCGATCGGTGTTAAATAAAATTATCATTTTACGTATCATAAATAAACACCTAACAGGGTACAAAACAAATATCTCATCTGATGTTAACTTTTTTACACCGATCGGTTTAAAAAAAAAATGCTCTTTTTGATATACAATTCTAGCACTTTAACACGGTGTTTCTTAACACCGAATGGTGTAGGACTCCCTGGAACACGGGTAAGAATCCGATCGGTGTAAAAATTCTATACAAATTTTTAAGTGTAAGCCAATCATAAAAAGGTGTTGCCAAAGTTTGTTTTGTATAAATATAAAAAAATACTACAAAATTTTTAAATTCCTCAAAAATTACTCACAACCCACTTTAAATTCCTCATGTTTTTAGAAATTACTCACAATGTGGCAGTACTGCTTCGCGGATAAAATTCAAATATTTATTTCGTACTGTACTTAAATTCTTACCAGTGTTGCCAGGTTAGGGGATTGAGTGGTTTCTTAACTGTTTTGTGGGATTTTAGGGGTAATGAATCTTTAGGGGATTTTTTAGGGAGATTTTATTCTTGTTAGGGGTTTTTTTAGAGGTATTTGAAAAACTGATCTTTGGAAATAAAGTTTTCTTACTTTTCCATAAAATTATGCTAAAATACTTAAGAAAAAAATGATATTTGGCTCTTTAGGTATTTCAGCAACACTTTACAAAAACAGCTTAATTGACAGTACTTCAAATTAATTGCCAATAATTTCCCACTTCACTTTAAACTTCTTCGCGCTTTACTTGCAATTGATTGATTCCGTGTAAAAACTAAAAATAAGCAAGTATGGGAAATACTATAGACAAAAAATATATGCATAAAATATATTAAAAAGTGGAAAACGGAGCCTACTTTCAAAAGTAAGTTTTAATTTTAAAGTCAATTTAACATTGGAAAATTGAGAACTACGAAGCATCTTTCCGTCTTTTTTGAAGACGTCCAACAGCTCAGCCCTTCAAATACATAGGTTTGCATTGCAGTTGCACAACTTAGTTACCCCCTATGTTTTTTTTTGTGTTTTTCGAAAAAAATTTTTAGGGGAATTTTAGGTGGTTTTGAAATCCAATGTAGGGGTAAATGGTGAAAGGCATCTGGTAACACTGATTCTTACCATACAGATGTTCGTTCGCTGTTCGTGCTTATAATTAAATTTCGCGCCGTGGCTTTAAAAAATATTTTAGCAATAGACAAATTTCATGTTTCCCCATTTTTATACGGATGCCAAAAAATGTCTAGTACTTGCAGCGCTGCTGAAATAGCAGAAAAGAAGCGACTGGCGCTGGAAAAACTACGCTCTAAAAAAGCGCAACTGGCCAACGGAGCTCCAGTGCAGCAGGCGGCAGTTCTGAAAGTTGCAAATAAAGTGATTTCCAGCCCACTTCAATCTTCAGCGCCAGCAGTTCATTTTGACAATCTTCCGCAGCATTCAAATAAAAATTTGCAAAATGTAAATGCATCACCTGCAAACAGTCCAAATATTAAGTCACCAGCTACAGGCCAACCAAGTGCCGTGCAGCAAATCAGTGCCAGTTTTTATAAAACTTCTTTAAATAACTTCAAAACTAACTCAGTCACTACCGACTTGAATGGTGATAATAAAGCTTCGGCTTTTCTCAATGCACTGAAACAAAGTACTATGTTCACGCATCGCAAGGAAGCACGAGATGTCGCCCATCCTTATCAACGACCAGGAGACAAAAATATAACGCCTCAAAAATCACCACAGCCTATAATAAATTACAACAAAAATCAAGCACCCCCAAAACTAGCACCAGTTTTTGTAGAAACAGTCACTTGCAAAGTGTACATGATCAGTGCGCAACGTTTTGCAGTGCAACCATCGCGCTATCATCCAAAATTGGTTGAGGTGTTCAAGACGATACCATCAAAGTCATATGGTAAATGTCTTTTAACTTTTAAATGCATTTGTCCCTTGCCTTTGATTTATGTCCTTCTTTCAGATAACAATACGCACATCTGGGATTTTGCTTTAGCAGACTATGAGCTACTGCAGCGTAGTGTAGCAGGCTTAAAACCACACGTTGTCATTGGCGTTATACCTAAAAATATTATTAACTTGTGTCGCACGCCTGTAGATCACACTGATCGCTCTTGCCTAGCCTCAATCGAGCCAACATTAGCACAGAAACTAATGCCTTTCCAAGAGGAGGGCGTTTGGTATAAAAAATTGTAGTTTTATTTAATGTGATATAATTTTAAACTTTCCTTCTAGTTTCGCCATTGCTCAGCATGGTCGCGTTATGATTTGCGACGAAATGGGCTTGGGTAAGACATACCAGGCGCTGGCCATTGCTGATTTCTACAAAGAAAATTGGCCGCTTCTAATCTGCACTACAGCGTCGACAAGGTAAAGTTGTTTTTCAGTTGAAACCTGGGAATAATTTTTATTGTAATTTAACAGGGAATCTTGGTCGACACATGTACGCGCGCTGCTACCAACCGTACCCTTGCACTATATTCAGGTGCTCACTAACCAACAGCAGTTTATAGGCGATGCTAAGGTGCTCATTACCAGCTATAACATGATGGAAAAATCGTTGAGTAAATTAAATGAGCGTAAATTTGGCGTGCTCATTTTTGACGAGTCGCATACTTTAAAGAACAGCAAAGCCAAGTGCACCATAGTAGCCGATCGCTTAGCAATGATGGCTAGAAATGTTGTGCTGCTCTCAGGCACACCTGCGCTATCACGTCCTTTGGAGTTATTTGCACAGCTTCAGATGGTAGATCGAAAATTCATGAGTTTCATGGAGTTCAGTAAGATTCCAGTTAACTTGGTGTTAAACTTGCTTCCACTTACAGTATCATTAATATTTATAGCTTCTCGTTACTGTGATGGCAAGCAGAATCACTTTGGCTGGGATGCTACTGGACAATCCAATTTACAAGAGCTTAATGTGGTGCTTAAACTTAAATATATGATAAGGCGTGTAAAGGCCGATGTCCTGCCGGACTTGTGTGAGAAATCGCGGTAGGAATATTTAATTATTATGTTTAAATCTAAATTGTAACTTAAAACAATTTCTTCTAGTGAAACTGTGGTGTTGGATCCAGCGCTTGTTTGGCCCAATGACGATGCCAAAGTGAATCTTAGTAAATTTGCAAAAAATCTCTCAGCTAGCAAAGGCAGAGAGAAAGAAGAAATTCTGCTACAATTCTATGCCGAAACGGCGACTGTTAAATCACGCGCTGTCTGGTAAATTAATCATTAAAACTTTTTAGCAATCAATCACATTAAATGGGATTTTTCATTTTCAGTGCCTATATTAAATCTTTAGTAAAAGAAAATATTAAATTTATTGTGTTTGCTCATCATCGCGTTATGTTGGACGCTATCACAGAGTGCTTAATGCAAGCTAAAGTAAAATTTGTGCGAATAGACGGTTCAACACGAAATGAAATGCGTGCGGTAAAATTAAAGGATTCTTTTTAATTATTGGCCACTATGATTGTCTGTTCTCATTAAATAGGAATGTATACATGAATTTCAAACAAAATCCTCATGTAAGGTTGCTGTCTTATCCTTAAGAGCTTGCAATTCAGGCATTACATTGACTGCAGCGGAGATGATTGTTTTTGCTGAGCTAGACTGGAATCCAAGCGTAAATTTTAAATTTTTTCTATTAGTATTTAATTTTAACATCTGCTCTTCAGACGCTTGCTCAGGCGGAGGGACGTGCGCATCGTATAGGTCAGGAAAAACCTGTTATTTGCCGTTATTTAATGGCTACAAAAACTGCAGATGATTTTATCTGGAACATGCTCAAAGCCAAACAGGATGTTTTAAATCGAGCTGGTCTCTTTGCGGAAAATTTACAAGAAGCAACACACACTGCTGCACCAACTAAGGTTTGACCATTATTCAAAACATTTTCCTAGAACTGTTGCATACATCAAGGTTGTTTTTATAACTGCAAAATGTCTTCTCTCTTTAAGTCTAATACAATTGAAAAATACCTGCAACCTGAAGCTAAACTACACACATCAACGCATACTGATGCTAATGTTGGGTCACTCAAAAAGTCTGATGAAACTGCTTATCAACAAATAGAAGCAACGAAAAGCTCAACAGACTCCAGTTGTAGCCTTGCTCTTGGCAAGGAGCTGGAAAATCTTGATGAGCTTTTTAATAGTGATGATGATATTGGCGCTTTTTAAATCTAAAAATTTTAATTTTTTGCTTGCGTAATACTGAAAATTGTTCAAATAAGATAGTAATTATTTTTTAATTTAATATTTATGTTTATGTGATCTTTGTAATTTAAGAAAACTTCCCTACTTTTGATCGAATAAATTATAGTCCTAGAATAATTCTGCAATGTGTGCAAATGTCATGTGCAATATATTCGACAATTTTACTGAAAGGAATAAAATCAGCCCAATCATGAAACATTTTCTCCCGGGAGTTGTAAAAGAGATTTTCCGTTTTTAAGATAAAGTTTAAAAACTTTTTTGGAAATTTTTAATGCAATTTTGTTGATCAATCGCCAATATTATTCATTAGTGTAAAATAAAAAAAAATGAGATGCCTTTATCTGCTATCTTAAAACCGGAAACTCCCTTTTACAACTCCCGGGAAAAAATGTTTCATGATTGGGCTGAATGATATACCGTGACCGATATACGTAGTTCCCAAAAAGTTATCGATGATAAGCGACAATGTTAACGGTTTGAACAAGCGTTCCAAGTTAATAAAAAATAAAAGTGTTCACTAGCACATCTCATATATCATATATTAGCTTAATTATAATTAAAAAAATAAAACAATTTTTATTATATAAACTTTTAATCTTTTGATGATCTTCGCCATAGAAAAGTATATAGTATATTCTTGATCAGTACTAACACCCGACTCGAGTTTGTCTCTAATTACAATTATAGCCGTAATTTTACGGCCATTTTAATGAATTAAAATAAAGACTCCTTGTCAGCAGAATAGGTTTACTTCCGCATGCATGCTTCTACTCGCCTTTCTTAGGTTAGGTTTAGGTTAAGGTGGAGGCAGGTGTTTAGACCAGCCCACTTAGACCATTATTATTATCTTTCTTTCTTACAGTAGTTGCTTATATTATAATTAATATTTTAGCTTTAATATATTGCAATTAAAGCAATTCTAACCAGGAATCAATGCAAGCACTCAAAAGCTTCCCAACGATATCTTGAAAGTAAGGATAGCATTAGAATTAATGAAGTTATTTGAATTTTAGTGGAAATAACTTAAAAAAAAATTAAAAAAATTGCACAAAAAACAGCTTTTGATGCTTTGGAAGAACTTTTCCGGTCTTTAAATTCTAACAATTTTTTTGGAACAGCTTGTTTTAAAAATGTTAAACAGAGCGGTTGACCGATTTTAAAATTATTTCATAACGAAGCCAAACTTTCGAAATTCTATTTAGTTTATAAGTTAGTTGAAAAAATATTTCCATATGTTCGTTGTTGTTGTTGTTCGCTGAATTCACTTTGCTTCTAGCTTATTGCTTCTTATTACTTTTGTTGTGCAAATGAGTTATAAGTGCACAAGTTATTTTGAGGCAAAATCTTTTTACTTCAGCAGGTCCTTGCAATGGCACCATCGGTGAGGTTGTTGAAATTGTATATAACCACTAGCTGAAACCCGGCGCGTTGCTGCCACTCTCCCTTGTCAAACGCCCATAAAATGTTATCAGTTAAACGGCATGTCTAAATTTAGGTCGAATACTGAATTTCGTGGCTGTGCGACCCATATCCACAAAGCTATTCGATATAACAAATTTGGGTTATATGGAAAGTGCCACGCCCTCTTGATCACTGCTCATAGAATGTAATCAATTAAACTGCATGTGTACATGGAGGTCGAATACCAAATTCCAAAACTGTGTGACATATAACTCCAAAACTATTCGATAGCACAAATTTGGGTTGTATGGGAGGTGCCGTTCCTATTTTTCCAACGCCCATAAAATTTTACCAATGAAACTGCATGTGTAAATTGAGGTCGAATACTGAATTCCGAGGCTGAGCTACCTATAACTCCAAAGCTATTCGATATCACAAATTTGGGTTAAGTTGGAGGTGTCACACCGCCCCTGACAAACTCTAAAAAATTTTATCAGTAAATCTGCATGCGTAAATTTTGGTCGAATACTGAATTCCGACGCTGTGCGACCTTGAACTCCAAAGCTATTCGATATCACAAATTTTCGTTGTATAGGAGGTGCCCCCTTGATCAACGCTCATAAAATGTAATCAATGAAACTGCATGTGTACATTGAGGTCCAATACTGAATTCAAAAACTGTGCGACCTATAACCCCAAAGCTATTTGATATCTCTTATTTGGGTTAAATAGGAGGTTTCACGCCCCCCTTGTCGTAAGCCAATAAAATGTAATTAATGAAACTGCATGTATAAATTGAGGTCGAGTACTGAATTCTGACGCTGTGCGACCTATAACTTCAATGATATTCGATATCGCAAATTTACGTTAAATGGGAAGTGCCACGCCCCTCTTACCAATGAAAATAAAATTAAATCAACGAAACTGCATGTATACATTGAGGTCGAATACTAAATTCCGGCGTTTTGCGACCTATAACTCCAAAGCTATTCGATAGCACAAATTCGGGCTGTATTGGAGGTTTCACGTCCCCTTGCCCAACACCCAAAAAATGCTGCTAATGAAAGTGCATGTAGAAATTTGGATCGAATACTGAACTGCTAGGCTGTTGTATGGGAAGTGCTACTCCCCTTTGCCCTACGCACATTAAATGTAAGTAATGAAAGTGCATGTATAAATTTAAGTCGAATACCAAATTCTTACGCTGTTAACCTATAACTTCAAAGCAATTCGATATCGCAAATTTGGGTTATAAGGGAGATGTCACGCCCCCCTGTCCAACGCCCATAAAATAAAATCATTGAAACTGCATGTGTAAATTGAGGTCAAAAACGCAAAAGATGTACGGCCTATCTACGTACGGCCTTCAAAGCTATTCGGTATCACAAATTTGGGTTATATGGGAGGTGCTCCTTCCCCTTGTCCAACTCCCACAAAATTTCATCACTGAAACGGTACGTGTAAATTGTGGTCGAATACCGAATTTCTAAGCTGTACAACCCATAACTCTAAAGCTATTCGATAACACACATTTTTATTTATTTGTGGGAGGTAAAAGGGGGTGTGGCATTTCTTCTTAAACCATCTCGTGCTCAAAGCAAAGTCAATTACAAAATTTGAGCTCAATCGGACCAATAGTTTCGAAGTATTTTGATATTTTCTTAAAAGTAGGCGTAAATTAAGTGTGACCAAGCCCGTTTTTATTAAAGTTAATGACCTTTATTATACGAACTTATTTACCAAATTTCAATTTAATACGACCAAAACCGTCTTAAATATAGCATTTTTATTGATTTGTGGGCGATAAAAGGAGGTGTGGCATTATTTTTTTCCTAAACCTTTGCGTAGCAGTTACGAACAAACCCGTAGAAGGAAGTATCCAATTTGGTCCAGTCGTTTTCAAGTTTTAAGCATTCGTACAAATCACGATTCATTTTAATATATACAGATATTGATTTGCAGGCGATGAAAGTGGGCGTGAAAACATTTATGTATCGTGACTGCCTCTTGGAGCACCTACACAGCAAGTTTCAGTATAAAAATGTGTAGAACTCCGGAAATGCCATGATTTCGAAAAAGTGGGCGTATATATATTGCGACGAAAAAGTGATTTTTGTACAGTTACTGACAGTAACCATCTGAACAAAATGATAATATCTTAGTTTTTTACGATCGAAACCGTCTGATATATATCCCTTATTTGGTTTGTGGTCGATAGCGCAAATTTGGCTTGTATGGGAGGTACCACGCCCCCTCGTCCAAACGTTACCAAACCTCACAGGAACAATCTATCTTCTTGGCAAACGTTGTTCTGCCACAGACCGCCTTACTGCCATACACGAAAATGTCAAGAAATGCCAAATATATTCACCATTTTCAGTATAGCTGCCGAAAGTAGCCATGTGCACTAAATAACCAAATTTTAGTCTAATACGATCAAAACCGTGCAAAATATAGCGTTTTTGTTGTTTTGCAAGCGGTAAGAAGGGGTGCGGTAAAATATTTCCCTTGAGCCATCTCGTAATCGAAACAAATCGACTGCCCAAATTTCAGCTCAATTTAGGTTAAGCCTGGCGCAATTTACTTCACTAGACGCTAACTCCACGAAAAGTGAGTTTAACTAAAGTAGGGCAGGCCTATTTTTAGTGCACTTGCCGAGAGTAACCATATGTACTGAATTACAAAATTTTTGTCTAATACGACCCAAACCGTTGAAATAAAACGTTTTCATTTTTCGTTTTGTGGGCGGTAAAAGGGGGGGCGTGGAAACAAATTTTTAGTACAGTTGCTAACAGTAACCGTACAAACTAAGCCAACATTTTAGCTCAATCGACCCAGTAGTCAATTTTGATGATTTCTTAAAAAGTGGGTGTGGCTATATAGCGATGACGCCCTTTTTTAGTACAATTTTCGAAAGTAACCATACAAGCTTAGGTATCATATGTTAGTCTCATACGGCCAAAACTGCTTGAAATATAGCATTTTCACTGATTTGTGGGCGCAAAAGGGGGCGTGGAAACCAATTTTTCGTACAGTTACTGTCAGTAACTTCACAAACCAAAGTACCAAATTTAAGTCTTATACGACCAAAACCGTCTGAAATAAACCATTTTTATTTATTTGTGGGCGAAAAAAGGGGGTGTGGAAACCCATTTTTAGGACAGTTGTCGACAGTAACCATACATACTAAATTACAAAATTTTAGCCATGTACGACCCAAACCGACTGAAATATAACATTTTTATTGATTTGGGGGCGGTAAAATGGGGGTGTGGCAAATTTTTTTCCTCAACCATCTCGTACCTGAAACAAATCGACTGCCAAAATTTCAGGTCAATCGGTTCAGTAGTTTTGGAGTCTATAGACATCACACAGCCAGACACACATCGTTTACTTTTTATATATATAGATATTGATTTGTGGGAGTTGAAAGTGGGCGTGAAAACATTTATAAATTGTGTTCGTCTCTTGGAGCACCTAAACAGCAAGTTTCACTGTAAAAAATTTGCAGAACCCCGGAATTGCCATGATTTTGTAAAAGTGGGCGTATTTATATTACGACCACGCCCATTTTTTGTACAGTTACCGACAGCAATCATCTGAACAAAATTACTAAATCTTAGTTTTTTACGATTGAAACCGTCTGATATATATCCTTTTTTTGGTTTGCGATCGATAACGCAAATTTGGCTTGTATGGGAGGTACCACGCCTCCTAGTCCAATCGTTACCAAACCTCACAGGAACACTCTCAAGATGTGGCTTCAGTTTCCCTAAAAATTTCATAAAGATCGGTTCAGCAGTTTTGGAGTCTATACGTGATATAGCCACATACCCACATACCCACATACATACATCCATTTTTATATATATAGATTCAAGCGCGTCGGAAGCTAATTTCATCTGGGGGGGCAGTACAAATGGTGGTGCAAAAAAAAGTTCACCAAAATTTCTTCAAAGAAACATGAATGTGAATAAACAAATTTTTTATTTTAGTTTAAAATAAAAAAAAATAAAAATATATATATAAAAAATATTAAAATTTCATTATTTTTAAAAGTTCTTTAAATTTTAATATTAGAGATCATTCTTTAAAGGATCTTTCATATAGTAATATGAAAATATAAGAAATAATGGTTGCTTTTATAAAGCAAGACTAGGTATATCTTTACATGGTTTAAATGCAATAAGGTACAAAAAGTTATATCAATTTAAATTATTTCAAAATGTTTCTTTCTGTCCTTGCGAGAAACAAACTCTGTCACCACCTTCATCGAATTCAATTCTTCGGTTTTAACTTTGTAAATGTGAGTCGTTTCTGTGTCAAAGTTGCTCGAAGATATGTTTTAAGTCGTCTTAGTGCACTAAAAGAACGCTCAGATGAAGCTGCTGATGCAGGCACAGTCAAAAGCAAAGCAATAAGTTTTTCAACTTCATTTAATAGTTTTTTTACAGTATCCGAATTTTTTTAAAATTGGGATACAATGCCACAACAATTTCAAGGTGTTTGGCAAGGCAATTGCTTCAGCAATTTCATCTGCAAAAAAGTCATCTGCATAAAGATATAGTTTTGTTTTTAGATTTTGTTCAGAAGGCACTTTTCCGTTGAAGGCTTCGATTACAATATTTTCCAACGATTCCAGAGTGTCAAGATCTGTTTAAATGTACAATAAGATTTACAAAGTGCCAGTTTACACTAGCTTCACTCAACCGACTCACCGAATGTTAAATCAAAGTGAGTCGGTTGAGTGAAGCTGGTGTAAGCTTGCAAAAATAAAAAAAAAGTAAAATATCAACCTGTTTGATCGAATCTAGCCGTTATCTCATTTGAGGGAAGATCAAAAATTTCGAAATAATCCTTTCGTAGCCGATCATATAATGGCAACTGTACTGAAGGAACCGGATTTGATGATTGTTCAAAGCGTCGAGGTGGATTTTCATCAGCTAATTCACAGTAGGGGCTTTCGCATGGTCCAAAACATTGGACCAACATGGCAGATTGTACAACATGTAGTACCATGCGTAAGCTAAAACGATAGTCGAAATTTTTAGTTTTTATCTGCTGATTGTACAATATTGTACAATTATGTAAAATTACTGCTCAATTGTTAGGGCATCTAAAAGTTGCTTAGCTATTAGCCGGATGTGTTCTGCTTGAGAGCTTGCAATTAATGATGTTGCTTTACAAGTTGGATCGTTCGAACGCTCAATCAAATAGTCCCATTAGTTTTCCATCTAACTTATCGTACGACATGTCGTCCAATATGGAAAGCCCCTAAGAACATGTAAAATTTTTTCTTACCAGAGTTGCAAAATTAACAAGCATTAACCCTGCAGACACACGTGATAGTAATGGTATGACAGTTGAAAATATGTATTAACTTCGAAATGTTTCGAAAATATTTCGAAACAAGCTACAAATTACGCTGCGGCCACAAGCGCGTCGGAAGCGAATTTCATCTGGGGGGGCAGTACAAATGGGGGGGCAGTACAAATAGTGGTGCAAAAAAAGTTTACCCAAATTTCTTCACATGAAACATGAAGAAGAGATAAAGAAGAGGAAAATATATAATACAAAAATATTATCGTTTTAAAAAAACTGATATTTTGAATAACTTTTCCTTTTAAATTGTTTATCTAGCTAAAAAAGTGGGGGGGCAACTGCCCACCTTGCCCCCCCGCTTCCGACGCCAATGTGCGGCCATGTTAATGTTAATGTTGTGTGGTGGAGATGCGTACTGCGACCTAAATGAGATCTATTGTACCTCCTTCTCAAAGCTCCGCTGGGTTTGCGGATTACAGAATTTCATCCAGCCCTATTTCTCTAATGAATTTGAGAATATTCTTAGGTTCAAGGGATGAAACCTGCTCTAGACTCAGCTCATAATTCCCCAGTGCTAGTTTACGTCTGCGAGCCACGGCGTCGCAGTTTGTAAGTAGGTGTATTGGAGTCTCCTCTGCTTCTTCACAGAAACGGCAGTTACTATCGGTCTCTATGCCCAATTTCATCAGGTGGTATTTGAGTTTACAGTGTCCTGTAAGGAACGCCGTTAGAATCCTAAGATTCGGTTTGCCTAAGCTTATGCACAATTTTGCTCTCCGAGTGTTAAAATCTCTGAGGAGCAATTTGGATTGTCTTAGCTTTGGGAGGCTTTTCCAAAGGTTTGATCGTTTATGCCTCTCCTCCCTTCTTAGTTCTTCTTTTATAGAATGTGTGCCCAATCCGCAGAATGGTTCTGGTCCTATAAATTTTGTGGCTGCACCCTGTCGCTCTAGTCCATCGGCTTCTTCGTTACCCTGTATTCCTTTGTGTCCTAGGACCCAAAGTATAGTAACAGTGTTATTCTTGCCTAGTTCGTTGAGTTTTGTTAGGCATTCCCATGTTATTCTCGATGATATCTCACAGGAAACTAATGCTTTGATTGCTGCTTGGCTGTCTGACATCACAACTATATCCTGACCTTTGTATTTACGGTCCAGATTGAATTCTGCACACAGCTGTATTGCTAGGATCTCCGCTTGGAAGATACTGGGTGTTGTCCCCATAGGTTCAAAGTGCTTGGTTCTTGGCCCGTACACCCCTGCGCCTATACCTTCCAATGTCTTGGACCCATCTGTATACCATGCTATACTGTGTGGTTTCTTGACTTGCGATATCATCTCGCTGTCCCACTCTTTCTTGGTACTAAGCTTAATTCCGAAGTGTTTTTCGAAGTTATACCTTTTTACTATATCGTCTCTTGGTAGATCGATGTAGGGAGTGTGCTTTGCAATATCCTCCTTCTCTCTACTGCTGATAGTTTTACCTAAACCTGTCCCCTCTTTTGCAATGCACAACAGAGTTCGCTTGGCTACTCCCTCTATGACAGGGTGTAAGGGTGATAGGTCCAGAATTACTTCTAGTGCTGCTGTAGGGCATGTTCTCATGGCCCCTGTGATGCATACACAGGCCAGTCTCTGCACCCTTGTTAGCATATTCCTCATTGTGGTTAGCTTGGTTCTCTCAGCCCATGCTATTGCACCATAGGTGAGGATGGGTCTCACCATCATGGTATACATCCAGCGGAGAATTGTTGGGTTACAACCCCAGACGCTGCGGCCATACGTGATAGTAAAAGTTTATTTTCAAAATGTCGTCAAAGGCAACAGTTCCAGCAAAAATAAAAGTTCTGTATAAACTTAAAAAATTACTAAATGAACTCATTTTTCATAAAAGCTCACGTTCACGATACAAAGCAATTAACTTTAATATTTGCGCTATATTTAGTTTCACCTCCATTTTATTTTTTACCGAAAGCAAGTTACCAATGTTGCATATCGGTCATTCCATGTCAAATCGGCTGCTTTTCAAAACTCACATTTCTGTAAAAATTTGGTACTTTGTACGAGGTTAGTACTTTAAAAGAGAAAAATATTTGCATATTTTTTTTTATAATTTTCACTTTTTTTGCAGTTATACACAGTGAAAAATTATAAACATAAACAAAAATTGTCATTTGGACATGTACTCAAACAACTATATCTTCCAAACCGTAAGTCCTACAAGAAAAAAATTTAAGACATATTTTAAAGATCCTGAATTGCTCTTTATTGTGGTGTCCTTTTTTACAAACACTTTCAAAATTTTTTGACCACTAAAAATTTCATTCCCATTTTTCAAGGTCAGCACCACTATTTTTTGGCACTTTGAAAATGTTATCGTATTGAGGCATTCATTCTTACTGCATTCTCTTTTTTGTAAATTTTTTTAATAGCATATTTTGTTTACACTATCTATTACCCACATTTCTGCATTTGCAGTTTTTTATACCTCTTATGATTTAGAAGTCATCAAAAACATTTATTGCTCGCAGTACCAGAAATGCTCTAAAAAAATTTGTTTTTTGCTCTCGTGAAAAGTTACTGAAAAACATATGCTGTTTTTGTTGGCGCAGCGACGATATGTACCTAGTTTAGTAAAAAAATACTAAAAATTCTATTTTTAATTAAAAATTAAAGTATTTTGTACTTAAAAATTGTGTAGTCAGTTTTTGAAAATTTCGTTAAAAATAGTAAACATTGATTCTCCAACATCAAATTTTGAGAATGCATTAAGAATGAATGCCATAATACGATAACATTTTCAAAGTGCCAAAAAAATAGTGGTGCTGACCTTGAAAAATGGGAATGAAATTTTTAGTGGTCAACAAATTTAGAATTTTTCTCGAAAGTGTTGGTAAAAAGGACACCACAATAAAGAGCAATTCAGGATCTTTAAAATATGTCTTAAATTTTTTTCTTGTAGGACTTACGGTTTGGAAGATATAGTTGTTTGAGTACATGTCCAAATGACAATATTTGTTTATCTTTATAATTTTTCACCGTGTATAACTGCAAAAAAACAATACAGAAGTATGCAAATATTTTTTGTTTTTAAAGTTCTATCGACGTGCAAAATTTTAAAAAACTCGGAATCGTCAAAATTAGTTTTTGAACAAAAGCGTCCGATTTGACATGGAATGACCGATATTGTTAAAATAGCAGATATCCTGAAAAATCAAAAAAAATTTCCCCAAAAATACAATAAAATCAACACTTTAATCTGTCTTTACAACACTTTTACTGTCCGCAAGTGCCAAATTCCACTGTCTATGAATTTTCGTTGACAGTAGCTCAGACAGTAGGCAGACAGTGAATCAAATGTGAGTGTGTTAGTAAAAATGTTCAAATGTATTGAGTTTTTCGAACTTGCACTGTCACGTGTGGCTGCAGGGTAAGCTACATACTTATGGGTGCTTTTAAACTGAAGTAGTGGGTTTGCAGTAGAAACTCTACATTTTGTTCTATCTTTTTGCAAACACAGAGAAAGAAAATGGTTATCCGCAAGCATGCTTAAGAAGAAGAGAGAAAGAAGAGGAAAATATATAATAAAAAAATATAATCGTTGTAAAAAAAATTGATATTTTGAATAAATTTTGAAGTTTTCCTTTTAAATTGTTAATCTAGCTAAAAAAGTGGGGGGCAACTGCCCCCCTTGCCCCACGCTTCCGACGCCAATGTATAGATTCGTTTTATTCGCACTAAAACTGATATTTTGGCATTTTTTTTTCTTTGTACGATGAATATTAAAGGCTGTAGGTATACCCCAAAGTGTCAAATATCACTTTGAAAAAATTCGTGAAAATGACCCCCATACGCTGTAAGACGTTATTCTACGTCAAAAAATGATTTTGTTGTTCAGTGTAGTCAATCAAAAAGTCGATTTGAATTTATTGTAGCTTTTTTGATTTTATATGACGATATTTTCATTATAAATATTAATATATTTTGAAGAGAACTCAAAAATACTTTTTTTTTTAAGTATATTTATAAATAAAGCTGAGCAAAACCATGCATGTATTTTTAAATAGTATGTTGTACCCGTCGCAGTGATAAGTTACGATACCGTTTCATAGGCACTTTTCATTACGTACTCTTGGGTCAATTTTTCAGTGCGTGTTTAAACTGTAGTAAAATTAAACTGAGGTTAACTCACCAAAATTGGACGATTAAACTCGGTTGAACTAGATATTTTAGCATTTATTGAAGTTAAATTGACTTAAATAGTCATATAATGTGTTTCTTTTTTGCCTAAACCGAGTTTAAATATCCAATTTTGGTGAGTTAACCTCAGTTTAATTTGACTAGAGTTTATTAAAGTCGCACTGAAAAATTGCCCCTTACATTAAAAAAATTTGTGTTTATATTACTAATAGCTAGTGTCTGACCAAAACCGGAATTTTGGCCATAACCGAAAGCGAAATTATTAATTTTTTATCCAGTTTTTATTTATGGCTTAGGACTAAAATGAATAAAAAATTAATAAAGAATAACAAATGAATAATGAATAAAAAATGAACAATGAATAACACAAGAATAACACAGTACAACATTTTTCAGTTCATTGATTACCAAATCAATTCTGAGAACTGTATGTGAAATAAGACCCAAAAAGAAGAATTTCTGCATCATTCGTTTTGTCTTCCTACCTGCCAAAATATTTTTAATATCGATTTGAAGTTAGTAACTATCGTATAGGGGAATTTTTCACGTTTTATGCACAACAATATTTGGAGAAAACATTGACACCTTTTTTATGATTCTGAGAATTAAAAAAAAAGGAATAAACAAAATAATAAATAAACCCACATTTAAGGGTGCTGATTATTTGGAAAGTTTTGCACAATTTGAAACGTACAAGTGCTGAATCAGGTATGTAGCCAGCCACCCTTAAAATATGCGCTCATTTATAAGTACCTGGCAGTAAAATATTGAAAAATACGTAGTATTTATAGGTGTGCATTGATCGATTTTTGTCATTCAGGCAGTGCCGACGAACGCGAACAGTGAAAGTGATTTTTCTCCAGTTTTTTAAAAGTGAATAACAACAAAAAATATATCAATATGGAAAGCAACAAGTGCCCAAATTTGGATGAATTTTGTTACGTTCGAAAAATCGGTGCATCCATGACGCTGAAATTGCATTTCTTGCACCACCACCTCGATACCTTTTTGGCACAATCACCTCAGGAATCAGACGAACAAGGAGAGCGGTTCCACCAGGTGACCATGCCAATTGAAAAGCGGTTCAAAAGCAAAAATTGGATGCATTGCTTGCGGAGGTTTGTTGGTGGAGTTCCACAATTATGCAGTTTGAAGAAAGCATCGAAGATGAAGACATTGAAATTGGTGGACACAGTGAAAGAAAAACTGAATAGTATGTGTATCTCGGATGACGATACAGACTCAGACCATGGATATGAACAACCTACGAAGAAAACAAGATCATCAGAACCACAAGCGTCAACTTCTACAAGGATGGATATTGCCAATAATTGAAAAAATGTTCTAAATTTTGTATTTATGCATATTATAATTGCGTATTAATTGCATATTATTTTATTTTCAATAAGTTTTTATAAATAAATTTTTTTTTTGCATTATAATTTTTTAATTTTTATTTTTATTTTAAGGGTGGTGGCTATAACTGATTTTTGAAATTCATACCTTTACTCAATTTTCATGATCTTTGTCTCATTTTGCTCATAGGTTATGTGACTTTGCGAAAAAGTAACTAGACTTGAAACTTTGTAAACTATATTTCAAGCAGTTTTGGCCGTATGAGACTAACATATGATACCTGTTTTCCGTTTTGTATTTTTTATGAATTTAAAAAAAATATTTTTTTTCTTCATGCGCTTATTTTTAACTTGGAAACTGATGCTTTTATAGGAAAACAATATATGAACAGATTAAGGGAATTGTAATTCTTAATTTTTTAAAATTTATTTCAACTAAATCGGGCTAGTGGTTGTCGAGCTATGTCAAACAACAGGGCCTAAAACGTGATAAATTCCCCTATATGATAGTACTAACTTCAAATCGATATTAAAAATATTTTGGCAGGTAAGAAGACAAAACGAATGATGCAGAAATTCTTCTTTTTGGCTCTAATTTCATATACAGTTCTCAGAATTGAGTTGGCAAATCATGTGTTGTACTGTGTAATGAATAACAAAGAATAATGAATATCAAAAGAATAATGAATAAAAAATGAATAACGAATACAAAATGAATAATGAATAAAAAAAAATAATTGAAAATTCTGTAATTCTTTGAGAATTGCATTCTTTGTGGAAAGTATTCAAATGAATAAAAAATTAATTCATTATTCTTAAAAACGAAAATTAATAAGTGAAATGAATAATAAATCATTTTTGTAAAAATGAATGTGAATTAAAAATTTTATTTACAAATCAATTTTGCATTCATTGAATGCATATTTATGTAGTTATTCAGTTGTACTTAAAATTCTAAATATGAATGCCGATTTTACAGCTCTGACACTTACTAATAGCAAAAAAAAATTCTATCTTAGCTGGGGTTTCAACCACGGTTTTTTAGCTTACGGGCCACGTACTCTTTCAGTAGACTACGGCCACCTTGCAATCACACATGTCCTTATATTCGGTAATTGTTCTACAAACCAGGCTGAAAAATGTCGGTCGTACATTTTTAACTCAACTAATACTAAATAGTACGAAGCCATTAGTAAATACTACGAGGAATGATAAGGAATGACATCGCTATTAGTCGAAGATCATTCTTCGGAGCAACAGATGGTAAGGGGCATTTAAGCCAATAAGGCATATGGTCTTGGACGATAAGGGAATTTATGTTTTAAAGTAATTAAATACAAGAAGAAAACAAAGTAAAATGAATTTAAAAAACAAAATGCTTTCCCAAAAGTCGGCTTAAAAAATTCGTTTTTCTGTCATAAAGATGATCCAATTTGGATAATTTTTTAATTTGTCGTAAACTTTATAAAATTGCTAACAATCTTGCATCATTTAAATCTGATAAAATTGCAGCGATCTAGGCGAGGGATTCAAAAGCGAAAAAAATTAAGGAGATTCTGAATAAAGTAGGCTAATTTTAAGTCATGCAAAAATTTTTAAAAAAATCTGATGCCAAATTCTTTTTAAGAAAACGCTTTTACGTCAGAATATCTTATAGTCAAGAGTTTTTTTATGACTAAAATTTAAATAGGAAATCGATTTGAAACATTTATTTTATACTTCCTTAAATAACGTTTTTTAACCGGCTTCCACCTATTTTGAGAATTTTCTAGATTTTTTCGCGTCACGTGCAGGGAGGTACTGGAATATGTTTAGAAATTGAATGGAGTCCAAAACCCATCTATACATGTACCTCTTTACATATTTATTCATACGTTTTGAATTAAAAAAAAAATATTTTAAATAATTCATACAATAGGTATGGCTTCAAACTCGATTTTAGTAACTTGCATGCTGCTAAAACTGATGCACGTTGAAAAAAGAAATAAGTCAGTTGATGTCCATGCGGGGAACATTTCAAGAATAGCGACTTTTACCTATGAGTTATATAAGTTATAGGCCTCCAAAACTGGACAAAATAGTCTAAAAATCTTGCTGGTTGTAATCATTTCTCAAAAAAAAAAAAATAGTTAATGCGATTTTATTTAGGGATAAAGGAGACCTCACATTATTTAATTTACTAAATTACTAAGAATTAAGTTAAGAAAAAAATGTTTTAAGTTACATAAAAAAATTTAAATTTGAATATGTTTTAGGCATGATACGAGAAAGATTTTTACCCAATCTTTGAAATTTATATACTTTTCTTATGTGTACAAGCGTGTATCAACCAGCGTATCATGATAACAAAATTAGTGCCAAAAATCTCAGAAAATAGAATTATATAAATTTTCTTTATGTGCATTCTAGACTCCTTTGTGCATTTGACCCCCCCCCACCCCCCTCCTAGAACAAATCCTGCAGTCGCCCTTGTATGCAAGAGATACGCATTGATATAATACATAGATACGCATGCATAAAATAAAAGAATCCATAAAAAAAGAATAAAAATTCATTTATTGTGTTTTTGCCTTCTATGATTTTCGACAAAAAAAATTAAGAATGTTTTAACGAAACATTATAGAGTTTGTAGCCCAGTTTAAATTCAATTAGGGTTTTCACAAGCTGTTGTGTGTCGTATTGCGTTTTCAATAAAAAACTACAACAACTGTGAACATACCCTAAGGGTTTATTTTGTTGTATGTCGTATTTATACAGCTGGCTGAAGAAAAAGACAGATGACTGGAGAAAATAAATTTTTTAAAATGCCTAAACAAAATGAGAAGAATAAAATAAGAAGAGCTTTGTGCGAAATGTATAGACTTGATCTTGTTATGAACCAGAAAGCCACGTCAAAACTTTCAATTTCTTCTTTAAACATATTTGCCTCGCAAAAAAAAAAGAAAGCTGTTATGGTAGTGATGTTACTTATGAAATGTACATGGTAATAAAAATTTCGTAACAACCCTACCAGCATTGACACGATTGTCTGACGAGCGCGTTTATTTTGCGACGCTTTTTTTTTTTTTTTATTTAAAGTTACTCCGAAAGCTAGGCTTCCCTGGCTCAAGAAGAATCCTCACTGAAGAGGAAATTATTTGGCCAAATCTTAGATTTATAACGCCATCACAAATTACGAATCTTTTTGATTCTATTGAAAACTGTACTTTAATTGTGTCAGTCGCATCAGCGGATGGACCACAAACACAATTACCGTTGGCTAGTCGCGCTTCACGACCTCGGCAATGAAACGACGCGAGTCGAAAGTTGCGACGCTTTTTTACACTATATAACGATTGTTATGCGAGTTACACTAACAAAAAACGTAGAAATCGAAATTGACACTTTGAACTATGAAATGACGACTGTTGAATAAAAACTATATTTGCTTTCTGCAGAATTTCAAATAGAACACGTGCAAACATACAACAAACGACAATGGATTTTACCGTTATCCGAAGTCTGAACAGAATTTCTTTGCCTTGCAGCATGGTAGAACTAGTAAAGGTATATGCATTTCAGACTGCTCTCTTTTTCTCATAGCCAGAATTGTCAAACTCAAGCATTTTGCTATTCTTGCCTATTTTCGATTTCTTATCGCATTCTCATCATTTTCAGATTTTGTATGAGCTGTCAACTTCGTTTTGACAGTTGCGGCAGTCTCCCTCTCCGAAATGCATATACCTTCTTTAATTCTGCCATGCCTTGCAGCTTTCAATGATTGTTTCGTTTTAGTTGCGTCGTGGACTTAAAATAGTGAAGTTATCGTGATCTATAATTTTTTGGTAAAAATTATTATTAGGCAATATTTATTTATTTAATTTATGTATATCGGTTGTGTCGTATTAAAAAAAATGTCAACGAATATCATTCGGAAAGTATCTATTTTGAAAGCGATCAGCAAATAATATTTTTACCCGAGCTACATCATGGATGTTAATAAAGGTAAGAACTTTGTCTACTTCTTAATTTTAGATTTAAAAAAATCTTGATAAAAAAAACTTGAAACCCAAAATATTAAAAAACCTACGCATAGAATAAATTGTTTAATCCGCGTGCGCGATTTAAAGACTACATTCTATGAGCAGGTTTTTTAAGAATTCTGTTTTGAAAATTTTGACTATGGACAGAGTGAACGCGAGTGCCAACTAATTAGCAGACTAGTGCGACAGAACTAATAATGAATAATAAAACAAACCAATGAGAACAAGCGAGATTATGCTAACCAGTCTGCATCGGCGTTCACTCTGTTCAAGCCTAATAACGTAAAAAATACAGTTTTCAGTAATTGTAATAGATTTCTTTCAAATCATTAACTCAACAGAAAACAAAATATCATACACCCCACTAAGTCCTGAGGATAATATAGACCCTCAATATGAATTTGAATACATGCCATCGACGTCCATGGGTGCAGAATACACTCAACTCACAACCATACCATACAATCAAAATAAAACATCAGCTGGAATGGCAGATATATTGAAAGAAATAAGAGTAGTGAAAAGGCTCTGCTCACGACTAACGGAGGAAGTCATCACTCTCCGCAATGAGGTTCGTGATCAAAATCGAAGCTGCACCAACTCCATTAGTTTCATTTTTTATACAAACTAATAATTATTTAAAATAAACTTTCAAATCATATCCACATCTGCTTTTATGAAAAGTGGCTTTAGGTATACAATTTTAAAAACCATCTCGGCGATCATTTCAGGATCAGTATCGGAGCTTCAAAAACGGAACTTTTAAAAATCGTGAAGGCGACTCTTTTACGATCAGTTTTGGCGATTGAAAAAAAAAACCTTTTAACAATCGTGTAGGTGACTCTTTTATGATGCTTTTTGACGACGCGTTAAAGCACGATTTTAATGCATCGCAAACGACTCTTTTTAAAGAGATCATAACGGCCAACAGTTACTTCCGATACCCTTAACTTATACGATTAGAATACGAGCTCGTTTACGATTAATTCAATCGTTTCACTGATCGCAAGCGACTCCTTCGCGACTAAAAATGCTGGCTGGGTATACATACCAAATGCGATTGTATTGTCGTAAATTAGTTTTATGTGGAACGTAACAACAACTTGAAAACAAAAAAATCAAAAACGCACATTTTAAAAATGTTTAGTAAAATTAATATTTTTAAAAATATTTTACTCCATACAAAAATGAAAACGCACATTTTTAAATAGAAAAGTAAAACGAAACGTTTTTAAAACAACTACGAATGTTTTAATATAATCTAGTAGGTTAAAATTAACATTTTTAAAAAAATTTTACGCCATACAAAAAATGAAAACGCACATTTTTTAAATAGAAAAGTGAGACGAAACGTTTTTAAAACAACAACGAACGTTTTACCATGACATAGTAAAATTCACATACTTTGTTTCAAAACACTTGTTAATAACGAATTGTTTGTTATATATGTTTCATTGACTTATGTATTTGATATTTGTTCAGAAAATAAAATAATATATTTTTCATTCTCAATTTCATCACTCTGCAGTTTGCTTGCAAGAAAGTAATGAAAGAGTTTGAGTTGGAGTATTTGCTGCCACAGCTAAAAGGTAAGTATTTTAAATAAAATGAATAATATCTGACAAAATTCAATTTTTTTAAAGACGCTGGGATACAGTATAATTATCTAAAAAATGTTAACGAGATGAATATAGCTGATGATAAAATAACTAAAATAAACTAATTTTTAAAATAATAAAATAAAACTCATTTTGAAAACCAACAAAGCTTTTTTTAATTAACAGAGGAAATGCGGATTTCTGTAAATTTTTTGAATTAATGGAAAATAATGAACATTTTCATTTTTAAAATATAAATAATTGTTGTACCATTGCATTTTCAAATGTTGATTGTTACAAATCGAATGAACATTTTAGAATCTTATTTTAAAATTTTCTTTTTAAAATTAAAATAAACATTTTACATTTGAGAATATTTATTATTAAAAATCAAACGAACATTTCAGAATCTCGTTTTTAAAATTAAAATAAACGTTTTACTACAGCATTTTAAAATATCCATTGTTAAAAATCAAACAAACATTTAAGAATCTCATTTTAAAATGTGAGTTTTTAAAATGAAAATAAACGTTTTGCTATTTAATTTTAAAATGTTCGTTTTTAAAATTAAAATAAACGTTAGAAGTGCAAAATCTTGGTTAAACGTTTTTAAAAGTAGCTCGTTTCTGCCACTTTTGAAAATGTTGTTTTCTCTTGTGTTCTATAATTTTTAAACATACTTTAAAAATTGCGAATTGTAGTTCAGAAAACTAAAAGAGGCAGGAATATGAATCGCCCCTTATTTAACTCTCTTAAAACTCATCTGAATTTCAAAATCCACACTATTACTGAAAGCCCAAAAGTTGTCATTTATACATAGTACAATGAATATGATTTGAATTTCTTTTTACAATAGCAAAGTTACAGTTCAAAGAATGAAAAATTTCCAAAATTTGATATGACGAATATCATTAACCCTTTCAATGGCTAGGCTAAACTAAGACCAAAATTATTTGAGGTAATATTCCTATCATTTAGGTCCTAAAGAGATAAAGAAAAAAACATACCTTTGATTTTTACCTGCGCTACTTACATTTTGCAAGCTTGTGCAAAGAAAACATTGTTTTAATATTCTCTTAATATTCTTTTCATTAAAAAAATAAAAAAAAAACATAAATTCGATTTTTGTTCTGTTTTTTTTTTTATAAAATAGGTCAAAAAACTTTTTTGCTTTTCTTCGACACAAAATCGAAAATACAACTGATTTTAAAGTGAAATACCTCTGTAAATATATTTATATCATGTAGGTTCATTTTTTTTTCATAGAACCAAACAAAAAAGCGTTGCTAATAATTATAAAAATGACTTTCTGACGTACCCAATATATTGGGCAAATCCACTGAAAGGGTTAATTAAAACTTTGCCTATATTCCATTCAAAGTGACGTCATCATTGTAGTAAAACCTTCAAACATCAATATTCACTTTCAATCAAACCTTCAAGCTTTGATATTCAAAATTTGAGTTTGAGTTTGAAATTTGAAAGATTAATTTGTATAACAACAACGCAAATACAATTCCTTACTTATTAAATATTCTTTTGTGAAAACAACCTATCTTTAATTAACCCTGCGTTACATACCTGCTTTAAATGCCTTTTGAGAAAACGTTTTGTAGTAACGTCTCGGGATTTTTTGATCAACCAATAAAACTATTACGATATGAACTGCATTCGTAGAACAAAAGTTTGTCCTGGTTGTTAGCAGTCCTGCTCCATTTGCACCCCTGCTTGTTGTCATCACTTCCATAACAACCATTCATACTACTTTCGACAGATAAACAAACAAATTCGTCATATATTAAAATAATTTTATCGAACACCATTTTTTTCTAAAAACTTTTCAACATAATGTCTTCTTCCATTGGGAGTGAAGAAGGTGAGGAAGAATTTACCACCGAAGAGGAACCTGAAATATTTCCATCATCAATACCGGAAGATATACTACAGCTTAAGTGAGTTGATTAAACAGACAAATTCGCAACCATAATGTAACAATGGTTTGTTGGTCTCTCCTTCAGTCACTCGTTTGGTTATGATTGCAAGCGCCTATTTAACCTCACCCTAATTGATGATGATACGCTGATTTTTGCCTCGGGAAATTTTATACATTACTTTAAGATATCAACGGGCGAGGTTACATTTCGTAACACTGTTTTCGGACAAGGCATTGGCTTTATAAGGGTGTGTATTGCTCTAGTGACTCAAGCAAATAAAACTACATTACTAGTTTATAACGTAAAGGGTTTGGTTTTTGCTTGTTTTATAGAAAAACCAATCTCCGTCATACCCAAATTTACTGACTATCGGTGAAAATGGACGAAGACCCACTGTGTTTATCTATGAATACCCCTCATATGATATACGCGTTAAGTTAGAAGGCGCTGCCAAGGCCCTCTTCACCAGTGGCTCTTACAACGCAAGCGGTGAATTGTTAGCCACGCAGGCCGGACATCCTGATTTTATGTTGACCATATGGCGCTGGGAAAATGCAGAAGTTGTACTACGCTCAAAATCATATCAAAATGATGTGCTTTATGTGCACTTTTCCCTATATAACCCAATCTTGCTCGTTTCTTGTGGTTTGAGCCATATTAAATTCTGGAAAATGGCCGACACATTCACGGGACTAAAATTGAAAGGTGACTTGGGCCGTTTCGGTAAAACCGATTTTAGCGACATATATGCGGCCTTCATGCTGTCCGACGAGAATGTCATATCGGGTTGCGATTGGGGCAATATGCTATTGTGGGAGGCCAGCTTGATTAAGTTTGAGATTTGCCGCAAGGGACGTAGGCCATGTCATACGAAACCCATCACACGTATCACCTACGATAATGGCGAAGTCATGACTGTTGGTATGGATGGTTTTGTTCGAATTTGGTTTTGGGAAACGGTCGATTTGGCCGATCCGCCGGATGAAGATCGTTTTGTAGAGATTGAACCGATTTATGAGTTTTATATTAAAGATTGTGAGATACGCGGCGTTCAAAAAATAAAACCTTTTGATGCAAATCATTTTGGCTATTATGTACAGGTATTTGGAAAAATTTTAATTTTATTTCCTAACTTGGCATTATCTATCTATATCTCGTACAGGACGGCAATGGCGGCATTTGGTACTGTGATTTCAACACTTACGATGTCCCGGATACGCCAAGAAAACTGTACTCTTGTCATGGAGGTAAATTAATTGCTGCCCAATTAAGTCCCATTTCCACTCATCTAATGACACTGGGCGAAGATGGTAAAATATTTACCTATGACTATGGAAAAAGTCAATTTTTGATGGAGAAAAAGTTCGATTCCAATGGCACAGATTTGCTATGGTTCAATACTTTTATTTCTAACACTGGCATGGAGTTGATAGCCGGTTTCGAGAATGGCATCATAAGGCAATTACTATTTGATATGTCCGTTGAAAAAGAACCAAAGTTACACTTGGTGCGTGCTATTAAAGCTCATACGGCAGCGATAACTCGATTAGCAGTTAATCCCACGAATACCGTGTTTGCAACAGCCTCAATGGACTATACGGTATTTATGTATTCCTTGGCAGAGAAGTCGGATGGTTTGGTGTTCTTACAGCCGATGGGATTTATTCATTTTAAGGGCATACCAAACTTTCTCAATTGGCGTCAAGACAAGGTTTGTAGTAACTAGGAATGTCGATCCCGGGAGAATAAAGCCTACCATAAAATCTCGGGATCAACATCGTTAGTATACTCTTACTATTAGTAGTTTATGTTCTGTATCTCTCTGTTCGTTCGCCGACAGGCAAACACTATATTGATTGGTGGTAAGACTGGTGAGGTTTTTGAGTACAAGTTACCAAAGACTGTTACGGAGGAGCAGGTTTTTCTAAGCTATCGCTTAACGCAGGAAGATAAATTGAGATCTTATAAATTTGTTTCGGTCAAAAGTAGAATTAGACGTGATAATAAGCGTGAGCAAACTAGGAGACGAAAAGAATTAAAGCGCCAGCGAAAGCTGGCAGAAATCGAGAAACTTAAAGAAGTCAATCCAGGTCTTCAAATTAATTTGCAAACTGCGCTAGGTAAAGAGTTATAAAGTTTAAAGAGAAAACACTCAAAATGCACTTTTCTATCCAGCTGATTCGGAAGACGAAGAGGTAGAAGAACCTCTACACATACCTGCCAAGCCAAATCCAGTACTTTGGCTCAAGTATACCGAGGAAAATACCGTTTGGCTTTCAATGGGCGGCTTCGATGCAGGTTACATATACGAAATCGATTTTGACCACGTAGAGCCAGTGCGTGCCACAATTATAACAGATGGCGATGACTGTGAGATACGCTCCTATTTGGAAATGTAAGTGTAAAAAAAATTTTAGTTAAGGAAAACTTTAGTTAACTCTGCGTTTGATCAGTGCCGGATTTAGACTATTTGATGCCCTAAGCAATCCATGCCTGTGGGCCCCCCTTTCCAATACCAAAGACCAATTAGTATCGGTCTTTAAAAATTGTCTAACGTATTTATTACAATGGCACAGATCATTACTTACCTTAGAATATGTACAAAAGAAGAAAGAGATACATGGAGTAGGTATTACAATAAAAACCAGAGCATAAGTTCTTTTATTTTTTAAATGCGGCTTGCTACTTTTACGGACATTAAATTCGCGCATAATAATTTTCAAGTTCAAAGTTTTTAGCATATCTGCTTCTATATATAATACTGATAAACCATCGAGCCTTGCCTGTAGCATCGTCGTTATTTTTTTCATTTTTTATTATTTTCAATTTCGAAAAAGATCATTCCTGTCTAGTTTAATAATATCATATTTTATTTATTACATATGAATTATCCTTCAAATGGTTTAAGGGTCAATTTTTAAAAAGAAAAACTAATATGTTTCTTATTTATGCTCAAATCCACTTGGGATTTTGGATCAGTGCAAAAATTATACCTAAATTTATGCAAAAAATTTCCCTCAAATGACTTTCAGTGTCAAATTGACATTAAGTTAAGAATTGAACACAAATAAAAAATGAAAACTTTAACAATAAATATTCTTGTCCGTAAGTGCGACTCTCCACAGAACGCGATGTGATAACTGCGATTCCCACGTTTGTCCAATTCATCTTTTTACCCTCTCTCTTATTGGTGAATAAGAATTAAATTTTTATTTTTAAGATTTTATGAATTATTTTAATTTTATAGTTCTAATGTGGCAACGATTCTGGAACATGCATTTTTGAGTTTTTTATAGTTGAGAATTTCATAAGGTGGTAACATATGGAAAAAGTACTCAATTTGGCAAGAAAACAATCTACCCAAACAAGTCAGGGGGTCAGCTAGAGTAGATTGGTAGATGGGTACTTGGGTAGAATGGCACTTTACAAAAACAAAATGTACGGCATTTGCCATTCTACCCAACTACCCAAGCCAGTGTGAATACCTCTATAGTATTAAAACTTTTACTCCCGAAAAGGGGTTACACATTAGCGAACCTGTTCGTCATACGGCGGCCATGTTGGAACCAATTTGATAGTTAAGAAGCTAATTTGATGGTTTGTCGAACCTGTTCGCAAAAAATTTTTTATTTTCTCCTTCAAACCAGTGTTGTAAAACAAAATGATGGCGAAAAACAACAAAAATGTTTCACTTGCATGACGAACACGTTGCTTTAATTTGAACGCTACCTCTTTCGAACAAGTTAGACCCGCCATCATATTGTTTGAGGAACAAGTTTGCTAATGTGTTACCTCTTTAACCGTTTCGGGACGACAGGGATGTTTTTATCCCAGAAAAATTTGAAAAATCATATCTCTGAAAATTCTCACACGATTTGGTTGAAAACCGTCCCAAATCATTATTTATATTCTTCTCTACAAAAAATTTAATATAGCTGTCAATATAACACATCAAGCTTATGTCAAAAGTCATAAATCAGTTCGTGCGGTTTGAGTTGCTAATAAGACCATCGACAAAAGCTCAAAAAACAAGTGTTTTAATTGTGGAAAAAAGTGTCATTTAGTAAAGTTTTACTCAAACAGTTGTTATTTCATAGACAATATAATCGAAAACCAATAAAAAGATATTTTTCTGAATTTGCGGCTAAGGTAAGTTTCGTGGGATAAAATCATCCCAAAACTGTTTATTTGTGGAACGTTAACATCCCAATCGTACTGATTCACATTATTTTTCTTACAAAGATATGGACGGAAAACGTAAACTGGCGACTCCAGAAATTGAGGATTTTCTTAATAATTCAAGCAATGATGAGGATAATCCATTTGCTGCTAGTGATTCTTCTTATAGTCCCAGTCAGGAAGGCAGTAGTGCTTTAGAAGAGGAAGAAGACACGGATCATAGTAATGAAGGAATGGAAATTGTTGATGCGAATGAAACTGCAAATGATATTTCCGATGACTCTGACGAAGAAATATTTGAAGTGGAACGTCTGGATGAAGAAATTGTTTCTGATTGGCCAAACAATGTTATAATTTGGTCAAACCCCCAACCAACATTCACACCACGATTTACAGTTAGTGAAGATCGCAATTTTCCAACTTTTACTGAGAAACTAAGCAGAGGAGAATATGTCTTCAAGAGCAATTCGTCTGGTACTTTGGCAGTGGTTTGGCAAGACACAAAACAGGTTATGCTGCTTAGCAACTGCCATAAAGCTTCAGTGGACACTGTTACAAGAAAACAGAGGGATGGCAAAAAAATAGATATAACATGTCCGGATATTGTAAAAACGTACAGAAATCTAATGGGTGGCGTAGATTTGGCGGACAAAATGAGTACGTTGTATGAACTTGACCGGAAGTCAACGAAATGGTGGCGAAAAGTTTTCTTTCGGCTTATGATGACATGCGCTGTCAATGCGTGGATAATCCATGCGGAAACAAATCATCCACGGCAAAAAAGAGAACCATTTTTGGGATTTTTAGTGGAGCTTTCCGAATCTCTCATTGACGAAGGAAGCAAGCAAGCGAAAATACGACGCAAAGTTCGAACAGGACCCCTCAGCACTATGAAAAAACGTATGAAACAAAATCTGGGGGACCATTTACCAACACGAACAAACAAGCGACAACGGTGCGTAAATTGTACTAAAAACGGAAAAGAAAGTCGCACAAATCAGCTTTGCATTGCCTGCAACTTGGCGTTTTGTAAAAAATGTTTCACACCTTGCCATAGAAACTAATTAAAATAATTTTATGCTACAATAAATATTATAAAAGAATAAAATAAATTGAAATAAAGTAAAATACGCAGATCTTTTTTTCATCGGGGTCTATAAACAAAGCTACTCCTTTTTCGAGCGGTAAGTTTTTGATTGACTCTATTGTTAAAGGAATATGTTTAAAGATTTGAATTTTTAAATTTTTTAGTATAAAAAAAACGAAAAAAGTCTATTATATTACACTAAAATTATCTAAAAAGCCGAAAAAAGCACTAAAAATGTTCAAAAATGACAATAAACTAACATAAAAATCATTAAAATCTTATAAATGACTTGGAAACTAAAACCGATAAACAACGATAAAAAAGGACAAAAAATTACCTAACTACTTTTCATATTTGGAATTTAGGAAACATAAGTGGACGTTTTAAATAACCAGGAAAAGTCTTAGAAGTAGCAGAAAAAAGATGAAATGTTATCGAAAGCCTAGCACTGCTCATGACTTTAAAATGTTCTCTTGTGCAGAGACTTACTTCAGGAACTGGACCATTATTGGCCATTTATGTTACCGTCTTTGACGGGTGTCCCTAAAACCCACATCTGAAAGCTTTTCTTTTGCAAACTTTAATTATTGTAGTTTATCTGACAAACTACCTGCTTACCTTCTGGTTTATCCTTGTTGCATGCCATCCACAAAAATTACGTCTAACGCATCTATAATTTTATTATATGTCTCTGAAATAGCAGATGTCGCCTTAGCGCGTGCTTCCCATCTGGTGACTGATAGAGATTTCAATACATTTTTATTTTCCAGGTGATTTTTTAATATTCACCACCTTCGCCATCTTTTACATAGCGATGGGTTATTTATAACTACACATAGCTGGTACGTGTTCGTCAAGTCCGTCATAAAATCTACTGATAGACTATAACATTAAAAAAATTTTATCTGCGCTATAATGTTACGATGCACAATGGTTTTAAATAAATAAGAGACGATCCCTTTTCCGGCGTTTCTATATTTGGTTATGTGTGCCGCTAGAAAGGATCCAAATTCGCTTATAAATTCCAGCAAACCTCAGACATATATATATATCAGAGGTGTCAGTTTGAAGATCAATCAAATTACATTGTACAAGCGTCCGGAGAATAGACGCTTTTACCTCAGCAGTTGTTTCATGCACATCTATAGAAAAGTATAGACAACGTCAAAACGAACGCTGAGGCAAAAGCATAAATCTAAGATTAAAATTACCTGAGGAAAATTATCGAATTTTTATTTTTGTAGAAAATTAGTATTTGGTAACATAAATGATACTAAATTATCATTATTAGAATAAGGAAGTAATTTTTGGTGAATTTTGTACGATGAAGACGATTTATACACCAAATTGTTTGCAATTACTCTAGATACAAAACTGCATTCTTGGAACAATTTTGAAAATAGTCCCGGGCAGATGTTGTCCTGCCACATACCGACTTACTGCTCTATAAGAATTTCCATGCCAATAGCTAAAAACAATTTTATATAACTGTAGTGCGACCACGACTACTTTTAGTTCAGTTTCCGAAAGTAACCAAAACTACCACATAACCGAAAGTAACCAGTAAATTACCAAATTTTAGTCTAATACTATGGCTGTGTGCGAATTGATCTAAATGCGACCTAAACTAAATAGTGTCGATAAGGCAGTGCTTCCTAATTTAGGAAGCATTTAGGTAGCTCGAGAATTTACTAAATTATTTAAGAAGTCCTGTCTTATCGACCCAATTTAGTTAAGGTCGAATTTAGATCAATTCGCACACTGCCTATATATCAATAGAATTTTTATTGATTTAAGGGCGGTAAAAAGAGGAGTTGCAAAAAAATGTTCCCTAAACCATCTCGTTCTCGACAAAAAAATAAACTGCAAAAATTGCAACTCAATTTAGCGTATACTTGGCGCACTTTGCTTCGCTCCACACTTATCCCCTGAAAATGGAGCGTAAACAAAGTTCGACCACCTCCATTTTGGGTAAGGTTGCCGCCAGTCACCATACGAATTATATTACCAAATTTTAGTCAAATACGACCCAAACCGTCTGAAATATAGAGGGTGTGGAAATTTTTTTCATTATTCGAGATATAAGCCTTGACAACAAATGTTGTTTATTTGATGCCCATAGGTCAATTATTGTCAATTTTTGCAAAAAGTAATAACACATGGGAAAAATTACTCAATTTGGCAAGAAATCAATCTAACCAAACAAGTAAGGGGGTCAGCTAGAGTAGATTGGTAGATGGGTACTTGAGTACAATGGCACTTTACAAAAATAAAATCTACGGCATACCCCTAATGAATTTACATGCTATTAAAAATATTGTCCATCGCTTGCGATCACTTTTCCCATATCTCTGGTAGCAAATGAATTCCGCTTTGGAAAAAGTCTTCGTCCTTTGAGGCCTAGAACAAATCAAGCCAATTTTTGATACCATGCTCAGAAGTAAAGCGTATTCCAGTAAGGGCGTTTTGCATCAAACGAAATAAATGGTAGTCGGATGAATATGGCGGGTGAGGTAAGACTTCCCAGACACTATTTTCCAGGTAATTTTTGACGTGTGGTCGAGCATTGTCATGGTTGAAAATTACAGATTCGTGCCTGGTCGAATATTTCGGTCGACAACTTTTCTAGGCAAGAAAGTATTCCAACAAAACTTCCCGAAAATGCTGTTTTTTCGCTTTCTGGCTTTGACAGCTGACCGATGGTATTTTAAAATGGCATATATGTCATTGGAGTGTTGCAGCGCATGCGTTAGTGGGGCCATCTGTTGTAATAGTTCGGTTTGAAATGCATGCACCCAATATATAAAAATCAATATTTAAAGACAGCGGCATTTTACCTGCCTTACTACTTCATTTATCCTACCAAAGAAACCCTCTTTGATGGATAGAATTACCTTAAAAAAATAATTAATATTTAACTGTATTCCACTTAAATTGTTTCAGAGTACTTCTATATTCGAATTTTTTCCATAACATAGCGCTTTGCTTAATTAAAGAATGGAAACCAGTTGTCAGGAACCTCCATTTTTTAAAAAATAATATGGACTTTCTTTGCCTTTAAATTTGTCATGTCTTGGTGCTCACAATTCTACTGAATGGGATTGTTGGACTGTTTTTGTAGTTACATGCGGGAAACTTTTCGGGCATAGATCTCAATGACTTTAATTTTAAAATAAAATATGGTAGAGGTATAGCTTTTGGAAGTATTTTTCCCGATTTCCTTACCATTAATCCCTGTTTTAGGTTTATCTGGCCCCAATACGTCATTATACGATGAAGGAAATAGGTATAGAAATAATCGCTTACTAACTGTCTGATCAGAAATTGTCAAATTTGATAATTAATTGTGATCTATTTTTGAATTTGTGAATTTTTAAATAAATTTAATTGCGAGCTTTTTAGATCAAGTAAGTTGAAATTGTTTTAGGTATCGATAATGTATATATATGCCCTTTATTGATAACTCCAATTTTTTAAAGTTTATTTTAATTAAATATATTTTTCATTTCATCTACAAAATTTCACTTACAGTGCAGATTTTTTAGTATTTGGTATGCTCAATGGCCACATAAGAATCAATTGTCCCAGCTTGACAGATTTTCGCGATCTAAGCGACTATCGTCTATTTAGAATGCACGATGCACTCAAGGGTAACATACCTAGAATTCTTAAAGGCTATGACGGCAACCATATCGTGTCCATTGGACACGATGGTAACGTCTTCGTTTACGATTGGAATGGACCGCAGGTGGTGACCGAAAGTGGGCCAATACAAAGCTTTAGTTCAATTCATTTGAGCTCCGTTGAGGATATAGTTGATCCCGAACATCCTTCGCTCGAACAAGAGAAAATTTTTGCGGAGCAAAAACGTCAGGCTGAAGCAGCTGCTGAGCATGATCGACAAATATTGGTGCGCATTGGTGAATTGCAGATTCAATTCAACGATATAATGCGTCAAAATCTTGCACTACCACCTCAACTGCAAATTCCACATCGCGATCTGCTATTGGATAAACGCATAACGAAGCAAATTAGTGATGAGCTGCAAGCAGAATTAGATGATGTACGTGATGATTTGGCTTACGATCTGGAGGTGGCGCAATTGGGCAAGAAAAAATTGTACGAGTATTTTATAAAGCAATTGGATCATATACCTATACATATTGTGGGCATTAGGTAAGTAATGTTTGCCAAGCGTTACGTTGAGTTAACTGTGTTTTAAAAAAATCGATTTAGAAAACTGGTTGATTGCTATTCGTTTCGTTTGGAGAAACTTGGCACTGATTTTAATGATTTGAAGGAAGAAATTGAAGCGAGGCTTCGCAGAGAAGCAGAACATCGCGGGTAAGTAATAGGAAATTTATTTTAAATAATAATTGTTAGCTTTGTTCTAATAAATGCTGCATTATGAGAGAGGAACGAAAGGCTTCTATAAAAGAGGAGTAAGAAAAATTTGATATGTCAAATTAAATAATATGCTTCTCACTATTGCACGGATCTACTTTTCACTAATCTTGATTTTTTCTATTCTTTGCACCCTTTTCCTGATCGGTCGGTCACATTTAAAAAGCCTATTTTGTTTTATTAGAAGTGCCGTTTATATATTTTTCTTTTCTGTATATCAACCAAGTGATATCTAAATTGACTGTCTGCAGTGAAAATTTGTTCCTATTAAACTTTTTTTTTTGCTCTCCCCCAGACCAGCTCAGCTAAAACAAGCTGAAAGTCATGTGGACAGCATACCAGAGCCAGGTGTTGAGTCCTTCTTTTTTGGACGTGATCCCGACTCTATTTTACCACGCTTCAGCAAAAAGATGTTACGCATTCTCAAACGTTATCGCAGCCGACAAATTCATGAAATCGAACGCATCTATGAGTGGGATAAACTCTATCGTCGAAAACCAGATCCAGATAAAAATCATCCCGATGATGATTTCAATATACGTGAAGCTGCGAGAACGCTCGGTGATTACAAACTCAAAATAGGCGCAGATTATGAGCCACAATCAACGGAGAATTTAACGCAAAAAGCAATTCAAATTGTAAAATGCCGCGAGGAACTTTTTGCAATTCAGAAGGAATTCAATGACAAACTCTTTGCCCTACGCGACGCTAAGAAGGAGCTAAACACATTCATTCAAGGTCAGCGCAAGCGATTGGCAATGTTGCATAAAATTTTGCCGGAGAAGAATTGCAAGTATTTGAAAGAAGTTCCGAAAATAAATATGGATGAAGAATACCCGGAGCTCAACCTCATTGAACATATGCGAACTACCTGTGGCATTGAAATTGAAGATATTCTGTATGCAGATAAGACTGTAAACGACAATGTGCCGGAGCCAGAGAAACCTCAAACTTGCGTTATTATTTCTCAGGAAGAAATTGACGAACGTGACATTTATCATACCATGCGTGTGTACGAAGTGGATCAGCTACCAGAAGTTTCAGAGTTGACAGCCATTTTGGAGGAGATGCCAAGACATTTTGATGCCGCCTATTATGAATCCGTTGATACGGTTACTCCATGGTTGCGGGAGAGACGCTATCAATGGATACTTGTTATGATAGTGGAACAAGACAACATCATAACCACGACTGAACAACGTATACAAAAGTTTGATTCGCAGCTCAAGGAAATCTCCAATGAACGGCTACAAGTTAAGTTCAACGCAGAATTTTTGGTTAGTCACATGATAGCTGTCAACCAAGAGCTACTTATAATGCGCGATAGCGAAGAAATAGAAAATCGATTACTTGCCAATGCAGATGAGGCAATGCGTAGTCGTAATGATATGCAAACACTGATTAATGCTGCGACGCGACAAACGGAGGAGGGTCGCAAAGCTTGTGATCGGATAAATGAGCAAATTGCAGTTGTTCATGTGAAGTTTATGAGCACAACCAAGGCACATAAGTTCTTTGACTTTTTGCGAAGGATTTTTAAGAAGAAATACCGGCCACCTAAGCCGCCGAAAGTGGGAGATGGTGAGTCTTATAATAATTCGCACTGTATAGTTCTTTAAAAGCAATAGCATGAACCTGAATTGCATGAGATTTCTTGGACAATTTTCGTATTCATAGCAATGTAATTAAGTTTTTGCAACTTCTTACCATATTTTCTAATATTGCCATTATGGGTTTACACTCAGTTCTTGCATTTTCGTAGATGATGGCCTCATTTAAAATCTTTTGGAACCCAAACCCAAAGAAATATGATTGAGTTGAAAATTGAAAGTTCATAGGATATTTTGCAGAAATCTATACCTTTATGGCAGATGACACTTTCTTAGTATTGGGGGTTGGAATTAGTTTTAAAGGTTTTCTAAGAGATGGCGTAACTATCAATAGATCGCATCGGGCACACCTGTGACTATATTCATTTCAAAGCACATTGTCTAAGCTTCATTTTTCAGTATGTGTCATTCTACTGAAGTGTAAACAACATATATTTTTTTCTCTGTGAACATGTCGACTTTCGTTCCAACAAAACGCAATTTGCGGGAAGGTTTACTTTTGTGCTTCCATTTGAAGAAAAAAGCGGTTGAATCACAACGCACACTTACTGAGGCTTACGGGGACTATGCTCCATCGATTTCTACTTGTGAGTACTGGTTCCGTCGGTTTAAAAGTGGTGATTTTGATACGGAAGACAAAGAGCGTCCGGGCCAGCCGAAAAAGTTTGAAGATGAGGAATTGGAGGCTTTGCTCGATGAAGACCCGTGTCAAACCCTTCAAGAATTGTCAGAATCATTGGGAGTCGACTTATCAACGGTCAGCAAACGCTTGAAGGCCATGGGAATGATTCAAAAGCAAGGAAATTGGGTGCCGTACCAGTTGAAGCCGAGAGACGTTGAACGGCGATTTTGCATGTGCGAACAACTGCTTCAACGGCATAAAAGGAAGAGTTTTTTGCATCGTATTGTCACTGGCGATGAAAAGATGAAAAGAACGATAATCCTAAGCGAAAAAAATCGTGGGGACCACCCGGCCATGCATAAACATCGAGGGCCAAGCCGAATATTCATGGCGCCAAGCTTATGCTGTGTATTTGGTGGGATCAGAAGGGTGTCGTGTACTATGAGCTGCTAAAACCTAACGAAACCATCACTGGGGAACGCTACCAACAACAATTGATGCAATTGAGCCGAGCATTAAAGGTTAAACGGCCGGAATATGCCAAAAGACATGACAAAGTGGTTTTTCAACATGACAACGCACGGCCACATGTTGCAAGAACCGTCAAGGAAACGTTTGAGGCGCTGAATTGGGATGTGCTACCCCACCCGCCTTATAGCCCAGACATAGCCCCTTCCGACTACCACCTATTCAGATCGATGACGCATGGCTTGGCTGAGCAGCGCTTCACTTCTTACGAGGATACCAAAAAATGGGTCGATTCGTGGATTGCCTCAAAAGACGAATCGTTCTTCCGGCGCGGAATCCATATGCCGCCAGAAAGATGGGAAAATGCTGTAGCTAACGATGGACAATACTTTGAGTAATATACATTGTACCGTTGTTTCTAAATAAATGCTCAAAAACCGAAAAAAAACCTTTAAAATTAATTCCAACCCCCAATACATACTTCAATAGCAATGACTCGAGGTGATTGACAGTCAAAATTTTGATTTAAGAATTAGTGAGTTTTTGTTCCATTCTCTCCGTAGGAAAGAGGCAACGTTACCAAGATATACACGATCGTTCGTTAATCTGTCAAAAACCTTCTTCTTCGTGTGTCTAACCAGCATGTGTCTGCATTTAGCCCAGTCCCTATCTAAATATCTTAAATTGCACACTCTATACTGTTTAAGGTCATGCTCCGCTTGGGACGGGTAGTCTTCTGTTGCGCTGTCCCTTCGAGTTAGATTCGAAGACTCTTGCAGACTGAAGTGTTAATGATCATTTGCTCTACATGCACTAGCCATCTTAGAAGCTCAATGAATAGTTTTTTTGACTGGACCAATGTCACTGTACAGCACGTAAAGTTCGCTTATATATCGTTTTCTCCATATATCGTCAACGCGAATAAAAAAAAATATTTTACGAAGAAACTTTCTCACGAACCGATCGTGAATATCCTTATCAACATTATATAGTGCCATTGCTTCGGTGCCATAGAGCAGGACTAGAATGATAAAGGTTTTATATATTAACCTTTCGAAAAAGGACCTTACTATATATTTGCCTTCTTAGTTCAAAGAAACAGCGATTGGTAAGAGTTATTCTTCGCTTAGTCTCTACAGAGATGCAATTATCAGAGGTAAAAGCGGTACCGAGGTAGGCGAAGCCATTAACTAGTTCAAAATTATAGCTGCGTATTGTGATGTTTTCACCAAGACGTCGGAGTTCAGTGTACCTATCTGATGAAAAAATTGGGTCTCTGATGTCAGCTTGTGAGTTTTCAAGGGTGTTGTCGTGACAGCGCATCACCTTTTGACACTAAGGGGTGTTATTAATAATTCTGATGGAGAAGCGGGCATTCTCAATCAAACAAATTTTGCAGGTATGCCAAGACTGGTAACTCCTCATAGCTCGTCTCTATAAATGCTGTCATATGCGGCTTTAAAAACAAATATATGTTTGATTATGATTAAAAATTCTTGTGTTTTTTTCAGAGGATCTGCCGGAGTGTGACTTTTTGATCTAAGGTTGACTTTCAGGCTCAAAGTCACATTGATAGGGTCCAATTAGGTTGCTGTAAAAGTATTTCAGGTGATCACACAAAATAGCGGAGAAAATCGAATAGTAATGGGTATTTTTTATAGAGTGATACAACTTTGAGTTGGCATCACTGCTTTATTTGACCACCCATTTATCAGATGATAGTTACTTTTTGTTTAGTTTGCTTTGAAATTTTATTATGGATCGACTTACACCAGAGCAACGCGTGGAAATTTTCAATCAAAAAAATGGTTCTGTTCATCAAACTTATCGTGCACTTCGTCCATTTTATGGCGTACATAATCGTCCTTCAGAGCTGCTAATTCGAAGAACAATAGATCGTTTTCGGACCACATTTACTGTTACTGATAATGTGCATCCCGTGAGACGCCGAACAGTGCGCACTGAAGAATCTGTAGCCGCTGTACAGGAAAGCATTGAAGATGATCCTAATCAATCAATTCTTTGCCGTTCTCAGCAACTGGGGTTGTGTCCTTCCACTTAATGGAAGATTTTACGAAAAGATCTTGACTTAAAACCTTTCAAGATTTAACTTGTGCAGGAATTAAAGCCAAACGACCATCGTATGTGCCGCCTATTCGACAAATGGGCCGAAGCACAAATTGATATTGATTTTGAATTCCCATGAAAAATTTTATTTTCCGATGAAGCCCATTTTTGGTTAAATGGGTACGCAAATAAACAGAATTGTCGCATTTGGAGTGAGGAGAATCCACAAGCTTTTGCCGAAACACCATTACATCCACAAAAAATTACTGTTTGGTGCGCTTTATGGGCTGGCGGAGTCATTGGCTCATATGTCTTCAAAAACAATGATGGTCAGAATGTTACTGTCAATGGTGAACGGTATAGGAACATGATTCAAAGTTTTCTCGTACCTCAATTAGCTGGCATTAATCTTGCTGATATGTGGCTCCAACAGGATGGAGCCACATGCCACACAGCGGGCGCTACAATTGATTTACTCAAGAAAACTTTTGACGAAAAAATAATTTCACGAAATGGCCCAATTAATTGGCCCCCAAGATCGTGTGATTTAACCCCATCGGATCATTTGCTTTGGGGTTATGTAAAGTCACTTGTCTACGTCGATAAACCACAAACAATTGAACACCTGGAAATCAACATTCGAAGAGTTATCGGCGAGATACGGCCGCAAATGCTGCGAAAAGTTTGAAAATTGGTTTTCCAGATTGCGCTTTGTACGCGGCAGCCGTGGTGGTCACATGGCCAAAATCATATTTAAACATTAATGTTAATGTTAAACATTAATTGTTAAGTACAATAAGATATTCAGGGGTGTTATGGAAACCGAAAATTGTCGGAATTGGTTTTGAAATTAACACAGATTTAATTTTGGTGTCATAGAAACCGATTATCGATTAAGAAACACAAAACCAATAACGATAATGAAACCAGTTTTTAAATCGATAATCTGGTTCTATGACACCAAAATGAAATCTGTGTAAATTTCAAAACCGATTCTGACAATTGTCGGTTTCCATAACACCCCTGAATATCTTATTGTACTTAACAAGTGTCAAAATAAATATAAACGAAATACGAAATCCAAGTGCAAGCCTGATTAATTAAATCCCTGCATTGTTTGCCCAATTTACAAGAGAGGAGATCACATTAACTGCGCCACCTACTGGGGAATCAGCTTTCTCATAATAAAAATACAAATCCGATACAGAAGTTGTTCCGTGCTTACTGTCAAGTTATCTCCCGTTGCTTTGAACAGTTCGGCTTTCAGGCTGTCGGGTTCAGCAGATATAGCTATCCTAACTTGGTCTAGGTGAGGTGGAAAGAAGCATCAGCCATCGTCGCCTACATTGAAAGGTTCATTCCGAATGCTAGCGGAGCTGTTCTTCTACTCCTTTATACATTATGCAGAATGGTATTTTCATAATCTTAGTACCGACTCTAATTCTACTACAGGGTGGGGCAAAAGTCACGAAGGGGTTTAAAACAGTCATAACTTTTTTAATTTTTAATTTAATTTTTTTTTACAAAATAATAAAATATGATATTGGGAGATTTTTTAAATTTAGGTGTGAAAGATTACGTCACGTAAGTGAGCACCATTTTCAGCCTCGCAAAGTTGAGCTCTTTTAATAGCATTTTCCATGACACGAGTCAGAGTATCTGGCTGCAACGCTCTTATTTCGGCTCGAATATTCTTTTTGAGCTGTGCAAGTGTTCTGGGTTTATTGATATACACCTTCTCTTTCAAATATCCCCAAAGGAAATAATCTGATGCTGTTAAATCCGGCGAACGGGCAGGCCAATTGAATGCTGAATTTTTGGAAATTAAACGTTCGCCAAAAATCTGCCTTAGGAGCTGCATAGTGGCTCGAGCAGTGTGTGCAATGGCCCCTTCTTGTTGGAACCACATCTCTCGATTGTCAGAAAGAGCTGGCTTTAAAAAATTTTGGACCATATCTCGATATCGCTCGCCATTTACCGTTACACCATTTCCATCGTTATCTTCGAAAAAGAATGGTCCAATAATTCTTTGGGACGTAATTGCGCACCATACTGTACATTTAAGTGGATGTAATTGTCTCTGATGAACCACTCTTGGGTTCTAAATACCCCATATTCTGCAGTTCTGCTTGTTTACAAAACCATTTAATTGAAAATGTGCTTCATCGCTCATTATCAGATGATGAATGAAATCATTATGTTCTCTGGCCAATTCTTGGAAGCGCACTGCATAAATTATTCGTTCTTGGGAATCTCCTAGCTTTAGTTCTTGCACTAACTGCACCTTGTATGGGAAAAGATGTAAATTTCCCTTTAATATTCTGCGTAAAGACCGCCGAGACATTTGCAGCTCAGCAGAGCGCCTTCGAGTTGATGTTTCAGGATTCTCCTCAACACTCTCCAGAACGCGTTGAATATTTGCTTCACTAATTACAGAATGTGGTCTTCCGCTTCGTGGAAGATCTCTCACTGAGCCTTGTTCCTGAAAACGTGTCACTAAGCGTCGAATCATTGATTCGGATGGTGAATTCCGCACATTAAAATGACGACGATAGGCTCGTTGAGTTTGAATTATTGATCGATGATGTTCAAAATAAAGTTTTATGATTTTGGTTCGCTGGATAACGTTGTAACCTTCCCTAATTAATCTCCCAGATTTATTTTACAAGTCCTAAAAAGAAAAACAAAAAAAAAAAATTTAATTAGAAAAGTTATTAATTTTTCAAATCCCTTCGCGACTTTTGCCCCACCCTGTATAATGTTTGCCTCTGCATCTCTACAGACCTCTCTGTACGGGTTTTCTTCCCGTGACACGTACTTTTTACCTTTGATAAATTTTTCGCACATTCTTCTTGGAGTAGCGTTGATTTCGACCTCATACAAAAAATTGGCGCCTATTGAAAATTTTAGTCATCGTCAGGTTGTATGTGAAGAGCTTTTCTTGTATTGCGAAAAATTTAATTTTACACCTTGTCTGATTGTACACCTCAACTAGTTCACCCGATGCTTTTATGCCCTAACTTTAACATATTTCTCTACTATTGTTTTTTCTTGTAGACTGTACTATTGTTTCGTGTAGATCCTTTATCCTTTGAGGGAGTAATTTAATCTGCGTAGTAAAGTAAACTGTTTACATAAAAGTAAAGCTGTCAAAGTAAATGAAGATCTTTCTTTAATTGTCTTCAAAACTAAACTGGATAATAGGAAGTATCACAAATAAAAATTTTATTAAAATTTAAAGTGACACGAGACTTCGTCTTCAAAATACCACAGCAACATATCTTAAAATAAAATAAACATGCAGTTGAAACACCTTTTGTGTGGCGCACAGTGCTGCAGCGGTAAATATACAAAATTTCAGGATAAAATGAGAATCGTACGAGTGTTTCTTTAAGAAGTACCATAAAAAGCATCGGATGTGCTTACGTAGGGAAGGTATTTTTAATTAAGATTAATTATTATTCCATTCATTCACTTATTAGGGAAGATCTCATATTACGAGTTCTAGGTAAGGTGTTTCATATATGTTTAGAATTGAGTATAAAGAATTTGTGTTGTTTACTTTTTTATTGTTTAAATTTCCATCCATATTAATCTTCTGGTCACTATTTTAAAACGGTACCAAATGAGAGTAACTTTAATTGAATTGTCTTTTTAAAATGTCATAGCTTATTTAAGAGTAGTATTATTTTGGCCACCGCATATGTAAAAATATTGAAAATTATAAGTTAAACTGCAGTGAAGTGCGAAAATGAATATCATCATGTTTTTCTTAAAATAGACGGGTCGTAAAAACTCTTGCGACGGAACAGTATCAAAAATGTTTGCGTGAATCGTTGAAGTTATGCGGTAATAAAACCTGGTTAAGTTCTACAGGCTTCTTACACCTGAATACTTTCATTGATCCCAATAGGTGGTGATTTTGGGTATTGGTTCTCTGGAACATTCAAATAACTTTTTAAAAATCGCAGTAAAGAAGCCAAAAGTTGTTTATTTTTAGTAACTTTTTTACCAAGATTTTAATTTGTTTCAAGTAAGGATAAAGTTTTTTCGTGAGTAAGGTTGCTACCCATAATCCCCCAACTAACATTTTGAAGAACCAATATCGATGCCCTTTTTGTTATCGGCCATATCTTTCCTATAACCTGTATCGGTTATATAGTAAATCGTTTCTAATTTAGTCAATCGGATTTATAGGGTTAAGCAAGTAAGACTAGGAAAATAGAAAAAAAACTGGGAGCTCTCCGAAAGTATTAACCATACTATCCATGTCTTAACCATGTTTATGCTCCACAAGGATCTAAAATTCTTATACGTTCTGGTTTTTTTTGGGTGGTCGTGGCGTACTGGTTATAGTGCATGGCTTGTATGTTGAAGAAACACGGTAGCCCGGGTTCGAGTCCCAGCTGAGATAGAATGTTTTTTACTTCTTTGATATGGGTATCTAAAAACTTTTTCTAATTCTTGAATGATAGTGAAGTAGTCAATTTTATCGGATGGTGCTAGCGTGCTAGTCGACACCCAACTTAAGTAGTGGTAAATTTTATGCTCTAATATGGTCTCTTAAATGATTCTTTAAGGAAGGCTGGCATTAAAAATTTAACAATTCGAAGAAGTTTCGGTACACATTATGCATATTTTACAGAACCTTTTTCATAGAGGTCCTTTTAAATTCTGTTTCAATTCAAGTATATGTTTTACAGAAAAAATCTACATTGAAGATACCAGTTGCTTTTAACTGTTTCTTTTTTTTAAACCTTTCTGGACATTTTACCGACTTTAGTTACTTATCTTAAATATTTTCTCCATTCAAGAGTCTTCCGAGTCATCTTCCGATGACGATTCATCTTCTGAAGATGAAAATGCTGACACTAAAAGTATTGATTCTGCGGACATGACCACAATACGTTTGGATGAAACACACTGTCCACCAGGACTCGACCGAACTATGTACGAGCTTGCATTTAAACTTAGAGCTGACAGACATGCACTGGAATATGCTTTAATCGAACAGCAAAAAATGATTGATGGTAAACGACAAGAAATAAAGCAGCTGCAAAAACAGATGCGTTATCAGGAAGATATATACGAAAAAGAAAATAAAACTCTTTTGGATTTCAGGGTAAGATTTCAAGAAAGCACTACGCTGATCTACCATAGCTAATATTTCTTTTTTTCGGAAAGCGCAAAAGGCAACAAGAATTGAACAAGGTTAAAACGTCTGTGGTTATGAGCATGAGTCAGTTACAGCATTTCGAAGAAGGAGAAGATTTTCGTGATCTCAGCAATGCGGTACTCTTCGATGCAATACATCTAAATAAACTGAAGGGACGCGTTGATCAGCTTAATCAGGATACACTAGAAACTAAACGTTGGCATCGAGTCAATATCGTACATCTACAACGTATGAACAAGGATATAAAGTTTATGCGATTTGAGATTATTCGCCTGGAGGAAGAAATAAAGGACGCCATGCAGAAAAAGTTTGGAATGGTTTTGAATCTGAACGACTTGGAAGAGGAAGTTCTGCGAGGCCATGTTTTCGAGTTGGAGACTTCTGCTGAGATGGAATTGAGAGAATTGGAGAAAGAGATGGCGAAACGCAAGGTATGAATAGTAAATATGAATTCTCTACGAAAAACAAAAATTTCCAAGTTGTTTCAAATGCACCTAAAAGAAAATTTGATTAAATTTGATAAAATTTGAAATCAAGTTTTATTCTTTTATTTAGCTTGAATTGACGGAATTGCAAGACCAGTATATACAAGAAATGAAAAGCAATTCGGAGAAATTGAATATACTTTCGGTATTGCAAGAGGAAAACAACTTTTTGGAAACCATATTGGATGCACAGGACAAAAACTTTGAAAAGTTCTTCAAGCCTCACACACTAAATCTAGATCGCGATATTGAAAGATTAGAAGTTATTGACAGACAGCAAAAGGAACAGATTCAGGTATGAAAATTGCTAATAAATAGATGTGTTTCCGTACACTTTAGGTCTGTTTCCGTACTCGATTGTAGTAACATGCTAGCTGCTAGAACGTGTTTCCATATTTTTCTTGCTCAAAAAAGAAGAAGAACAAGCATAAAATCGCACTCTTGAGCTTGAAAGTGGCTTGAAAAATTTCTTCCAACATATCTTAACAATAAATAAATAAATTGGCCATTTCAGCGTCTATTGATCAATAATAACAATAGGTGTGTTTCCGTACACATTGACGAGTAAAAGTTGAGTAAAGGTCAAACTGAGAGAGTAAAATTAAATTTGAGAAATTAGTTTTTGAATGATATTTGATGTAAGTGAATAAACTTGATGAGATTATTTAAAGCAGTTGTATTACTTTAATAATAAATTATTAGTTAAAGTTAGGTTAATTTATTTTTCATCGCACAATTTAAGAAAACCAGAAATTGATGCTTGTTCTTATACTTACTTACTTACTTAGTTGGCGCTACAACCGTATGTCGGTCTTGGCCTCATCTAAGAATTTGCGCCAGCAAATCCGCTGGGTACCGAATCGAATATTTTCTTCACTGTAGAATCGTCTTTCATGCACTGAACATAATCTAGCCAGCGAAGCCGCTCGATTTTAATGCGCTTGACTATGTCGATGTCAGCGTACAGCTCATACAGTTCATCATTCTACCGTATTTGGCACTCGCCATTGGCGCAGATGTGTCCGTAGATCTTACGAAGAATCTTTCTCTCGAATGCTCCTAAAGTCCTTTCATCTGAACTGCTCAGCGTCCAGGTTTGGGATGCATAAAGTAGGACGGGCATGATGAGGGCTCTGCTTCTCAATTGCCTACTGAGCCCAAAGTAACACCTGTTGGCAAGAGTTATTCTTCGTTTGATCTCAATGCTGATGTCGTTGGTTAAGTGTATGCTGGATCCCAGATAGACGAAGTTCTTCACAACCTCGAAGGAGGTATTGTCAACTGTAACGTGGGTTCGAAGACGCTGGGACTGTTTGTTTACACCAAGTATTTCGTCTTATCTGCGTTCACTGCCAGACCCATTCGACTTGACTCTCTTTCTAATCTGGAAAATGCTGCACTAACTTCGCGCGTATTATGGCCAATGATATTGATGTCATCAGCATACGCAAGCAGCATAACACTCTTGTAGAATATTGTGCCACTACGTCTCAGATCACCAGCTCGGATGATCTTCTTCATTAGGTTGAAAAAGTCCCACGATTAGGAATTACCTTGTTTGAAACCTCGTTTGGTAACAAATGGTGGGGAGAGGTCTTTCCCCATTTTAACTCCGCTGCTAGTGTTGCTCAGTGTCATCCTACAAAGTCGTATTAGTTTTGCTGGAATATCGAAATCAGACATGGTGGAGAACAGGTGCTTCCTTATTGGGCTGTCGAAGGCGGCTTTGTAGTCGACAAAAAGATTGTGGGTGTCGACTTGTTTTTCTTGAGTCTTCTCCAAGATGTCGTAGCGGGAAAATTTGGTCGATGATGGACTTTCCAGGTCTGAAGCCACACTAATAAGGTCCAATCAGTTTGTTTACAATGGGCTTCAATCTTTCACATAAAACGATCGACAGAACCTTATATACGATAGATAGTGGGGTCGCCTTTCTTGTGGATTGGGTAGAGAACATTGAGATTCCAATCGTTCGGAATGCATTCTTCCGACCATATTCTGCGTAGAAGCTCGTGAATACATTTAAATAGAGCTTCGCCTCAGTTTTTAAACAGCTCAGCAGGTAAGTTATCAGCTTCCGCGGCTTTGTTATATTTAAGCAGAGCTATACCTGTCAGAACTTCATCATAGTCGGGCAGCGGAACCTCGACGCTGTCATCCGTAATTGGGGTTCCCGGAATATCATCTCTATCGGCGGGATTGTTGTCATAGTTGCCATTTAGAAGCTTAGAGAAATGTTCCCTCCATAACGTCAGTATACTCTGGACATCTGACACTAGATTCCCGTTTTCATCCTTGCAGGAAGAGGCCCCGGTTTTAAAGCCATCGGCAAGGCGTCTTATTTTTTCGAAAAATTTTCGGCCCTTATTCCTGTCACCATACATCTCAATCTTCTCCTGCTCGCGCTTTTCTGCCTTTCTTTTTTCCGCCTGAAAATACGTATCTCTTTCATCCTCTTCTTTTTATATCACTCCTTAGTAGCGCGCGTTATAACCGACTGCAGGGTGGCTTGTAGGCGGCGTCTTTCTCTGCAGTGGCGTCGCCACACTCCTGGTCGTACCACTGGTTCCTACGAGGGCGGTGGTAGCTAATCACCTCTACAGCAGCCGCACGCATGCAGTTGGAAATGTGTGTCCACTGCGTGCATATATCATCGATTGGAGGAGTGCTTGGAAGCAGGAGTGAGAGTCGAGTGGCGAAAGCTTCGGCTGTCTGTTTCGATTGCAGCTTGTCGACATCTAGCTTTCTCTGTGTGCGGTTAAGAGCATTCTTAGCTGCGCACAGACGTGTACGGATCTTGGCTGCGATAAGATAGTGATCCGAGTCAATGTTTGCACCACGGATCGTGCGTTCATCCAATACAATGGAAGAGTGCCTTCCGTCGATCAAAACGTGATCAATTTGATTTTTGGTTTTTTGATCAGGGGACATCCAGGTGGCTTTATGAATATTGACATGCTTGAATCTGGTGCTTCTTACGACCATGTTTCGTGCTGCGGCGAAGTCAAGCAGCCTCATTTCGTTATCGGAGGTGTTGTCGTGGAGGCTTAACTCTCCGACTGTTGGACCAAATATATTTTCCTTGGCCACCTTAGCGTTGAAGTCACCAAGCATGATTTTACGTCGTGAAGGGGACAACGCTCGTAAGGATTTTCAAGGAGCTCGTAGAAAATTTCTTTGGTCTCATCGTCCTTGTCTTCTGTCGGAGCGTGCGCACATATTGGGTTTATATTAAAAAATTCAACCTTATGCGGATTATGGCAAGCCGTTGCGGATTATGGCAACAGGTTTTAACGTCCAATCGAGTTAAAACGTCCAATTTTGGTGAGTAAAGCTCGGTTTAATTTGACTAGACTTTAAACTAGTACTGTAAAACTGGCCCTAAGAGTAGTTTAGAGTGCACTTACCCTGGTAGATTTTCTTAGTATGCTCCTCTTTTTTTTCATCTTTTCTTATTTAAAGAGAGAGGATCTCTTTACCCATTCCACAGAATGCTTCCGGACCAACCAGAGGTGTTGATGTTCCTTTCTTTGCCAGTTCGTCGGCAATATTTTTCCTTCTATATCTTTGTGTCCCAGAATCCACAGGAAGTTTATCAAAACACTCCACCACCAGTTTTGAGGTTACCTGATGACATATAAGTGCCTTGATAGCCGCTGATGACTATCGGAAAGGATAGTTATGTTTTGTTATCGGTATTTACGTTTTAGGTTAAAGTATACGAATTTGTCAATCGCGTATATATCTGCTTGGAATAAGCTGGTGTTTTTGCGCATGTTAAGAAAAATTGCTTGAAAAATTTAATCCTTTACACGTAGATTCCTGTACCGGTTCCTTCTTTGGTAAGAGAGCCGTCAGTTTACTATGCAATCATGTGAAACTTATTTTATAAGTTTCGGATAGACCTTCCCATTTCTTGTTACTACTTAGTTCAGTTTGGAATCTTTTAGTTAAACAAAATGTTGGATGCATGCTGTCCCTTCGTATTGTTATTACAGGATATTGTATCGATAGAATATCAAACTCCTTTCGAGTTAGGCAATTTTTTTGACCGGTATATTCACTAGTCATCCTTAGAATGGCCCTATTCGCCTGGAATTGAATGTAAATGTGAAGAGGTGTTAGTTCTAGTAGAACCTCCATGAATGTTGTTGGACATGTTCGTATGGCTCCAGTGATACACACGCAGGCCAATATTTGTAGCTTGTTTAGCGCAGCGATGACTGCACGTTGCTTTGTTTTTTCCTGCCCAGATGACTAATCGCAATCATGGGACGTATGATCATTATATATATCCATCGTAGCATTTGTGGGCTGTATCCACAGTTTTTTTCCGCTATGAATCTGCTATTATAAATGTTCTAACAGCCTTCTTTGATATTTCGCTCAAATGTGTTTTCTAAAGTAGTTTTTGGTCTGGAAAAACTACCAAGAATTTAACTTTCCTTTGGAGTTTTATCTCTGTTCCGTCTAACAATATAGGTTTAAGGTGTTCATGTTTATATTTTCTAGAAAATGGTATGATGGTGGTTTTGCCATTACTATGTCATTAGCATAGCCTTGGAACATTAATCCAGTTTTGGCCAATTCTTAGAGTAGTTCCTACAATGCTCCACATTAGAGAAGATAGTACTCCCCCTTGTGGAAAACCTCTTGTAGTAGTTGCTGTTATAGAGCTGGTGCTTTGGTATGGTTTCTATTGCCCTAGTACTGAGTATATTACCCATCCATTTCGTAGTGGTATTGTTGACCCCTCTGTGGGTAAGAGCCATACTTATGGATCCATGAGAAGCATTGCCAAAAGCACCTTATATGTCAAGAAAAGCACATTGTACTGTTTCTTTCATATCTAAGGTTTTCTGAAGTACATTTCTCAGATGATATAGTGCAGTCCCTGTTGATCTTACCTGTTCTGTTCCTCATGCTAGAAAACAAGTTGTTACTACACAGACGAATAAAATCAAAATGTTCTTTGAACAATGAAAATAAGAAAATATCGATTTCAGCAACACAAACAAGATTTTGTCACATCCCACTTACAGTTTTACATTACAATGTCATCACCGACAAATTTTTACAAGCGAGTTACTACAATAGAGTACGGAAACATACCTAATATAAAAACACTAGATTTTCAAAACAAAATTTCAAAGAAATAGTTTAAATTAAATCCGATAGTTAATTATAAGAAACAAAATCTTACAATGGACTAGCCAAGTCGTTATAATACTTGGGGGTAGAACCTCTTCTGTTAGAGTTTTCGAGATATTCGCGGGATTGTTTTACAGCGCCTGTTTGATTGGATCATTCCAATTCTTCAAAAAATGAAGTTAAGCAAGTTTTTATAACTACATTTTTTTGGATAAAAACGGTATTAAGATTAGTGATCTGGGGTGATAACAATCACCCCACAATATTGCATTAGTGGGTAGTGCAACTTTTAAGAAGGGATGCTAGTTGTAATTCCTTTTCCATATTAATTAAAAACTTTCTCTCTCGTATGATGTATATTGCCAGACACAAAATCCTCATTGAAGGTGATTGAAGGCGTTTATTTTACAAAATTTTACATTTTCAGTTTTTCAACCATGTTACAAATAGTAACCTTTTCCTTTCATATTTTTCATAACAGTGTCTTGAACGTGAAATCTGCACGCTACGCATGAAGTCCAAGCCGCTGCAAATAGAGCGTGATCATACTGAAGTCGAAGTTACTACCGAAGTGTTGCCAAACGATGATGTCTTGGTCTGCCCGGAACTGCTGGCCACAGACATTTATCCCATAGGCAAGGTACCCGACGATTTTACCATGGAACGCGTTAGCAAAATTGTGCGTAAATACTTTGTGCGCACTTTTACGTCACACATGAGCAAAGAACTCCTACGCAAATACTCCTTTAAGGCGTCACGTTATTTGGGTCATGCAGCCTACAATTTCGAAGGCAAGCTGACGGCACGCATACTCGACTGTCTGACGGAACAATTGCAAACGATCTTGCCCAAAAAGTATCTGCTGCATCTAAGTAGCGAAGAATTGCAACACCTATTCCAAGAAATTCTAGCTGTTTTCGATTACGAGCGATCAGAGGTGAACACGGAAGATTTAATCTCTGGCATCTTTGCCAGTGCCATGGAATCACTTGAAAATGCCAAGGATGTGCTTAATAAGACCCAGCACATTATTGAGAGCATATTTCAGCAGCTCGTTGAAGTGCTGCCACAAGAAGCGTTCTTGAGTGACGATACATTAAATGTCTTGGTTTCGTTGTTGGCAATGGAGAAAGCATTCCAACCCAAATGTATAAGTATTGAGAATTTGGTAGAATTTATTGTAAACTATTCCAGAGCAAATCTGTTGGATTCTGTAACAGCCTTGGCGGTGCGTCGTATGGCGGTTAAACTTCAGAAAGAATTGATAACACGTAGAGCAAATGAACCGGTCTCACGCTGTTCAATTGGTTCGGTATCGACTGTATCGATCATGTCGAAAAAGAATTGAGTTGCGTTGCTGTATTTTTTTATTGATAATTTAAGCGTTTATATGACTTGCATGTTTATTTATTTGTTTTTTTCATAAATTTAATAAACATATATTCATTATTTAAAATAAGTGTTTAAAAATCGTTAAAAATCGTGTTAAAACACATTTTGTGTAGTGGCAAGAAGAGTTTCACGTGCTTAAAATATTAAGTCTAAAAGGAGTTTAGACACATTAATTATTATTTTAGTTCATACAAGCTATTCGTACTAGCCATTTATCTTTGGATGATGTATATGAAGGTTCACATTGTAGTAGCTTTGATAGTAAAACAAGTTATTTTATGAACATTACTCATTAAAAACGATTTGTTGCAATGTGTTCTATCATGTGCCGCAATTAGGAACAAGTTAAGCTCACTTTATGATTTTGACGAGTTGATGATTAACTTATTTTTCAAAAACTTTAAAATTTAACTGTGATGTCCTCAGATTGTGCTGCAACAAAAACCTTATGTTGGCCACTTTTCAAGGTGCCATTATTAAGCACTGATGTGTTGTAGAGAAGCAACAAACCAAGTTTTCGAACTTTAAGCATGCAACTATTTTTTAAATTTTGGTTTGCGGATCTGAACCATAGCACGTTGCAGCCCAACAATTTGTTTTTAGAGAGGCAACATAAAACGCTAAAGGTTGTTCTGATTTAAGAAATTTTATCTTGCAAATATTTTCTTTCGTATCCACCAACAAAAGATGTAAGGAAATGGACACATATTTTGACAATGCTTCTTATAGTCCATAAAAACATATTTCATAAATACCAAAGCGATGAAATCTGCATTTATATTCAGAATTTCAAGAACAACTGAATAGCGACATTAGAATTCATTAAATAAATGCAAAATTGATTCATAAATAATATTTTTAATTTACATTTAATTTTAAAAAAATTAATATTTATTCATTTCAATTATTCAAATTCATTTTCAGAATAATTAATATATTTTGTTGTTCATTTGAATGCTATTCACAAAGAATGCCATTCAGGAAGAATTATTGTAAAAACTTTCAACTCTTTTTTTATCCATTACACGGTGTAACAAAATGAGAAAAAATCGAAAAACTTGGCATAAGACATAGTGGATGTTGTAGATCTGGTAGAACATAAGACAACTGCATACTTGGTTTTTTGAGTCCACCCTCAAATTTGGATACATGTATATCCAAAAAAGAATTTTTGTTAGGTGCGTGTGAATATAATTACATAACTCTGCTGTTTTTTAATCAATTTAAAATTTGAGAACGTTTTCAAAAATACAAAAAGCAGATTTTCTCTACGGCATATAAAACTTTATTCAGCTCTATCATGAATAATTTTTCACGCGGAATTGGAAAAGAGTGTTTTAATTTTTTAAATGAAGCTCAAGAGCATTTTGGGTATTTTTTATGCAAATTTGTTCATCAACGGTTTATAAACATATAAGCATTAAAAATTTCCAAAATGGTATTGAGCTTTACCTTAAAATTAAAACTCCCTTTTCTGATGCCGCGTGAAAAATTATTTCTGATAGAGCTGATTGTGTCTAAGGAATTGAAAAAGTTATAGGTGGAAACGTAAAAAACTTTCACATTTTTTTTTTAAATTCTTTAACTTTGACCTTGATTTGTTGAATATTTTTCTTTGAAACCACCTTGATATACACATAGACTCAAAAAGCTTGTTTGACTTCGCGTCCAAAAAGCGTAAGGTTTTTTTCAGTTGACTGAAAAATATTTGCATTATTTCATTTTAAGCATTCAAACTCAAGTGAAAAAAAAATTTATTCAAACAAAATAAATATGTCGTAAATATGTTGTAAACTTGTAGAAAGACGCAAAATAAATTCAATTGTGTGATATTGCACTGGAGAAACACATAACTGTATTTTACATCTAGACCAACATTTTTCAGCTTTTTGAGATAAATTATATCTTGTTGGTCGCAAAATTAAGCAAGCTTTGAATATCTATGAGCATATTTAGGTGGTTTTAAGAAAAAATACTCAACAAATTAAGGTCAAAGTTGAAAAAATTAAAAAAATTTAAATTTTTTTAACGTTACCACCTGTAACTATTTTAATTTTTTAGACACAATAAAGTTGTATATACCCTAAAGTTGTATATACATTTTCGTCTTTAAGAAAACGTTTGTAATTTTTAAATTAACTAGAATCCGCCAGTGGTCGAAATTCAAACTTTTCACTGTGACCTTCGACCTACACTGTGGTATGAAATCGCTTTCGTTCTCAGATGAGCGTAGAAAAGGGTTAAAAAACGAATCTACATCAATTTTCAGTTTACCGCTCAGTGCTAACCAACGACTTTTCATACAAAAATATGTTGTACTGAGAAAAGCTACAGTTTTCGAGATATCGCAATTTTTTTGATGTCATAATAACGGGAAATTTTTTGATATAGTATCTGTGAAAAATATTACCAAAAAACCTTTCGTCTACCGTTATTTTTCTCAACCAATGACTTTTCATACAAAAATACGTTGTACTGAGAAAAGCTACAGTTTTCGAGATATCGTCATAATTTTGATGTCAAAATAACGGGAAGTTTTCAAAATCTACTGTTTGTAAGAAATTTCACATTCCCAATATATATTCGCACATGTTACATAAAAAAATCTATCCGTAAGAGATAGCGAGAAATGTTGGTCATATCTTTTGAACATTTCAGCAATGTCTAAAATTTCTTCTTACACCGTGTTCTTCCATCTCTTATAGCTTAGATTTTATATAAGAAATTCTGTATTGAACGCTCATATTTCAGGTCGAAGGTATTTTGTGCACTACTTCTCTCTATTCTTATTTATTTGAAAGAAAAATTATCCAAATCGGTTGAGAAAAACTGTACTAAATGGTACCGAACTGTTTTTCCTACGCCTATTTATATATAGATTAAAAACAGCAGAGTTATGTAATTAAATTCAAACGCACAAAACAAAAATAGGTTTTTTGGATATTTATCCAAATTTGAAGGTGGATTCAAAAACCAAGTATGCAGTTATCTTATGTTCTAGCAGATCCACAACCTCCACTATACTACATATGTCTTATGCCAAGCTTTTCTACATTGTTACACCGTGTTATTAATTTGTTATTCCTTATTCATTTGTTATAAATTTGTTATTCATTATTCATATTTTATTAATTATTAATGATTTATTCATTATTCAATTGTTATTCATTATTCACTTTTTATTTATTATTCATTTAACTATCATTAATTTTTTGTTAATTATAAAATTTTTATTTATTTTTATTTATTTTTCATTTGTTATGCATTACTCAGTTTTTATTCATTATTAATTTTTTATTTATTCATTTGTAGTTAATTTTTTTTTATTTCTTATTCTATAACAAGATTTGTTAATTAATTTTATTTATTTTCAAAAGTGAATAATGAAAAAAAAATTAATAAGGAATAAGAAATGTATAATAAATACAAAAAGAATAATTGAAATTCTTTGTGAATAGCATTCATTTGAATAAAAAAAATTGATTCATTATAATGAATAACGAAAAGAGATACTTGAAATGAATAATTAAAATGAATAATAAATAAATCAATTTTGCATTCATTGAATCGATTCTTATTTCGTTATTCTCTGATTCACCTTTTTGTCAATAAAATAACATTGAAAGCATTTATTTACAGCTCTGATGAATACAATTGACTCAACAAACGGTTTTAAGTCAGAAATAAGAAGGGCCGTCATCTGCCAAATTTTACATGATTTTTGAATCGCTATATAGCACATGACAGTTTTCACAATTTTCAAATGTTAGGTTTTCTTTACTTGAAGAAAGTACTTCATTTAGAGTTTACCTTCTAAATAAATTGTTTCTCCAATGCGGCACAAGATAGCACACAACAAGTAGGCGTTTGTCTCCGGTTGTGGGACACCCTTCGTATTTTTTGACAGAATGCAAATATCGATTGGAATATTATCAAACTTGTAGTTTGACAGTACTCAGTTATTTTGATAACACCTAAGTAAATACATGCATTTGATTGCTTGCTGTGAGCATTAACAAAAAAAAAAAAACCGGAAAAAATCTATGCAATAGTAACTTTTGAATTTTTTGAGAGTGCGAAATATTAAAGAAAATTAATTTAAAAAGAAGTGTTATGCATAATTTATACATTATTTTTATTGTATTTTTTAATGCAACATAAATTTCTGGCAAAATATGTTCAACATACAATTTTGCCAGTCACTTTCAAAATGGCTGCTATTCCCAGTTGTGGGACACCTCATCTAACTGGTTGTGAGCCACCTAGTTTTTTGCATTTAACGTATGCGTTTGACTTAAAACTGTTAAATATCATCGTTTCTGTCAACATATCACATTTAAATTGTGTTTTCGTGCATTTTACGCATTTAGAAGATGATGAATAAGATGAAAGAATTTTAAGTTTGTTGAATTTTGTGCCACTGAAGGCTTTCAAAATTAATAAATTTTATTTGTTTTTGTGGTTTTTCTTCATATTTTCCCAATTTTAATGGATTTTTCAAAGTGTCCACAACGGTGTACAAATTTTTTTGGCAAAAAATGTACCCTTCATAAAATTGGTCTTAAAATTTTTCTGGTTTATTAAATCAGTATTGTTACTTTAGCAAAAATTAAGCTTTTTTGATAAGCTTTTTATATGATCACATATTAAACACTTGATCAAAAGTTAGGAGACAAAAAACTTACGTGCCCCATAACCGGCGCACTCCCTTACATGTGTACTTTAAGCATTTGCTATTTAAAAATAGTTAGAATTTAGTTTTGAAAAGAAGACTTAAACTTTATTTTACATACATTTTAAATAGCTTCGCAAGCGTCTTAGAAATTGTTCTTGCAGTCGACTGTTTTGTGTTTTTAAGTAATCACAAATAAAAAAAAATGCAAGTTCAAAGATTGCATACTTTTTGGCGCTGAATATGAATTATTGAATAAATTATATCACAAAGAAGCAAACATTTTCTTACGTTTAGGAATGCAGAATGAGAAAGCTAAGCTTAGGAAAGAAAAAGTATCTAAATAAGCAACAAGCGTTTAATTTGCTGTCCTGCAATGCTCCCACCCTCTGCTTATTTTCCAATTCTTTTCTTTAGGTTGGCTATTTTTAAAGGCAGCAAATTTACCATCTCCTTGCATACTCCAATTTCCGATTGCAAGCTCTCTGCAGCTGCCGTGCGCACAGCGCACTCATCCGTAAACAATTTATAATACTTTAAGCTATTCGCCATGTTCTCTAGCTGCATAGCATGATCGGGCGTTATCATTTTGTAGTGCAAGCGACCCAAATGGAAGTAAGCATAGAGCACAGTATTTTCCTCTTCGGTGGACAGGGTAGACTTAAGAGTGACACCATCTTTGTCCATGTACGACTTGACGAAGGACATAAAATGTTGAATGGCTTTTTGACATATTTGATTGACTTTCTGCAGCTCCTGTGGAGCAGGTGCACGACTAGCTTTTACAGCATCAAGTTTAATATCGAGTAGAGCACATTGTGCCAGTCCAGCTCCGTACCAGCATTCGCGACAAATAGCCATATAAAAGACAGGGTTGAGCAGTTCCAGGAGATCCTCGTAGTATTTGGCGCGTCGTTTTTGCATTTTGTATTGATTGACAGGATCTTCTTCGAAGAAAGCAATGTGCTGATAGAGTTCAGCGTAGTCTTTTATTACCTTAGCGTATTCAGTGGCTTCGGTTTCTGGTTTGTAGTATTCCTTAGCTACATCCAGCCACGAGATGACAAAATGGTAAACAAGTTTGGCATCGTCGAAGGTAAGACAATAGTCTGCAGTTATGCGATCCTCTTGAGGTGTGAGTTTCAGCTCGGGAAAACGATAGCTTTCCGGATTAACAGTTAAGTTTTTGGTATCTGCAAAAATAATTGAGAAATATTAATGTTCAGCACCTTATGGCTAGCCATCATAAGCTTACCAGCAGTCAGCTTCTCTTCGTCATCATTGTAGAGGCGTTCCTTGGAAGCCGACAAGAGCGCCAACCCATACTTAGCCCAGCAACGTGCCACATCGGCATGTCGATGCTTGTACGTTTCACTTACATCAGAACGTTGCTGTTCCGTCATTTCAGGCGTTAACATTGTGGCTTCATGTTCCGCCATAATTAAAGTAGATGCTGCCAAGTGATGACGCGCCTCTTTGAACATATTCTGCCCAATATAGTATTGCGACAGAGTGGCAGCATTAAGCGCGAAATCAATGGGTTCATAAGACTTAAAAGTCACTTGACGCCTCAGCGTCATATGACAATATTTGGCTGATTTCTCTAGCTCTCCCAAATGTCCAAAGACCTGTGCCAAATAAAATGTACACAATGTATACAAACTCTCCAGTTCGGCCGGACCTTTGCCTTCTTCCACCTCTTCACGTGTGCCAAATACATCAGTGATGGACATAGCGCTTAATCCGCTTTCTTTGAAATCATGAAAGGACGCCTCAGCCTTCACGAGCATTTCGAAGGATTCTTTGTACTCTGTGCGACTCGCATAGACGATACCCATTTCGTTCAATGCACCCATATAGGGTATAATAGCTTCAGGTTTTATTTTATATTCTACCATTAGCTCCAGACACTCCTTTAAAAACTTTTCGCCGGTTGAGCCTTCTTCGGTGAACACGTAGATTCTGCCCAAGTCACGGCAGACGAAGCCGAGTATAACTTTATAAATAAACTCGTTTTCAGCATTTTTGTTTGTTGCCTCCGATGAAATAGAGTTCTTGAGATTCTTCTTTAGCTCCAGCAGCAAATCTCTAGCAGCATAATGAGATCGATACGGATCGGTGGCTGGATCATTTTTGCTCTCCTCGTTCACTAGCTTGATTGCCTTTTCGTAGACTTCCTTGTAGTCCGTGAGTATTTCTTTGGATATAACCATTTTTAAAGCCACTTATTTTTATATATCTAATAATTTTAAACACTATGTTTTAATTTATTTTTGCATGGAAGATCAATGTGTGAAAATGGGTTAATCTTTTACTTTGGTTGTCAAAATCAGCTGTTTCAAAAGAGTCAGTTGCCGAAGAGTTGCCAACGTTTTCTTTTATAGAGCGAATGGCACATTGTTGCATCTAAGACCTCTTCTACACACGGCAATTCACAAGCAGTAACTGCTATCGCTACAAGCAGTTTGTCGACAATTCTTGGCATCGGTGAGTTAACGAAAGGCCACGACAAAGATAACTGGGGAGCCGCAATTTAAAAGTATTTTATTGTTCAGAACAAAAAATGTGTGTTTGGACGAACAAAAAATCGATACCTCAACTAGTTATCGTTTTTTAAAATTTTTTGCTTGGTACAAGATCTGTTCAATAAAATATCTATGGCGCATTATCATAGTCAAAATCAAGTCGACTTTTAATTTAGTATAAGCATTTTTTACAGTTTTTCAATATATGTCGTCAAAAAGCTTGCACTAAATTTAAAGTCGACTTTATTTTTCAACATGTTATTTAAAAGTTAATTAAATTAACTATGCGAAAAAATATAAATCAAATCAATTTTATGAGCAACTAGCTGATATACCCGGTGTTACTCGAGAGTCATTTATATAAACATTTTACTATACACTTTTCGATTAAATGTTTTTATAAATTTTGGAATTTTGTAAAAACGTGTTGAACTTAAGTTTGAGATCACTATAAAAATATTAGTTAAAAAATTTACCAAGCTTTTTTAACGAAGAAATAATTTTTTCACTGTTTTTTCACAATCAAAAACTGTTTTTTAGCTCTAAACTGAATTTACTGGTTACTGGTAAGCATGTTTCTTGCACTTCGCTATTGAAAATCAAATTTATAAAAATCTTCCTAAAATTTTGTAGTAGTTTTTCCAGTTGGAAAATAACAATTGGATTGTCTCTAAATTAAAAATTAATATAAATTGAGTGTGATAGTTGATGCAATTTCTTAAATCTTCTGAATTCCTATTTTATACGAAAAATTTTACAGTCGTTTTTTGATGTAAATTAGCAAAAAGGTGTAAGTTAAGAAAGCAGTCGCTTTTTAATTTTTATTATAGTATATACAGCAACTTGTAACAATATTATCGACGTTAACAGTTGATCGACATAAATCAAGCTGAAAAATCTGCAAGAACAGTGCAAGAAGTGCCATTATATTATTTGCTGCAAATTTACGATGTGTGCTAAAAGAACTATATTGAGTAACAGTTACCGACTTTTCTAAAGAAATGGAATCGTGTCGGTAATGCAGTACTCATTTCTAATTTATAATATTTCCCAGCATACTTTTCAGCATACTTTCGGTTAGTACGCAATTGAACCGAAAAGTTTGTTCAATGCAGCCAAGCTTTTAACCATGATTAGGGAGTTAAAATGTCAAAATGTCGCTGTCTTTTACATGTCGGTACATTTAATTGACGTGGAAATTTGACTTTCAACAATATTGTTCAAATAATACATTAAGGCTGTGTGCGAATTGATCTAAATGCGACCTAAACTAAATTGGGTCGTCAAGGCAGTGCCTCCTAAATAATTTAGGAAAGTCTCGAGCTACCTTAATGCTTCCTAAATTAGGAAGCACTGCCTTATCGACACTATTTAGTTTGGGTCGCATTTAGATCAATTCGCACACAGCCTAAACATGTAAAAATTAACTTTTACAGCATTCTTATTCACAGTCATCTTTTCGATGATATAGTGATACAGTGTTGCGCCAAACAATAGCAACAAAATCGGTACGCTCCTACAAAATCGTGTATATTTTTAAATATTAGGGACACAAAAAAATGATTATAGGAACCTAAGCATATATTCATACATCATATTAAAAACAAATCATATTCAAATTTGGTTTTGTTTTCTTTATTTAATTTAAAAATAATGTGACTACATTTAGTTTGTCTGAGAGCATAACAAAAGCAGCATAATTTATATTTGGTGTAAGATCCATTATTCTTGATAACCGCTGCACATCTGAGCGTCATCGACTCCATTAAATTAGATATTTATTTATTTATTTATTTTTTTATATGTTAGTATTAGGTATATGTTCCCAATTAAGTTTCAGGGCTTCATACAGTGCAGTCTTATTGGAAAACCTTTGACCAGAAACTTTTGCTTCAAGGTCCCAAAAAGTTTTTCAATGGGATTCAGGTCATTGTGATTGTGCCGGCCAATCAAGGACTTGAATCACATTGCCTCTAATGTAATCTTTGATGAGCTTTGAAGTGTGCTTCGGGTCGTTGTCGGGCTGAAACGTTCACTGAAGCGACATATTCCACTCTGAATGTGGTCGCATCTTGCTTTCTAAAATGTCATTATATACAAATCGATCCATAATTCCATCGATTTTTTGAAATGGTTCTACTTCATACCTGTGTACCTGGGTGGCGCCGTACCGTACACATCCTATCTGAATTAATCAAGTTGAACTTTGATTCATCGCTAAAAAAACGGTTTTCGATTTTTGAACGGTCCAATTTAGGTGCTCTTTTGGAAGACTGAGTCTAAAAAACAATAAATTGCAACTAGTTGTCACAATTTCAGACAGCATTGTTTAAATTATAACACCTCACCTTGTTTTTTATGCTAGCTGTAAGCAAAGGTTTCTCTGCCGGTTTGTAACTTCTTTAATCGTTCTCAACGGCTCGTCTTCGAACAGTTCCGTGATGGATATCTAAATCAAGTGTCCGAACAACCTTTTTGGATGTGGCAAATGCATTTCATTTTAACACAGAACAAATGTTCCTGCTATCACGCAGTCTTCCGCGGTCGTCCTCTTTAATGTACCGTTGTTACGTCTTTTGTGATGGTATATTTCTTTCTTATTCTGCAAACTATTGACCGATTAGTAGCAAACTGTTTCACGTTAGATATTTGCGAATTTTCGTCTTTATATTCGGAAATAATTTGTAATTTAAGAGCTTCATAGTATTTAATACGTGCCATTTTAAATGGAACAGTCAATGTCACAACTAGCACAAAAAAACTAAACTTAAATGTTTATGACTTACAAACAACACGTGCTTTACAATAACGGAACTTTTACCAATAATTCTTGGAACTTCTGTTCTCATTTTACATTTTTCAAGTTTTGTTGTTTTTGTTTTGCTCTCAAACAAATTTAATGTAGTCATATTAATTTTAAATTGAATAAAAAAAAAAACAAAACCAAATTTGAATTTGATTTGTTTTATATATGATGTATGAATATATGCTTTGATTCCTATTGTGTGTCCTTTTGTGTGTCCCCAATATTAAAAAAGATATACGATTTTGTTGCAGCGCACTTATTTTGTTGCTATTGTTTTGCGCAACACTGTATATATAGTACATTTAAAGTACCATTGATAAAGAACTGAGTGACAACGGTGAAACAATAGTGAGAAAAATGACAAATCACAACAAAACAAATTTATCAGGAGGGGGAGCCGGGGGGTGGGTAGGCAAAAAGTAGTAGATTACTATAAGGAAGATTTTATATAAATCAAAATGTATTGCTATAAGGAAGGTTTTATATAAACCAAATTGTTTATAATTACTCTAGACACACAACTTCATTCTTAGAGATAAATGAGGACGCTCAAATTATATAGAGAATTTTAAAACAAAACTCAGTTTTATAAAAAGTCTGGTGAGAAAAAATGTCTGATGAGAAAAAAAGATTTTAAGCCATAACTTTTGATTGGAAAGAGATATTGGGGTAATTTTTTTTACATAAATTATTTTTGAGACTTGAATTTTTTGTAAAAAATATAAAAACAACATTTTGGAAAAAATAAATTTCGCGAAAAAAATCAAACTTGTTGTTTTAATGACAAAAACAGTAAAATAATTTTTGCGTTTAGCTGGAAGAATTTTTGCAAACAAATGCTATGTCATATGAAAGGAAGTCAGATTTGCTATTTTTAATTGATATCATTTTTACAACAACAACAATTTTTGAGTCATTTTTTGAGTAAAAAGTCAATCTTTTGGACCTTTTTTGGCATACTCATAAAACATATATACACTGACTTAACGGTGCAGTTCAACCTATTTTTGTGAAGTGATTTTATTGATCTTTTGAACAAAAAAAATTTTAATGAAATATATTAATGGACAGCGGAGATATTTGCATCGAAAGACCAAACTTTGATTTTCATGTCGTTTTTTTCTCATTCTTAGGTAACGATGTTTTATGAAAAAGTCGTTGTGCTGAAAATTTCTCCAGTTTTGAAAATATGTGAATGTTTTTGATGTCAAAATAACAATAAATTTTTAAAATTAAATACACAAAAATCTCCGATGGTAAAAAGTTTTATAATAACAAAATTGCCGTTAGTTGAAATATTTCAGAGGGGGTGTGGCAAAAACTAAGCATGTAACATTTTAAGTTGGGATGCACTTAATATGTATACCTAGTATGAGCAAAATCCGTTAAGCCGTTTAGATTTGTATAAAGGCCAAACAAACAAAAAAACAAACAGAAAATGAGTTTTATTAATATAGATTGCATATTAGTTTTGCTTTTAATTAGTTATAAAAATCTTATTTTCTCAAAAAATTGCATTATTAAAGTATCAAAAATATACATAATATTTGAAGCCGAAAGTCTTATCTCTCATTTCCATATTCATTTTTGGAATTAACTCTAATTTTAATTTATTTGTTGCGAAGATCCACTATTTGATTTAATAAAATTCGCCATCTACTAAATCAACATTCGCCTACACTGATTAGTTAAAAATTCCAAATTTTTTCAATGGCTGGAAAATCGTATTAATTCATATAAATATTATATCTACAATGCTGCGTTAAGCGAAGTTGCTTATTCTAATTCTGATTTAATGACATATGGAGTAAAAAAGCAGAATAACTAAGATACATATGCTTGAAATAACAACATTACGTATAAAGGTAACTCTTTTATAAATCGCACGAATTTTGAAAAAAATAAAATTGGACATTTTTAAATTGTCTGAATATTTTTTACTTTTTTTACGTTAAATAAGCTAACACGTGCATCGGGGTTTTTCTCTTAAATTTTTTTATGGAATACCGTTAGGTCAAAATAGTGAAAAATGGCAACATGTTTTCAATGTCTGTGTTTCTAAAATCACAATATCTCGGGTTGTGCTCTTCCGATTCAGTTTGTTTTGAGCCAGTTAGATAGATAATTTGTTGTTCATTAATGCTACGATAAACTTTATTTTTTTTACAATTCAAAATTTAAGTATAAAAATTGAATGAACTTCTCAAACGACTTTTTCATGCCCTTAACCTATATTACATTAGAGTGACCAGAAAAAAACTAAGTTTTAATTTTTTGGGAAGTATTTGAGAAATAGCTTCGATAATGTCTAAAAATAATTTCCTGATAATTTAATTGCAAAAATTAATGTTTAGAGGTCCCTCCAACTTGTTTTTCACAATTCCACATACCATTTAAACAGTCAACTTGTAAACAGGAATGAAAATATATTTTTGACTTCATAACTTATTTAAAAGGTCATGATCTATGTTAAATAAGTGGTTTAACTCGAAATTGATATTATTTTTTTGATACGGTAGTTGGTTTCCAAGATATTAGCGAATTAATATTAAATTTTAAATATTTCAGAAATTTAATTTTTAAGAGGTCATATAAAAAGAACTCAAATTACCACGAAAAATGTTTGAAAGCAGTTTTGTTATGTAATATTTTTTAATGGAAATACAGAAAACAATGATGTAGTAGGTCTAAAAATGTATGAACTATGAACCAAACTCGAAAGAACTAATTTTCTTAAAAGTTATAATACGCTAATTTAGATGTAACATGTTGTATGGTGGAGATGCGTACTGCGACCTAAATTAGATCTATTGTACCTCCTTCTCTTGCGTATGCTGATGACATCGATATCATTGGCCATAATACGCGCGGAGTCAGTGCAGCATTTTCCAGATTAGAAAGAGAGTCAAGTCGAATAGGTCTGGCAGTGAATGCAGATAAGACGAAATACTTAGTGTCAACAAACAAACAGTCCCAGCGTCTTGGAACCCACGTTACCGTTGACAATACCTCCTTGGAGGTTGTGAAGAACTTAATTTTTCTGGGATCCAGCATTAATTCAACCAACGACATCAGCATTGAGATCAAACGAAGAATAACTCTTGCCTACAGGTGTTACTTTGGGCTCAGTAGGCAATTGAGAAGCAGAGCCCTCTCTCGACGAACGAAAATCACGCTCTATAAATCGCTTATCATGCCCGTCCTACTTTTCGCATCACAAACCTGGACGCTGAGCAGTTCAGATGAAAAGACTTTAGGATCATTCGAGAGAAAGATTCTTCGTAAGATCTACGGACAAATCTGCGTCAATGGCGAGTACCGAATACGGTGGAATGATGAACTGTACGAGCTGTACGCTGACATCGACATAGTCAAGCGCATTAAAATCGAGCGGCTTCGCTGGCTTGGTCATGTTCAGCGTATGAAAGACGATGCTCCAGTGAAGAAAACATTCGATTCGGTACCCAGCGGCGGTCAACGCAGAAGAGGACGACCGCATCTTCGTTGGAAAGACCAAGTAGAGGACAACCTGATGAAGCTTGGAATTTCCAACTGGCGCCAGCAAGCGAAAGACAGAAATGGCTGGTGCAAATTCTTAGATGAGGCCAAGACCGACATACGATTGTAGCGCCAACTAAGTAAATAAGTAAGTACCTCCTTCTCAAAGCTCCGCTGGGTTTGCAGATTACAGAATTTCATCCAGCCCTATTTCTCTAATCAATTTGAGAATATTCTTAGGTTCAAGGGATGAAACCTGCTCTAGACTCAGCTCATAGTTCCCCAGTGCTAGTTTACGTCTGCAAGCCACGGCGTCACAGTTTGTGAGTAGGTGTATTTGAGTCGCCTCTGCTTCTTCACGGAAACGGCAGCTACTATCGGTTCCTATTGGTGCCCAATTTCATCAGGTGGTATTTGAGTTTACAGTGTCCTGTAAGGAACCCCGTTAGAATCCTTAGATTCGGTTTGCCTAAGCTTATGCACTATTTTGCTCTCCGAGTGCTAAAATCTCTGAGGAGCAATTTGGATTGTCTTAGCTTTGGGAGGCTTTTCCAGAGGTTTGAACGTTTATGCCTCTCCTCCCTTCTTAGTTCTTCTTTTATAGAATGTGTGCCTAATCCGCAGAATGGTTCTAGTCCTATAAATTTTGTGGCTGCACCCTGTCGCGCTAGACCATCGGCTTCTTCGTTACCCTGTATTCCTTTGTGTCCAGAGACCCAAAGTATAGTAACAGTGTTATTCTTGCTTAGTTGAGTTTTGTTAGGCATTCCCATGTTATTCTCGATGATATCTCACAGGAGACTAATGCTTTGATTGCTGCTTGGCTGTCTGACATCACAACTATATCCTGACCTTTGTATTTCCGGTCCAGATTGAATTGTGCACACAGCTGTATTGCTAGGATTTCTGCTTGGAAGATACTGAGTGTTGTCCCCATAGGTTCAAAGTGCTTGGTTCTTGGCTCGTACACCCCTGCGCCTATACCTTTCAATGTCTTGGACCCATCTGTATACCATGATAAACTGTGTGGTTTCTTGACTTGCGATATCATCTCGCTGTCCCACTCTTTCTTGGTACTAAGCTTAATCGTCTCTTGGTAGATCGATGTAGGGAGTGTGCTTTGCAATATCCTTCTTCTCTCTACTGCTGATAGTTTTACCTAAACCTGTCCCCTCTTATGCAATGCATAACAGAGTTCGCTTGGCTACTCCCTCTATGACAAGGTGTTATGTCCAGTATTACTTCTGGTGCTGCTGTAGGGCAGGTCTTTATGGCCCCTGTGATGCATACACAGGCCAGTCTCTGCACCTTTCTTAGCATATTCCTCATTGTGGTTAGCTTGGTTCTTTCAGCCCATGCTATTGCACCATAGGTGAGAATGGGTTCCACCATCATGATATACATCCAGTGGAGAATTGTTGGGTTACAACCCCATAGCTGTAACATAGATATCAACAAGTTTTATATCACTTTCTCGATGTTTTTGGCCACCTTTCTTTCACCCTCCTTTTATCTGTTAAAAAAATCTTTTGACATATTTCTGATAGAATGTATTCTACTCCAAAAAAATAAAGAAAAAAAGAAATACGATTAATGTAAAAAGAGTATGTATTGATAAGTTTTTATTAGTATAGATAAAAAAGAACAAAACTTCAGATGTATAAACTACTATAGATAAAATGTAATGATAAGTGTTAGTTTTTGGTTAAAAATAAAGACGATGTTTCCTGATTATAATTAGGTTGTTTATTAGCCACGAGGCGAGACTGTTTTTACAATTTAGCAACTGCTTAATGAAAAGACATCTGTCATGATATTTTATTAAAGTTGTCAAAACAATGAAGCGTTGCCAGCTTGCTGATATTTTAAACTCTACATCCCCTCAGACCTAATTGTGCATGTCACAACATGTCACGACGTCAGGGAGCAAATCGCGTTACCATAGTTCTAGTTCTTGCCGATCGTCTAGGCTCTGTTAAGATATTGGTAGGCTGTACTATTTCCAAAACCGGCCTAGATTCGCAACTGGAGCTCTTTGTAGACTGATTGAAATCTAACGAGGCGTCCTCATCTGGCTGCAGGTCGATATCTGGGTGCTCCTGCTGCATGGGTGGCATACTAGCTTTTTTTGAATGATTGACCCGGAGCTGGTTCTGATGTCTTTTATATAAACCCTTAGTCGACTGAACGCAGTACATTTTATTGCCCATTGTGTGTTGCACTTTACCATCAATCCATCGAGGGGCGCCGGAGTAATTGCGCACCCAAACCCTTTCGCCAACAACAAACTTCGTCTTCGGGTCAACTGTCGCAGCAGTTGTCTTGGGAAACAAGGCAGCCAAAATCGTTCGGGGTTGGCGTCCATGCAGGAGTTCAGCTGGTGATTTGCCACTTAGTGGATTCGGAGTGCTTCGATAAGTCGACAAATACTTGTACAGGGCTCTCTCAGCATTGTTATCATCTTTCACAATTTTATTAAATGCCTCTTTAAATGTTCGTACGTAGCGTTCAGCTAACCCATTGGAGGCGGGGTGAAAAGGTGCGGTAGTTAGATGCTGGATGGCATTCTTCTCACAAAATTGCTTGAAGTCTAGCGATGTAAATTGTGGGCCGTTGTCTGTTACAATGGTACTAGGAAGACCTTCAACCGAAAAGATGCGTTGCAGCGCTGCAACCGTTGAAAGGGTGGTCGTGGAAGCCAGCTCAACAACATATGGAAACTTGGAGTAAGCATCGATTATAATGAGCCACATACGATTATAAAAAGGGCCCGCAAAGTCCAAATGAATTCTTTCCCAGGGCATAGTTGGCTCCGGCCACGATGAGTACTCACTCTGAGGATGACTAGCGGTCGATTGACAGACTACACATCTTTCATGGACTCTCTCTAGTTGCTTGTCAATGTCGGGAAACCAAACGTATCTTCTCGCCATTTGTTTCATTCTACTTTTTCCCCAATGACCATCATGGAGTAAGGCTACCACCTTTTGTTGCAAGGTTTCTGGAACAACTACTCTGGTGTAGTCTGTGTGCAACAGTAGCACACCGCTCTGTAATGACAAACAAAATTTTCGATTAAAAAATGGTGCTATTTTTTCAGACTTATGAATCTTTTGTGGCCATCCTTCTTGAACATATTTGCTGACGAGCTTTAGGGTTTCATCCTCTTCGGTGTACTTTTTGACGATATCGGCATTCAATGGAAAGTCATCTATTACGGCCTGGTATACCGAATCAATATCAAGCATTACCTTCTCCTTTTCATCGAATTGAACATCTTGGCCTGCAGGTAAGCGGGACAATGCATCAGCATTCGCGTTTGCCGCTGAGTTTTTGAATTTAATGGTATAGTCGTAAGCCTGAAGCACGATGGCCCAGCGTTGAAGTCGATGTAAGGCCATCACGGGTAGTTTTTTTGATGGGTTAAATAATGTCGTCAACGCTTGATGGTCAGTTACGAGCTCAAATCGTCGCCCAAAGAGATACTGATGAAATTTCGTTACTCCGTATACTATAGCCAATGCTTCTTTTTCAACCTGTGAATACCTGACCTGACTGCTGTTAAGTGTCTTTGATGCATGTGCAATCGGTTTTTCGGTGCCGTCCTCATAGCGGTGTGATATTACAGCACCAATCCCCAATTTAGACGCATCTACTGCCAATATAAGAGGAATTTTGTCGTTATAGTGGACTAGTTGAGTTACTTGAATTATCGCATTTTTTAGCTTTTGGAATGAATTTTCTTCTTCTTGGGTCCATTGGAATTCGACATTGCTTCTTCTGAGCTTATTAAGAGGTGCTGCCTGTGAAGAAAAATTGTCTATGAATCTGTTATAATAGTTTATTTTGCCGATGAAGGCTTCGATTTCTTGCGTATTTTTTGGTCTAGGCATAAGTTTGATCGCTTCGATTCGCTTTTCTGAAGGCATGATACCTTTTGAACTTATAACATGTCCGACGTATTCAATTTGCTTCTGGGCAAAACTGCACTTTTCGAATTTACATCGTAGCCCATGATGTTCAAGTCGTTTAAAAATTTCTTTCACGTTGCGCACGTGTTCTTCATTGTTAACACCTGTAACGATGATATCGTCTAAGTAAACTGCTGTGTGGGGAACTCCCGAGATAACACCTTCCATAAAACGTTGAAATAATCCTGGAGCGCTTGCGATTCCAAATGGCATGCGCTGGTATTTGAATAGACCGAACGGCGTGTTGATAACCATAAAAGCTTTTGATTCTTCTGTCAACTCGAGTTGCAAGTAGGCCTCACTCAAATCAATTTTGGTAAAATATTCACCACCTTGCAATTTGTGAAAGAGTTCTTCAATACGCGGAATTGGATACCGCTCAATTTCAAGTTGTGAGTTAACTGTAACTTTAAAATCAGCGCATATTCTTAGTTTTCCATTAGGTTTTTTAACAATAACAATAGGAGCTGCCCATTCACTGGACTTCACAGACGTCAAAACACCTGCGTTTACGAGCCGATCGATTTCTGCACGTACTTCTGAATGAAGTGCAAAAGGGAGATTATACGGCTTAAAGAACTTCGGTGTGGCATTTGACTTGAGTGTAATTTTTGCTTTAAAAGTTGTGCATGCTCCCAATTCTGGTGAAAATATGACTGAATGTTGATTAGTGCTTTTTTCCAGTGCGGCGATCAAACTTTGCTGCTGCGAAGCCTGACCTGAAAGTACAAAACAAGATTCATTAGCGGTGGGGTCTAGAGTTATGCTCAAATTCCATTTTTTAAACCAGTCCATTCCTAGAATATCTGTTGCAAGCTCCGAGTCCACCACGAGAAGCATTAAATTTCGAGTTATTCCCTGCCAAGTTACATTTACGTTGATAGAGCCTCTTATAGAGAGCAGTTGTCCACCATACGCCTTCAGAATCTTTTTTGTGGGCATACAGAAAGGCTTCCCTAGTTCCGAATATGTAGCGAGACCAATTAGTGAGCAGGAGGCACCAGTATCTACTTGGAATTTAAATTTTTTGTTGTTAATATTAATATCAGCAAACATTTTCTGAGTAAAATTTTCGATTTCAGGTAAACAATTCACTGCATCCGCATGTTCTTTTGACATTAATTCAATAAATCCAATGCTTTCAAACGACGTTTCGTCCAGCGCATTGACATTATCGCTAGTTTTGTTTTGATTATATTTTCCCTTGTTGAATAGTTGTCTCTTTGACCGCGACGTTGACGCCGCTTGGCATACTGCTGCGACATGACCTTCCTTGCCACAAGAATAACATTTCGTTTTGTTTTTATAATGATAGCATTGGTTTCTTTCGTGTGAAAAACCGCATCCTAAACATGACTTACCACTAGCTGCAGCTCTTTTGAATGAATTTTGATTGTCGTGATTGTGTTTGCGATTATAATCGCGTGAATATTGAACGGCATTAACAGCAAGATCATTCCTTTCTCCTCTGAATTCCATGCACGTTTTCACTGTTGCCTCATACACCGATGCTATCTGGAGAACTTCTTCCAATGTTGGATTTAACTTTTGGAGTGCAGTGCTGCGCACTTTTTCCTCTGGTGTGTGCATAATGATCATGTCTCTTATGTTGCTGTCGACAAAACTTTCTTGGCAAGATTCTTTTTTGCACGAAAATTGACAATCTTTAGCTGCTCCCCGGAGCTCCGCTACCCAATCCGCGTGAGTTTGCCCAGGGACCATCCGACTTGAATAAAATTTGAATCGAGCTGCTAGCACATGCTGCTTTTCTACCAAATGCTCATTTAGTTTTCCTTTAAGTTCTTTCAACGTTTTACCTTCGATGTTGTTGTCACAGAGCTTTTGAAGTAACTCATAAGTGTTAGTGCCAATCCACGATAGAAAACAAGCTCGCCTCAATGTCTCCTCTGAGACTCCGTTTGCTGTAAAATGATGATCCATTTGCTGAATATAGATAGTCCACATTTCTACATTTCTTTCGAAACTTCTAAATATTGGCACCGTACCTACATGATTTTCAGTGCTCATCACTTGTCTTAAGGAGGCTGCGTTTTGTTCGAGAATTTTTACCAACATAGCTTCGTTGGACTGTTGAAAATGTTTTAAGACTGTGGTGAGAGTGTTCGAATCCCATCCTCGTCGCCACTGTTAGTTTTTGGTTAAAAATAAAGACGATGTTTCCTGATTATAATTAGGTTGTTTATTAGCCACGAGGCGAGACTGTTTTTACAATTTAGCAACTGCTTAATGAAAAGACATCTGTCATGATATTTTATTAAAGTTGTCAAAACAATGAAGCGTTGCCAGCTTGCTGATATTTTAAACTCTACAATAAGTTTTAATAAATATAGACAAAAAAGAACAAAACTTCAGATATATAAACTATTGTAGATAAAATCATCGTTAAAATTTTTGTAAGCTTTCGGAAATATTCTTCTTTGTACACGTTGGAAAATTTTTTCTATTGTACTTAACTTCTTGGAGTAAGGCTTGATATTGTTCTTCATTTGTTGTAATTTTCTTGTTGAAGTTGTCTGCTAAGGCAACGGCCCGTTCTGCAACGTTATTTGCAATTATAATTTCTTCAATTGTTTGTAATGCCTTAGTGCAGTTTTTATCATCGTTCCAAAGGGAAGGATATTTTGAAAAAATTCTGAAGATATATTGGTTAAATTAAAAAAATTATTTGTATTTCATGTTATTAAGTCATAGATTTCAATATTTTTAATGTTATCCCTTGATATTTTTGTAATATTATTTGGTTGACTTAATCTCTGAACCATGTGAAACAAGAAGTTATGAGTGTTTGAAACTAAAAATCCTTCCTTTTTTAATTCAAACTGAAACTGTTTGAGATTTTTAAAAATGAAATTAAATAAAAAAATATTTCTTAAAATATTTAGGTTTAAGAACGCAGCAATAACATTAAAAAATAAACTGGCCATTTCAGCCTTTGGAAGGACTTTGACCTAGCTTCCATTGATCAATTGTGTTGTTCGTGTTATTAAATGTTTGATCACAAATGATCGAGAACTGGACCTACGTGTTTTATGCCGACTCCGAACGGCTTATGTTTTCAAGAAGCTTTACATGGCAATTTTTACTCTCTGAGGTTTGCCATCGTCTGCAGAGAGGTGACGACCGAACAGAAAAATTATTTCAATTGAAAAAACTTTTTTTCTGAGCTGGAATTGAACCTGGGCCACCGCGGTTCTTTAGCTTAGGGGCCAATCACTCTACCCACTAGCAATAACACTGTCAAAACAAAATTGCCCACTAAACTTGACAATATATTAAATTTGCCCAAAAAAATTGTAAAATGAATAATTGTAGTATACAAAAAGTTGAAAAAATTCTTCAGTAATGGTGGCAACGTGGAACCATTTGCAAGATAGTGGTAAAACGACGGGTCAGAGGTACAAAAGTATTTAGTCTCATAAAAAGATTATGGTGTACTAAAACATCCACATAAATACGATGAAGTGAAATTGAAGAAGATTTATCCCAGTGCAAATGATGCATATAAACAAATGCGCAATGTAACTGCTCCAATTTTGATAAGATTCCTAAAAATGCTTACCATTTTTATTTTGATCAATGCTGACCAAGATTGTTGTCTTTTGATAATGTACAAGATCCAGTTGAAGATGGTAATGACTGATGTGTATTAGACTGGCCATGCATTTGTATGCGAAATTTGAATATTTCGAAAATGAAAAATATGACTAGTTAAAAACGTAAGGTTTAGGATAAAAACTAACATGTACTGATGAATGTTCGATACTAGGACGCCGAGTGACTGCGTGTCGATCGTTTCATTTTTTATATAGAAAAAACGCAAAAATTGATTGACGTTTCATATATTTCTCGGTTTTTTGCTCATAAGACCTAATTTTGTAAAAAAAACTGGTTCGCAATTTGTTTCTTATTAAACTGTTTCTTAAAATAAGCTTTCAAACATAATAAGTGGATTAGAAGTATTAGAGTTGTGATATTTTATTTGGAAACTAGTAAGGAATTATCTTCGACTGGGCCGAAGTTAAAATACTCCACGGCCGAATTAGAGTATATATAAAGTCTTAAGCAAACTGTTAAATATATTTACAGAGATTTTCCCGTTTTGGTTAAGTCACTTTGTATGGGAGGTAGGCGTGGTTTTCATCCGATTTTTACAAATTTAATACTGAAAATAAATATTTAATATTTAAGGCACTGTTCGAAATTTGAAGTCATTAAATTGATTTTTGTGGAATTTAAAGAGATTTTCCCGTTTTGGTTAAGTCACTTTGTAAGGGAGGTAGGTGTGGTTTTAACTGATTTTTACAAATTTAATACTCAAGATAAATATTAAATATTTAAGACACTGTGCGAAATTTGAAGTCATTTAATTGATTTTTGTGAAATTTAAAGAGATCTTACCGTTTTGGTTAAGTCATGGGAGGTAGGCGTGGTTTTCATCCGATTTGGCTCAGATTCAAACTTGACCACCATTTTCGTATAAAAAGCTTATATTTTGAATTTCGTTATGATAGCTCAAAAATTACGGCTGCTATGGTGGACACAGACGGACAGACGGACATGGCTAAATCGACTCAGGAGGTGATGCTGATCAGGAATATATATACTTTTCTATACCGGCCACGCCTCCTTATCGGCGTTACAAACGGAGTGACAAAAGTAATATGCCCCCATTACGTTTTTTAAACGTGGAGGTATAAAAATTTCATTTTCTTTCTTGTTGTAATCAAAAAATCGTAAAAATTAAATTTTGAAAAAATTGCAATGAAATATTGAAATGTTTTTAGAAGCAACACTTAATCATAATACGTACAATTTTGTAAATTTTTAGTGTTAGTATTTTTGTCTTAGTCTTGTACCCCGTCGTTTTTACCACTATCTTGCAAAAGGTTGCACGTTACCACAATTACTGAACAATTTTTCCAACTTTTGTTACAATACCATTAATTATTTTTCAATTTTTTTTGGCAACTTGAATGTACTGTAACATTTAGTGGGCAATTTTTTTTTAACAATGTTATTGCTGCGTTCTTATACCTAAATATTTTAAAAAACATTTTTAAATTTAATTTCGCAATTTTTAAAACTACTTCAGTAAATTTTCCATATGGTTTGAATTAGAAAAAGTAAGAATTGGAAAAAGTAAAAAGTTTAACTCGTTTCTTAATTTTATGAAAAAAAATTAAGGGTGGTAAATCGGGCTAACTAGTCGAATATGACTTCGGAAGAGGAAATGTAGTATTTGTTAAGCCCTTTTTAACTTCATACAATTTTTTAGATCAGACATGTAATACTAAAGTTACAAAAAATACAACTTCTTCTGTTTTTCCGGCGGTCCAAAAATTTTTTGTTGTTTTTGGAATCCTCTCGAGGTGAGCTTTTATATACGGAGTGGTTTTCTCAAACTTTTTTTCGACCAACTCTATTGCACATATCTGTTCTCTTAATAGTTTATGCTCAGCAATTTCAGAAAATGCAAGCTCGCGTAAAAAAGCAAAAGCAATGGGCTGAGCTTTCTGTATAGAAAGTTTTTTGTTGTGCACATAGTGCAAACAATTTTCAATAGGTGGCGCTTGACAATGAAATTAAACAAAACCGAATAACTTGACACATATGAAAGCTAGAATCTTGAAATTTAAATCAAAGTCAATTCCCACAAATAATATAAGTGGTATAAGGCATAGATGGGCATTTTTCATTACCATTAAATTTCCATTATAACTAACCACTTAGTGGTAATGCAAAATAAATTTGTTGGGCAAAATAAATTTGCATTACCATTAATATGTAATGGTAATGGAAAAAATTGAAATACCATTAGTACGCAATGGTAATGCAAAAGAATGCATTACCACTTAAATGTAGTGGTAATGGTAAATTTTAATGGTAATGCAAAAATATTTGCATTATCACTACATTTTTAATGGTATTGGAAAGTTTTAAAGTTATTGCAAAAAATTTGTATTGCCACTTAACTTTTAATGGTAATGGGAGAAATTTACATTACCACTAAAACTACAAAAAACATCACCAATCGGTCGCGAAAGCAAAAACTTAGCGACACGAATTTTGAAATGTTAGTATTAAAAAAAAAGCTAATAAAAGTTAGCTTCTACAAAATTTTTTTTGGGTTCACAGTTATTTCCTCAGACAATAATTTTTAAATTTTCGTTATATAGTGTATATTTTAGTTACCCTATCACTCAATCAGTTTCCTTGATCAGAAAATTTTAAATTGAAAAGAAACAAAGTCACTAACAGAATTTTATATTTGATAAATTTTGCACTGGAGGTAATTTTTTGAAATTTTAGGAATAATGTAAATTTCTTCCATTACCATTAAAAATATAGTGGGAAATGCAAATTTTTTCCATTACCATTACAAACTAATTGTAAGGCAATTTTTTTCAACTACCATTACATATTACGGGTAATGCGAATTCGATTTGCATTACCACTAAGCACATAGTGCTAATTATATTTTTTAATGCACTAATATTTCAATGCATTATGCCCATCTGTGGTATAAGGCAACGCACACTGGTCAAAAATTAAAAAAAGCTGTCCAAAATGACCGTTTGAAAGTAACAGTAATATGGCATATGTTTTTCACCTAATTTATGGAAGCATAACTCGAATCTGAAGATAGTTCCAGATTTAATATGCATAAATTTAAAAATCATATAATATTTTTAATTTCCATTATATCATTTCCATTCCTTTCCAGTTCCTTTTTTTAAACTGAATTATTTTTTTTCTGGTGCCAACTGGTGCCGAGTAAAAAGCCAAGTTTAAGTATAATCATTACAGAATATTATAATCACCATTTTTCCAGGTCGTTTTGTGATACATTTGAGAAATTGATAATTATATATTGTATTTGAAAAAAAATTTTTTTCTTCATCATGTTTCTTTTGCGCCTTCATTTTTTATAAACTATGACAGTAAGATTTGTAGTTTTGGTAAAGCTTTTGTTATAAAAACATAAACAAACTAGAAAAATACTACATTGAATAAAGGAGCCATCGCGGGAAATTTTTATGTTTTCTTTTGCTTACATTAAGTTTAATTTTCCTTAATAAATACCTAAACTTATTTGAATTTTTTGACCACTTTAGTTTTTTGAATTTTGGCCGGCTTTTTGGCCGAAACTATCTGTCGGATTGAGTTCAAACTTTCCAAACATTTTTACCTCGGTATCCGATTATTTTAATATATACACACAAAATAAGCTGCAAGTTTATTAATAAATATATAAGTAAGGCGTCGCAAAGCGCGCCAGGAAAAGCTAGTTATGTATACTAAACTTTATCAGGTCCTGTGAACATATATTTAAAGCTTGTCTGAAATCGGATTGAAAATCATATCAAAGTTGAATAAACTCTTTAAACGCACTGAAAATTTGTATGTCTGTTCAAGTTTCAGCAATATAAAATGATAAAATTTAAACTAACTGCTGCGGAACACGTTTGATCATACAAAATTTGCAACTGAAATCGTTTGTTTACCTGTTAGAAATCCAGGGTTAGATCAACATAATGTTAGTTTTCTGCAAATCTTAAGAGTTTGTTAAAAATCCATTTGGATAACGATTTGCATATGTCAATAACGCCATCAACGTTTACAATGCGTCAAAGAAATTCGTGCCATTTAACGTCAAATGTGGTGTGCCTTGGCTTACAGTTGAGCTTATCTATCACACAGAGGAAAAAAAAATGAATACTTACGGGGCGCCAATTAATTACGTCCCAATAAAAATTTACCTTGGAGATCGGCTTGACCTCAAGTGGAGCTCCAGTTAGTTTCTCCAATCTCCAGTGCTGGATATCAACTTGACCTCCACTTGAGATCCGAGCCATTCTCCAGGCAATAGGACCTTCGATCTCCAGTTGAGATAAGGCTGGATATCCACTTGATCTCTAAGGTCTTTCTCTAACCGATCTCCAAACCAAAAAAAAAAAAAGAAAAAAGAAATAGTGTTTTTAGAGAAAGCTTTTCCAATTACTTTTTTATTTTAATCAATGAAAATAGTTTTAAAACTAATATTACACATTTTCTTAAAATTATTTAAAAGAAATTATGTAATATTATTATTCAAATACTAAATGGAAACGTTTTGGTTGCATGCATTAATTATGTTCTTTAAAAGAAAACTTGTTTTACATACTACACATTTTTATAAATTAATGAAAATATTAAATTTGATTTTTTCGCTTATTCTAAAAACATATTAAAATAAATAAATGTATTCCATTTCCATTGTTTATTTGCGGCTTTATTCCACAAACTTCATATTTTGCACTGAATTTTAAAACTTTTGCGAATATTATCTCCTAAGCCATTCGAGGCAGACATTTTACGCAAAAAGCAACAAAATTCTTTGAAGACCATGTTGCAAAAATCGATCGGTTTTTGAAATTTTCATGCAAGCAAATCAACCGAACGAGCCGTAATAAGCTTCGCATCAAAAACCATAACATTTAAATGGAATAAAACTATTCCTAGGTAGCTTTGCGATACAGTGTTCTTTTTGGTTTGTATGCTCCTTTACCTCTAATTAACTAATTGAGTTAAAGTGCACTTGAGCCTAAAATTAGGCGTCTGTTTTTAATTTACTCTCTTTGATTCAATATAATTTGAATTACAAAGTTTATTCAGTGTGCGCTTTCAAAGAAAAATGATAAAATTGAAGAAATTTTTAGTACCACAACCCAAAAATTATGGCTATGAGAGCTTTGCTTTAGAACATATTTATGTCCATTTATTATTATAGCAGTTCCTTAATACTTTTCTATCGTACTGCTCTTAAAGATAGAAACTCACTCAAATAGAGTACTATAAAAAAATACTCAATTCAATTTGTATCCTTTTTATAGCAGATAACATTATAGCAATATTTCGTTATTAAACCCATTTAAACTGTTATATATCAAAGCTTAAGCTATATAGCGGAAGCAAAGCAATAAAGGACATCGAAAAGCTTTGTGCGCGCGCACCAATAACAACTACCTGTTGCTGCAACACAAGCTTGCGTCAAACATGCAAGCGGAAAGAAAAGCTTCGCTCTCCTCAAACAATACAGCAGCATGTTGAGCAGCATTTATACGAGTCTCGGCAATGTTGCCGTACCAACCCCTCGTGAGGGTGAGCAACACTTTGCAACAAAACGCATTTTCAGTTGTTGTTCTATTTTCAGAGCTATACGAAGAATTGTTAGCTAAACATTCATTACGGCTTTAGAGACGACTACGTTTAACAGCTTAAAAATTATAAGCTCGATTTTGCTAGTGAAGCAAGAGAAAAACAATATTTAATTGTCCAAATTAATTGTTGTGTTCTAGTGTTTGTTGTTGTGACAGCAAAAGCTTAAATAGCCAAAAGAAGTTCAGTTTGTATCTGAGTTGTTTAATAAGTAAAAAAGTTCAAGTCAAACAGTGGTGTCATTCAGTGTTTTACTGTGTTTTTGTATTGATTTAAGAAATTGTTTTTGTGCATCTGAGTGCAGCCGTAGATACGGCTTATGTAACTTACTTAAAAAGTATATATAAGCCATTTGGCTGTTGTGTAAAATCTTCTTACTTATATACCAGTATTAAACTTAATTTAACAAATTTTCTACGAGTGTTTTTCTCCCATAAAAACAGAAATCTTTGGCGTACAAGAAACAGCTTAAAATTCATTAGAATTTGTTTAAAAAACGGTCAAACGATGAAACTAATTGGATTAATGCTAAATTTAGCTGCTATAACAGGTGAGTCTCAGGGGCATGTTTAACAATATGGTATAGTTTTTGTTGCTGCTGTTGTCGCTCGTGTTGTTTTTGTGGTATTTAGACTTTGTGTTTCTGTGGTTGAGAGTGTGCGATGGTGGATTCATTTGCGATTCCAGTAAGAACAAAAACAAAACAAAAAGTCGAGCATTGCATTACCAAGTCAAGGTTGTGGATGAAAAAAAAGTGTTTTCACATGTAGTGATTAAGATTTTTTTTGCAAACGCAATATTAATTAATAGTAAGCCCTAAAGATTATCTTAATATCAAATGTAACAAGAGTATTAAAAGTCTGATCTTACTAAAAGCGTTACAAAATGTTAAAAAAGAAACTAGGCTCTTCAATAAAAGCCTTATAGGACTTTAATAATTTATTTAAAGTGGAGTTTAAATGGCGCGGAAAAGCTTTTAGCGTTTTATTTAATTGTTAATGACATAAGGAGGTAGCATATCAAGTTCCTTGACTGTCTGCAGCAGTGATGTGATTTGGTGGGATTTCGGGCTCATTTTGGGACATTTGTCCTATTTGAGAACGTGTGGGATTTCGGAAGCTTAGGTGGGATTTTCTACTGTGTCATAATTTTTAAATTTTTTACAAAACTGGTTGGCACCACTTTTTGTAATCTTTTACCATTGTTCGTTCAATTCATTGGTGTTTCATTAGGGGTATTCACGACTCAGTGCACTTGCCAGTGCAGTTGATGACTTGTGCAGTTGTGCAGTTAGGTTTTCGTGAACACACTACCATCACTATTTCAAAGCTGCCAAAATTTTTCAATGCACACAAGAGCACAGCTGCTCAAGTCCTCAAGTTTAAGGTAATAGTAGAAAAGCACTTGTGCAGATTTTTGACGTACGTGTATTTTGTTTTTGTAAAGTACACAAGTCCTCAAGTCCTCAATTGCACAAGCTAGTGCAATGAGTCGTGAATACCCCTATTGATTTTAAATATGTAAGAAGTGATATGTAGATATATAATTTTTTTTTCTTAAAAACATTTCGTTTCTTTCTTACTGCATAACATATTTCATTTTGAATCCATTGTGGCATTTTAAGCTATAAAAACACCTTCTTTATTAATTTTTTTTACCTAGTATTATTAATTTAAATGATTAAAATTTTTTACATAATGAAGAATTATTCATGAGGAAATAAAATTTTTTTTATCTTTATAGTTGTTGTTAATTTTCTACAGGGCGTTGAAGTTAGCGTGTTTAAAAAATTGTTGCAATTGGTTTCTCGTCTCCAGCATTTACAAAGCGTCTGAAAGTAAAAAATTAAAGTGCATTCTTGAGTTAAGGGTTAGTTGGGCACTCAACCTACACAAATAAAAAAAATAAAAAACAAAAAAACGGCATGCGTTGAAAAAAATTTACAAAAAACCCCCTTTTTTATCGAAACTTTCAGCAATACAATACAATACAAAAAAAATATAAAAGTTTGTAACATTGGCTTTTTATAGGTTTAGTGCTTAACTAAACTTTATAGACTCTAAGGATCACAATGAAGCAAGATTCATCGAAATCGATCAAGTAGAACTCCAGATATCTTAGAAGTCGATTCGAAAAACTTTGTTTCTAGAAAAACGCGCTTACATATTAAAATGTTCTTGAATATCAAGCGACATACGAATATAATATATGTTATAACTTTTATCCATTTGATTTTTTTTTTCAAAATTTTGTATACATATTCTTAAGAACTTACAGAACCATATTCTAACGAAAAAAAAATTGATTTTTTAATAAAACAATTAATTTATTATTTTTTCCAACGATGCGGTTTGATTTATTTATTTTCTTGATTTTGTTCCCCTTGTTTCTATCTTCATCACCGGAAATTAAAAAATTCCTCTCCTCTTTTCTATTTTTCGTGATGGCATTGCCATACTCAATAAACTTTTTTTAAATACAAAATGGTATTGCCATAGTAAAGGTTTCTTAATATTTACAAGTGCGAATGACAAACATGAATGTAACATACTAGAATATTACAGCTCGACCAATCTGACATATTGATTGGCCTCAATCAAACAAAGAATTCAAATCTAAATATATAAATTTCTTATGTGTGGCTGACGTTTAGCAGCAGCAATGCTTTCCTAAGACTTTCCTGGTGCCAACCACTTTCGTATTCTCAAGGCCTCAACTACACCATCGTATGGTAATTGAGTCATCTGACAATTATCAATATCTCTTACCACATAACGATCGTTTGGTAAAACTTTGGATATAACGTATGGCCCGCGATATTTTTGAATAAATTTTTTGTTGATTCCAGTGGAAGTATCAACATGTTTTATAACAACGAAATCACCAACAGAGTATGACGTTGCAGGGATACTGTGCTTTAGAAAATATTGTAAATTATACTCTTGTGCCCTTTCTATATTATTTAGTGCTGATGTCCTCATTTTAATTAAATCACGGTTACCACCTTTACTGTTTTTTGCACACAGATATTCTGTCAGATCGTCAATTATTTTTCCACGTTGCTTCGTCCCAAATAATAGTTCACTAGGTGTATATTTTGTTGCACCATGAATAGTATTGTTTGGAGCGTATTCCACATGAGAAAGCTTAAGGGACCAATCAGCATGCTGGATCGGTTCACTTAGTTTACTAAGCATGGCCTTAATAATTCTGTTAACACGCTCTACTTGACCATTTGCTTGAGGCGATGCTACAGCAACCTTAACATGAAGTATATTGTTATTTTCTAAAAAGCGGCTAAATTCACCTGATGTAAAACAAGTACCACGGTCCGAAATTATGCGTCTGGGTCGACTATAATAGCAGAAATACTTATCTAGAGCACAACACACTTCTTTAGAGCTTGTAGAGTTTACAGGGTATAAGCGGACATATTTCGTAAATGCATCTATAACTACAAGGATATGCTTTCTTTTAGATATTAGTGATGGAAGAGGTCCAAAATGATCTACATGAATAGTATCGAAAGGAACTGGCTCTTTAGGAATATTATACAGATTATGATTATTTGATCGAGCAGGTGCTGAATAAATGATGCATTTAATACAATTTTGGATAAAGCTAGCGATTTTGGATTTCATTTTAGGAAACCAATAGTTCTGCCGGATTTCATCATAAGTTTTTTCGATCCCCAAATGACCAATTTTCTCATGTATTATTCTGATAATGTTTTCCTCCATTTCATTTGGTACATATAACAACAATTTATTATCAGTATTCTTACGGAAAACCAAACCATCATGCAGATCAAATCCATCGACCTCTGTTGTCTCTAGTTTTTGAATTAAGTCTTGAATATTCTGGTCCCGACTCTGAGCTATTTGAATTTGAAAGTCTAAATCCTCACTGCTAACAATCGCTACAAGTGAGTTTTTACTCTCGACTTGAGTTTGAATTAAAACGTCATCATTGCTACACTGGTGCGAAGAACATCGGCTCAAAGCGTCGACATGACCCATAGAATTTCCTGCTCGGTGCTGAATAGAATAATTGTAATTCTCTAGTTCTAACGCCCATCGAGCAATTCGCGAATTTATTTGCCTTTTGTTCAATGTCAAGGTAAGTGAATTGCAGTCGGTAATAACCCTAAACGGGATTCCCTCTAAATAGACACGAAATCTTCGGAGTGCATAGATTATTGCAAGAGTTTCTAACTCAAAACTATGATATTTTGACTCTGCTTCGGACTCAGTTTTAGAAAAGTATGCGATGGGGTGAAATTTGCCATCATCCTGTCGTTGCATTAGTGCTGAACCAAAGCCATGACTACTCGCATCACAGTGAAGTTCAGTTTCACGTGTCGTGCTATAAATTGCCAAGACTGGAGCAGCGGTCAATTTATCTTTCAACTCTGCAAAGGCATTAATACAACTTTCAGACAATTCAAATGACACTTCTTTTCTCAATAACATTAATAAAGGTTTAGCAATTTTTGAAAAGGATGGTACAAATCTACGAAAGTATTAAATCAATCCCATACAGGTTTGTAACTCCCTGTGATTTTTGGGTACTGGGTAACTTTTTATAGCACTGATGTGTGAATTGTTTGGTCTGATACCCTGTGAATTGACTAGATAGCCCAAATATTCAATTTCATTAAAACCGAACCTACATTTTTTTAACTTCAATTCAAGACCACTTTCATATGTACGACTTAAAACTTCTTTGACCACCTGGATATGTGACTCAAAGTCAGCAGAAGCAATTAGGATATCATCAATATACACTTAAATTTTGTTTGCATCAATTAGATCTCGAAAAATATTATACACAAATCGTTGAAAATTTGCCGGAGAATTTTTCAGACCAAATGGCATTCTCAAGAATTCGAATTGCCCATGAGGAGTGACAAATGATGTATATGGGACAGAATCTTCATCCATCGCACATTGATAGAACCCGTCTTTTAGGTCGAGTAAAGTGAACCAACATTTTCCCGCCATGTACTCAATACAGTCCTCAATCAAAGGTAATGGGAAATTGTCACGTATAGTGTTTTTATTGAGTGTCCTGTAATCTATACACATTCTAGTATCGCCAGTTTTTTTCTTCACTAAAACAATAGCTGATGCATAAGGAGACTGACTTGGTCGAATGATGTTCCTATTTAATAGGTCTGCAGTAATTTTCTGGACTTCGGATCGATCATGAAAGGATAGTCGTCGAGGTGGACAATAAAATGGAACGTCAGTATTTAATCGGATTTTCATTTTATAGTCGGTAGATCTCCGTATAAGATCAACTGGTTGCAAATAACAGTCGGTAATAACAGTTCTAAATTTTTCACTTTGCTTATTTGAAAGCTTTGGAGAAAAGTTTGTTTCAATCTGCGATTCATCAATACTTATTTTGCATAATGTAAAAAAATATTCATCTGAACTGCTTGTTTGCAAAAAACTGTCGTTATGTGGTTTTGAACAACACGCTTTACTTTCATTAGCATATTTCTCAATAACTTTATCCATAATTGGCACCGAAGATAGCTGGCCAACATTGCTACTGGAAACCTCACAATCTCTATTCGAATCAGATGCATTAGAAAACTCAGTTTTTAAAATAATACTTTCTTCTTTAATTTCATTTTTGTTAAATAACATATTTTTAGTTTTGATTTTACAAAGTTTAATATTAAATTTGCACATAAAGTCTCGTCCAAGAATCAGCGGCACTGTCATCGTTTCGTCAGGCACTATCATCAATTTTAGTAGTTCTGTTTTAGAACGAAACTTTATAAAACATTTTATTACACCAAATATATAAATCTTTTGCCTACCAAGACCACGGAAGTTAGTTGGAGAAAGAATATCCGATCGATGGACAGAGGCTGGGACTTGACTAAGCTGAATAAGGCTGATAGGGCTGCCCGAATCAATGAGAGAAAAAATATTTACTGGTTCAATGCATCTGCTTAGATTACTTAGATAAAAAGCCACACTTACAGTTTGATTATGATAAACGTCTTCGGTGTCATCTTCGATGCTTGAAATAGCAGCAACCTTAGCACGAGATCCAGCGGGACCATGGTTACGAACTAGTTTTGGGCAATCTTTGTGAAAGTGACCCATCTGGTGACAGATAAAGCATGAGTCTGGTGGTCGAAGAGGTTTCTGGCACTCACTTTTATAGTGCCCAAACTGGGAACAATTGAAGCAACGAATCCTGTTTTCCGTCTTGACAGCAACAGCAGAAGAAGTAGATATGGCAGCAGTTGACCTCGGTAGTGTTTTGGCTGCACTTTTATTTTGTGCTGAGCGTCGATGTTCATAGCGGTTCATGCGATGAATTAGATCGTCAATGTTGTTAGCCCCATACAAAAAAGCGATATCGTTGCTGCTGTCTGGTATACCGTCGATAATTATATCAACCAGTTCTTGCTCTCCGATGTTGCATTGATTCGCTATGGACTGCATGGCAATGACATATCTCAAGCACGACCCGTTTGGACTTAGCTTACGAGCTTGAAGCTGCCTGTACACTTCCTGTCGTGTTACGTTCCGGCTGAATGTTTTCAAAAGATTTAACTTTAAAGTATTATAGTCGACTAGGCCAAGATTGGTAACATAATCTTTGGCAAGTCCATCCATACGACGTCGAACTGCTAGGCACTGCTCTCTTCTGTCATACCCACAGATATGAACATAGTCTTCGAACTGATTGAACCATTTGCCAATGTCATACAAATCGGTTCCTGTAAACATTGGCACTGCTGTGTCCAGTTCCTCGAAGTTGATTCTTCTTGCACTCGATGAAGAAGAGTTTGTTTCCATGCTTCTAATTTGTTGCTGTATTTCCAGCATTTCACGTCGCAAGCGCAGAATTCTCAATTCTTCTTCCACCTCTCGGACATCTGCAGCCATGACAGATTGGACATCAGTAATTGTTGACACTTCATCATCTATGACAACTTCTTTACGAGTCACCGCGATTGGAGCGGCAGCAAATTCAGCAACTGCAGTTGGTACATCAGTTCCAGCGACTTCGGAATTTCTAACCTCACTTTGTTCGGCAGTATTTACGGCGGTGACCTCAGTAACAGCGGATTTTTGCAAAGTGTCATTTACTGGTTCGTGGCTTTGCATTATTTGTTCCATTGATGCCGGTTTTCCTTGTAAAACCGAATCCTGATGTAATGACTTCGGTTGGGATATGGTAGTGTTCACTGGAGCACCCACCTTGGCTGCGTTGGGCACGTTGACTTTTGTTTGTCGTGTTTCACGACGATTCGTATCAATTTTCGGCAACATATGTTATTTCACGGGAAGCTATGGCTATACCCCACATCTGAGTTTTAATAAAACAATTAATTTATTATTTTTTCCAACGATGCGGTTTGATTTATTTATTTTCTTGATTTTGTTCCCCTTGTTTCTATCTTCATCACCGGAAATTAAAAAATTCCTCTCCTCTTTTCTATTTTTCGTGATGGCATTGCCATACTCAATAAACTTTTTTAAATACAAAATGGTATTGCCATAGTAAAGGTTTCTTAATATTTACAAGTGCGAATGACAAACATGAATGTAACATACTAGAATATTACAATTTTTAATTTTTTACACACTGTAATAGTACCTTAAAGCGGCTGCCGCACTCCAACGCTAGTGCATAAAGAATATTTTTAAAAGTTACTGATGTAAAATCAAAAAATCGAAATAGACTCGCGGAAAATACAACTAGCGCGATTTGTGCCATAAGATCCTCAACTCAAAACAAAAATATTAGCTCAGTTTCATTTCGATGCAATGCAAATCATTTGCCAATACTCCATTAAATTACAGTGATGTGCAAAGAAATAGGGGCACCTGTATTTTATATTTTTATATGGCCGAGTGAAAAAAAAATGTTTGATAAACTCGGTCTTAAATATTCTTTTCCTTATTTTGTACCCTCCACGGAAGGATTTCACAATGTGGTAACCAGCAGGCTTCCTGGATTTTTCATTAAAATCTTTCATTTTTTTGGGCAAGAAACTACTTTTTGTATGGGAAAGTTTTTGTTTTAAAGAATTTTAAAAAAAAAAAAATTAAAAAAATTAATGCTTCCAAAATGATTAATATCAGCATAAAAAATTTAGAGAAATCTGCGCGTTTTGGATTTTTTGTGTGACTTTTTTTAATGCCTTTTTATGTGGTTTAGACCTCAATCGACATAACTACACCATTTCTTGTCCGATTATCTTCGATAAACTACCGTTGGAAAGGTAATAAATATCTCTACACATATCTTAAATTATACAGGGAAGATTATAATCTAAGTTTATCAAAATTTACAAAAATTAACAATAAAAAACACGGTATCAATTTGATCCTCTGAAGACGAGGTTCTTTTATCCGTCCTCAATGGGCTAACTTTGTTCAAAAACGTTCAAGTATGATGTGTATCGAGAATTTTATTACCTTACTAACAGTGGTTTATCGAAGATAATTGGATAAGAAATGGCGTAGTTATGCCGATTGAGGTCGCCATATAAAAGCTTAGAGAATTGTTCCCTCCATAACGTCAGGGTACTCTGGACATCTGTCACTAGATTCCCGTTTTCATACTTGCAGGAAGAGGCCCCAGTCTTAAAATAATCGGCAGGGCGTCTTATTTTTTCGAAAAATTTTCGGGCCTCATTCCTGTCACCATATATCTCAATCTTCTCCTGCTTGCGATTTTCTGCCTTTCTATTTTTCTGCCTGAAATTACGTCTCTCTTCCATCCTCTTCTCTTTTTATCGTTCCTTAGCACGGTATAAGGAAAGAGCTAGTTGCAGCGCTAACTGTGCTCTCTTTCCATACTTCCACGTCTGTCAAATTCAGCTGTCTGACGAATGGAAACAAAAGAAAATAAATAAAATATTTTGCTTCGTTTTGACATTTATGGCAGTATGCTGTTGCATCAACCTGTATTCTTCTACCATGCTCCTTAGCAGCGCGCGTTACAACCGACTTCAGTGTGGTTTTGTAGGCGGCGTCTTTCTCTGCAGTGGTGTCGCGACACTCCTGGTCGTACCACTGATTTCGGCCGGGGCGGTGGTAGCCAATCACCTCTTCAGCAGCCGCACGCATGGAGTTGGAAATGTGTGCCCACTGCGCGCATATATCATTGATTGGAGGAGTGCTTTGAAGCAGGAGTGGGAGTCGAGTGGCGAAAGCTTCGGCTGTCTGTTTCGATTGCAGCTTAACGACGTCTAGCTTTCTCTGTGTAGGGTTGCGTGCATTCTTAGCTGCACACAGACGTGTATGGATCTTGGCTGCGACAAGGTAGTGATCAGAGTCAATGTTTGCACCACGGATCGTGCGTATATCCAATACACTGGAAGAGTGCCTTTCGTCGATCAAAACGTGATCAATTCGATTTTTGGTTTTTTGATCAGGGCACATACAGTTGGCTTTATGAATATTGAGATGCTTGAATCTAGTGTTACTTACGACCATGTTTCGTGCTGCGGCGAAGTCAATCAGCCTCATTCCGTTATCGGAGGTGTTGTCGTGGAGGCTGAACTTTCCGATTGTTGGACCAAAAATATTTTCCTTGCCCACCTTAGCGTTGAAGTCACCAAGCACGATTTTTACGTCGTGATGGGGGCAGCTCTCGTAAGCATTTTCAAGGCGCTCGTAGAAAATTTCCTTGATCTCATCGTCCTTGTCTTCTGTCAGAGCGTGCGCACATATTAGGCTTACATTGAAAAATTTAACCTTGGTGCGGATTATGGCAAGTCGTTCGTTCACAGGTGTGAATCGCAGGATGTGAGGCCGTAGTCTCTTGCCAACTACAAATCTGCATCCAAACTCGTGCTTCTCCGCATGGTTGCTGTAGTAGATATCACAGAGTTCATGCTGAATGCAACCCTGTCCCTTCCATCGCATTTCTTGGATAGCAATGATATCAGCATTGTATCTTTCCAAGACGTCGTGCTGTTTTGATGGGTTTCTGAAATGCCGTGATGACTGGCAATAACTCTAATGTCGATACTAATGGAAATCAAAATTTTATGATTGACATTCTTTTCAAGCAACATTCTGGCTTAAAAATTGCACGTTTTAATGCCAGAAGTCTAAATGATTTCAAATTGGATTGTTCAAAATACATTTTTTCTGAATCCTCTGTAGACATACTCTGTGTCACAGAGACTTGGTTTTCAAATGCAATTAACGACTTTTTACTTTGTATAAACAATTATAATCTTTTTCGTCACGATAGGCTGAATAGAAGGGGAGGAGGGATTCCAATATATTGCAAAACAAACCTAAATGTAAAATTCTTGAGTAAGTCTAATGAAACCGAAGTAGAGTTTTTAAACATTGAAATATTTGATAGCAGAGTTAAAGTTTTTCTCTCAAGTATATTTAATCCTAGCCGCAGTTCTAGCCTCGAGCCCTTGCTCTCTTCCATATCTGGTAGTCTTATTGATTATGACCACTTTATATTATGTAGTGACTTCAATATAAATCTGCTCTGCAATGAAAGCTCAACCACAAAACTTCTAGACGATCTCTCTGAAGTTGGCCTTTTTATTCTCAATTCGGAGGAACCAACTCGCTTCGGTAGCAATGTAACTCCTAGTCTGCTGGATTTTTTTGTTGTATCTAATATATCATCGGTTTTACTATTTGATCAGATATCCTTTATCTCTGATCATGACCTTATTTTTTGCACGTTATTCATCTCATCTTACAACATCTTACGCCCGTTGTTGTGGTCAATACTTTTACGTATCGTAACTATAAATCGATTGACTCTGAATCTTTATTTTCCGATTTATCTCGCAAATATTGGTTAGACTGTTGGCTTTTAAGTACAGTTGACGATAAATTAAACTGCTTCATTAACAAAGTAACTAACTTATATAATAGTCACGTGTCTTAACGTTCATCCCGAATCACGAATAGATCCTCTATTAAACAGGATTTGAAAAAACGGCATAGGGCCTATACTATTTGCAAAAGAAATCCTACAGATTCAAACAGGGAGCACTTTAGAAGAGGAAGAAACGAAGCTTCATCGGCAGTGAAACTGTCCAAAAAACGATTATTTTCATCAAGGCTAAGTTCGTCACAACCTGCACAGAAACTCTGGAATAACCTAAAGGCGATCGGATATAGGATAGGATATAAGAACAAAATTGCAGGGTTTCAATTAGATCCAGATGCTCTAAATTCGTTCTTTGCAGCCAGCCCCGATGGCCAAATCTCTTATCCGTCTGTTAGTCCGAATACCGTTAATATGTTTCAGAAGTTTGAGTTCACTGCAGTTGATGAATCTGACGGTGTAAGGTGTATCTTAAAGATTAAATCGAATGCTGTCGGTGAAGATGGAATAGATATTAGGTTTATTAAAGTCATACTTCCGTACGTTATTAGTTCCTTTGTGCACATTCTTAATCACTGTCTACATTTCTACATTTCCTTCCATCTGGGAAGTCGCGACAATAATTCCAATAGGAAAAAAAAACTGCAGCTGCCATCCGACCCATAAGTGAGTGATTTTCGACCCATAAGTCTGCTGTTCTCAATTTCAAAAGTTCTTGAATCTCTAATGGCGGAACAAATTTCTAAATGTCTATTTGAACAAAATTTACTCTCTTCCTTGCAATCTGGATTTCGTCCTGGACATAGCTGTTCTATCACAGTCGTAAAAATTCTGGATGATATAAGAACTCCGTTTGACAGGGGACAGATCACCTTGGTTTGTTTGTTGGATTTATCGAAAGCGTTCGATAGTGTCAGTCACCTCTTGCTCTGCAGGAAGTTAAAAATGTTGTTCAACTTTTCAGATACTGCTGTAAAACTACTGAAAAGTTACTAAGAAGGGAGGACGCAGAGAATTAAAATAGGGAATGTATTTTCAGGGATCAGGCGAATTAGTAGTGGAGTACCCCAAGGATCAGTTCTTGGACCGCTACTCTTTACTATGTTCTTAAACGACATTTTTTCGGTCTGCAAAAATGTCTCAATGCACGCGTATGTAGATAACTTGCAACTGTAATTTTCCCGACCTTCAAGTCTCTTTGAAGATCTATGTGCCAGAGTAAACAATGACCTGCTAGAAATCGCCAAATGGGCCAGTGAAAACAACCTCTGCTTAAACCCCAAAAAATCTCATGTGTTACCTGTTATGAAACATAGATACCCATTTACTGAACTGCCTCCTATCTTCCTTAATGGAACTTAACTTAGCCTTGTTGGCAAAGTAGCTAATCTCGGTTTTATTATGAATTCTTTACTTACGTACGAAGACCATATCAACAGTGTAGTAAGTAAAGTTTATTATTCTTTACGTAACCTAAGAAAAACTGCACTATTTATTCCAACAGAAACGAGAAGAAGACTGATAGTACAATTAGTCGTGCCCATAATAACCTACTCTGAAGTTGTATATAGCAAGCTCGATTCGAGGTCATCACATACGTTATTAGTGGCATATAACAACGCAGATCGATATGTTTACGGTATCCGAAGGTTTGATCATACAGTGGCTCACAACGAAAGTCAGGTAGGCATTTCTTAGCACTTTCGCATTGGTTTCAGAAATGAAAATGTAAGAAGAAACTTGGTGTAAATATTTTTTCAAAACATTCTTTATTGGTGAGCAGAATTAAACAGAAACATAGTTAAAAAATTAGAACATAACGGTAAAACAAAATTAAATCAAACCAAAGCTTTAAAAACGAGCTCACATTGAAAGTCGGGCAGATAAGGAATTCAATGCTAACACTAAGAATTTAATATTTTGTTGCCAATCCTTTTTCTTATATGACTGCCTGCAGCCTTTTTGAAATGTGTGCAACCAAATTTTTAAAAACTTTAGCTTCAATCTAATTCCACTCATCACTTAGGATACTTTGTTTTCATCCTAAATGTTATAGTTCATCTCATAGATGTTCTATAACATTTTAATCTGGGCCTTGTGAGGTTGTTTTTATGACATTTAGACAAATATTAAGTACACAATTCTTTACCAAGAGCGTCGTATGTTTCAGGTCATTGTCTTGGTAAAACTAAAAATTGTCTGCAATTCCTTATTTACCCGCACTTTCTTTTACTTGCGCCATGAGAATGTCAAGGAACATATTTTTGTCCATTATACCTTCAATAAAATGAATCCTTCCAACATGAGACGCAGCCCCAAACCATGACTGATCCTCTACCATGCTTAATGGAATGTTTAGAATTGTTATTGCAAAATTCTCCATTCGGTTTTCGCTTTCCATCTGAACCATATAAATTAAATAAACTCTCATCGGTGAACAAAACCTGTACTAAAAGTTTATTGTTTAAAAGTGCTAAAGATCCTAATGTTTTCTGTTTTATTAACCTTGCTCCAAAATAGAAAGTCTTTGGTCATCTGCTCATGCACGAAATTGGGGCGTTCTATTACATTTTTCTTTCGAATACAGTGCTTTTTTCAAATTGAGTACACTCTTTTTCAAATTGAGTTTTAACATGACCTCTAGTTTTAGTGCAAATAAAAATGGGTCTTTTATTATTTTTCTTAAAAAATACCTTTCATCTTTGGAGTTAAGTTTATTTTTAGCTACTGTACGTTCTTTATTGCATATTCTCTTATCTTGTAAAGGGTGTTTTTTTTAGAGGTATAGAACTTCGAATTGAAATAAAACACAAGAAAATCGTTTTAATGTCCATCAATTTAGCTTTATTGGAAGGATAATTTTATGCCATTAATGTTTAAATATGAGTTCGGGCATGTGGCCGCCACGGCTGGCTCGAATAAAGCCAATTCTACAGGTCCAATTTTCAACCACTTTTTCGAGCATATGGGGCCGTATGTCGGCAATAACGCCACGAATGTTGGCTTCCAAGTCCCCTAACGTTTCTGGTTTGTTGGCGTAGACGAGCGACTTCACATATCCCCAAAGAAAATAATCCAATGGTGTCAAATCACACGATCTTGGTGGCCAATTGACAGGTCCATTCCGCGAAATTATGCGCTCATCGAATGTTTCCTTCAATAAATCGATTGTGACGTGCGCTGTGTGGCATGTAGCGCCGTCTTGTTGGAACCACAACTCATCCACATTCATGCCATCCAATTCGGGAACAAAATAGTCGGTTATCATGGCTCTATACCGGTCTCTATTAACGGTAACTGACTCTCCAGCATTATTTCGGAAGAAGTATGGCCCAATGACTCCACCAGCCCATAGAGCACACCAAACAGTCAGTTTTTGTGGACGTAATGGCGTCTCAAGGGTCTCATGTGGATTCTCTTCACTCCAAATGCGGCAATTTTGCTTGTTGACGTAGCCATTCAACCAAAAATGAGCGTCATCACTGAACAAAATTTTGCGATGAAAATCAGCATCGAGATCAATCTCATTTTCAGCCCATACACCAAAATCACGACGCATTGCATGGTCTCGCGGCTTTAATTCTTGCACAAGCTGGATCTTGTAAAGTCGAAAGCCAAGATCTTTGCGCAAAATCTTCTATAAAGTTGATGGACAAAGCTCCAATTGCTGTGCACGGTAGCGAATCGATTCATTCGGGTCCTCTTCAACATTTTGGTCTACAACGGCAATTGTTTCTTCGGTGCGCACTGTTCGACGTCTCTGCGGATGCGTATTATCACATAGAGTAAAAGTAGTGCGAAAACGACCCATGGTTAACCGAATTAATTGCTCTGATGGACGATCATGTCGACCATAAAATGGACGGAGCTTGCGGTAAATTTGCACGATTTGCAAGCGTTGTTCTTTTGTCAACCTGTTCATGATGAAAAGGCAAACCAAACTGAACATAAATGACATTAGAGTTGCCAGATTTGACCACAAAATGCCAGTTTTATCTCTATTCGAAAAACAAACCTCTAAAAAAACACCCTTTATATAATGCTTGATTACATCGTGCACTGTTGATTTACTTTTTAAGGCGAATTGTGAAATTTGTCGCTCGGATTTTCCTTTCAAATAATAATCTATCATGATCTGCCTTTCTGCCAGTGTTGATTAATTCACTTTTCGAGAAATGTTTATTTTTTTAAGTTTTGCGTTTGACTGAAGTTATTTCAACAGTAGTAAAAAGTTGTCAGCAGGAATAACGGTTTAAGGACCATAATTTGCATTTTTTCTTTTCTTGCCCGACTTTCAATGCGAGCTCGTTTTTATAGGTTTATTTCGATTTAAATTTGTTTCACCGTTTTGTTCAAAGTTTTTAATTATGTTTCTGTTTAATTTTGTTCACAAAAAAATAACGTTTTGAAGAAAATATATATTGCAATATTCTTCATACATTCTCATTACTGAAATTAAGGCGAAAGTGCTAAGAAATGCCTGCCCGAATTTCATTGTGAGCCACTGTATATTAACACACAGTAATCGCGTTCTTGGCTGCTGTATTATAAACTTTCTCAAGGCAAGAAACTGTATTTTCTTCATCGTCTTGTATATTCAAAAAGTCCTAACTATCTATTTGAAAAACTTCAATTCTGCAGGTCCGCCAGAAACCTTTTTTCCTAGTTTCCCCCTTCATATAGTGAATCTAGTAGACTGTTTTTCATTAGTGCAATTAGACTTTAGAATACCCTTCCAAATTGTATTAAACGCGTCAGCAACAAAACAACCTTTAAGCGCCTCATCTATGACTATTTCTCCTAACTACTTTTATCTCAAACTTTCTCATTATTTATTTCTTACAGAAACTCTATACTTTAACTTCTCACTTAACCGTCTAACTTTAATTCCTCACAATAAATACACTTATATCATTTAGTTTACTTAAAATTTTATGTAGCACTAAGTTTTCCTATGAATCTGTTGTTATTTATTTAAATTTTTACTTTGAGTTTCTGTTGTAAATTATTGTATTGTTGCATTTAAAAGAATCAATCTTATATGCTCATATTTTTTATCAATAAACTTAAACAGCAGTCAGTTGGATAGAGGCACCTTCTCAATTAAGGGTTTGGATATTCCAGGTGCATATCCGTAAATCATTATCAGTTTTTCGTTTGCGGTAGTCGTCATCAGATTTCTTCTTTTCTTTTTTGTTTTCATTGAAATGGATTTTTACGGGTGGGCTTCAAACCCGACACACAACCTGTTTTAAGCCTAGGGGGCCCGCCGCTCAGATTAGCCACCAAACTAACAGCTGTCAGTTTTGACGTTGCCCAGAAAACACCACTTGGAGGTTTGAGCCAACTTCAGTCGAAAAAATAGTATAAAATATGAAATATGAAATAAAGAGCATACTATATTTTTAGTTTTGTACTTTTTTATCATTTCATAGGTTTCCCTACCCATGCATGTATTAAAAAAGAAAATATGTTTTTTTGTTTTTTCTGATCAATAGAAATAATGTGACAGCTGCAGCAGTTTTGGACGCCAGAGACGCCTGATGTAAAAGTTCACTAAGCTGCCACTTTGTCAAAAAAACAAAAAAATGTTTTATATAGTTCAAAATTCAAATAAAATTATGATAAAACTTCAAAATGATCCAATTATTTTATCATTTTTAAAAACACTGTTCAAAACTGATTAATTTCAGAGCGTCTAAAGGGTTGCCCCCTTAAAAGAATTTTAAGCATAACTAAATTTAGAGCGTCTAAAGGGTTCCCCCTTAAAAAAAATTTAAGTAAAATTTAATTTTTCAGTCGCGGTAGACCTTTTGGCGGAAATGTCCATATACTATACACCATATACTATATACATATATATATAGCGAAACCTAAAACAGAATGCGGCTTAACATTTGACTCTGTGTCAAACGTTGAGATAGATAGCCAAGTTGGCTAAACGGCCACTTTCACCTTTCGGTCGCGAGGTCGCGAGTGAAATACCTCTCGAAGCCAAATTGATTTTTTATTAAACCAAATATTTTTTTTTAATTAAATAAATTTAAGAATTACTCCTATTGGAAGAATTACATATTTTTTATGACTAATGTAGATATTTCCAACGTTATTGCTATTTTACGAAAACCGAATACATATTATAATAAAATAAACTGGCCATTTCAGCCCTTGAAAGGACTTTGACCTAGCTTCTATTGATCAATTGTGTTGTGTGTGTGTTAATAAATGTTTGATCACAAATGATCGAGAACTGGACCTACGTATTTTTATGCGACTCCGAGCGGCTTATGTTCTCAAGAAACTTTACATTGCAATTTTTACTCTCTGAGGTTTGCCATTGTCTGCAGAGAGTTGACGACTGAACAGAAAAATTAATTCAATTGAAAAAACTTTTTGTCTGAGCTGGAATTGAACCCGGGCCACCGCGGTTCTTTAGCTTTGGGGCCACGAACTTTACCCACTAGGATACGGCCGCCACATATTATTTTTTATTTTATTTATTTATATTTATTTAATTAAATGTAAGCGCTTGCAAGAATAAACTTATAATTAAGCACCGATTACATATATGGCGATAATATCAACACAAAAATATGAAATTTTTTCAAAAATTTTTGAAAATTCTAAAAAAAAACTAGTAGATATTTTCTCAAATTTCTTTTTTTACTTGAAAGCACAATCCTTCCGGCTAATAATGGAAAATAAATTCATTCAAATGGCTGCCTCGGCTGGCCATGCAGTAGCCTACACGATCGGTCTGATTTTTAAGCACATTATCGATTGTGTGCAGCTGTATTTCACCAATAGCCTCACGAATATTGTCCTTTAAAGCGTCAAGTGTCTCTGGCTTGTCGGCGTAATACTTATCTTTGAGGGCACCCCACAAATAAAAGTCCAACAGTGTCAAATTGCAGCTCTGAGGTGGCCAAACGACATCAGCTCTGCGGCTGATAATGCGATCTTCAAAAACAGGGCGCAAAACATCGAGTGAAGCTTCGGCTGTGTGGCACGTGGCGCCGTCCTCCAAACCAAATGTTGCCAATATCCTTCTCTACAATTCTTATGAACAAAAATTCCTTCAACATGGCCCGATAACGATCGCCATTGACTGTAACGGCCACTCCTTGCTCATTTTCGAAGAAAAATGGCCCAATTATGCCTCTGGTCCAAAATCCGCACCAAACAGTGACTCGTTTTGGGTGCAGCGGCTTTTCAATGTATGCGTGCGGGTTTTCTGTCAAAAGATCAAAATGAGCTTCATCTGAAAAGATGATTTTTTTGGCAAAATCGGCATCTTCTGTAAGTCGATCGCAGGCCCACTTAGCGAAGCGAAAACGCATTGGATGGTCAGTTGGCTTCAACTCCTGAACCAATTGGACTTTGTATGGCGTCATACCAAGGTCTTTATGCAAAATTCGTCTCAATGATGTCTCCGAAATGTTCAATTGTTGAGAACGACGGTGAATTGATGTTGATGGCGCTTCACGCACACTTTCTGCCACAGCAGCAATATTCTCGGGTGTACGCACTGTTTTTGGCTTTTCACGCTTTGGTTTATCGATGAGGATGCCAGTTTCTTTCACTTTTTTCACAAGATAACGAACATACGGAGCTGACGGAGCTTCTCTTCTTCCAAAATCCATACGCAATTTTCGCACACATTCTGCAACATTACCATGATATTCAAAGTAATGTCGCAATATTTCCCAGCGTTGTTCAAGCGTACACACAACCATATTCGTTTAGCGAAAGGATAAAACTAATTATCTGTCAAATTAGACATGAGCTAAGTGTTACCATTCACGAAATAAACACTAGTTGAAAAAAAGTTAGATGGCGGACCCTTTATAAAACATAATCTTGAATAAAATTTAAAGTTAAAATTACAAATGGGAAAAAGTTAAAACATTAACAATTTTGTAAAATTGAACCAAAGGTAATAACTGAGATTTATAACAAATATAAATAATAAGACAAACAAAAAACTTAAAAAATGGGGAAAAAATAAAAGAATAAAATTAAAAGGAGATTAAAGGAGAGAAAAAAAAGAAAACGAAATAATATAGCTTAAGTTAAAGTGAAGACAAATAATCTGATAGCTTAGATTTAAACAAGGTTGCATTGCAAATACGCTGTAAACAATCGCGTCGGAAGCTAATTTCATCTGGGGGGGCAGTACAAATGGGGGGGCAGTACAAATGGTGGTGCAAAAAAAGTTCACCAAAATTTCTTCACATGAAACATGAAGAAGAGAGAAAGAAGAGGAAAATATATAATACAAAAATATTATCGTTGTAAAAAAACTGATATTTTGAATAACTTTTCCTTTTAAATTGTTTATCTAGCTAAAAAAGTGGGGGGGCAACTGCCCACCTTTCCCCCCGCTTCCGACGCCAATGGCTGTAAAGAGAATGGAAGCGAATTCCAAAGACGAATAGAATTAACAAAAAATTGCCGTTCTGATGCCAAGCAGGCGTGTCTAGGTTGAACCAAGTTGTTACCGCGCTGAGATATTAAAAATTTTAATTTTTCATATAAATAAAGAGGTTCCATAGTAAAAATGATTTTATGCAAGAAGACTAACGCCTTCATGTTCAGGACATGGTCAAAAGTCAAACCGAATATTTGTTTTGCATACTGTGATATGCTGTCAGTTCGTTTAAGTCCAAAGACATAACGAGCGATGTTGTTATAAGCAACGTTCAGCTTGCGCTTACTTGCAGAGTCACGGTATGCGAAAATTTCAGATCCATACAGTACGGTGGGAACGAGATACGTTTTTGCCAGCAGCATTCTTATGTTAAAGGGGGTAAAATATTGTGTAGCCCACAGGCTGCGGAGCATACCGAAGATTTTTCCCACTGTGATATTGACATGATTTGTCCAATCCAAGGTACTGTTGAAAGTAATGCCCAGATTTTTTGCCGATTTCACGACCTCAATACATGATCCGTTTAGTATACTTTCAGGTAGGATTGAAGTGAAATTATGTTTCCTAGCTATAACTAAACATTTTGAATTGTTTGGATTGAGGCATAAACCATTAGCAGAAGCCCAATCATGAATTTTACGTAAATTTGCATTCAAACTTGCGACACAATAGTGAACATCAGACTTGCGACAGCTAGTATACAATTGCACATCATCAGCGTACATTTGTACGCTTTCACAACTATGCACAATAGAGGGTAAGCATTGGCGTCAGAAGCGGGGGGACAAGGGGGCAGTTGCCCCCCACTTTTTTAGCTTGATAAACAATTTAACAAGAAAATTTCAAAATTTATTCAAAAAATCAGTTTTTTTTACAACGATAATATTTTTGTATTATATATTTTCCTCTTCTTTCTCTCTTCTTCATAAGCATGCTTGCGGATAACCATTTTCTTTCTCTGTGTTTGCTAAAAGATAGAACAAAATTTAGAGTTTCTACTGCAAACCCACCACTTCAGTTTAAAAGCACCTTTAAGTATGTAGCTTAATGCTTGTTAATTTTGCAACTCTGGTAAGTAAAAATTTGACATGTTCTTAGGGGCTTTCCATATTGGACGACATGTTGTACGATAAGTTAGATGGAAAAATAATGGGACTTTTTTATTGAGCGTTCGAACGATCCAACTTGTAAACCAACATCATTAATTGCAAGCTCTCAAGCAGACCACATCCGGCTAATAGCTAAGCAACTTTTAGATGCCCTAACAATTGAGCAGTAATTTTACATAGTTGTACAATATTGTACAATCGGCAGAAAAAAACCAAAAATTTCGACTATCGTTTTAGCTTACGCATGGTACTACATGTTGTACAATCTGCCATGTTGGTCCAATGTTTTGGACTAAGCGAAAGCCCCTACTGTGAATTAGCTGATTGTAAAAATATAATTCGATATATTCGAATTAAAGCTTTACGCTCGGACAAAGAATATCAAAAAATTATTAATGAAGCGAAAGACGCTGCTGTTGAGCTGAAACTTGAAACTCACCAAAACCGAGAATCAAAAATCCACCTCGACGCTTTGAACAAACATCAAATCCGGTCACGAAAAGATTATTTCGAAATTTTAGATCTTCTCTCAAATGAGATAACGGCTAGATTCGATCAAACAGGTTGATATTTGACTTTTTTTTTGTTTTTGCATGTTTACACCAGCTTCACTCAATCGACTCACTTTGATTTAACATTCGGTGAGTCGGTTGAGTGAAGCTAGTGTAAACTGGCACTTTGTAAATCTTACTGTACATTTAAACAGATCTTGACACTCTGGAATCGTTGGAAAATATTGTAATCGAAGCCTTCAACGGAAAAGTGCCTTCTGAACAAAATCTAAAAACAAAACTAGATCTTTATGCAGATGACTTTGATGTGAGCGACCTCCACGCGCAACTTAAATTGCTGAAGCAATTGCCTGGCCAAACAACTTCAAATTGTAGTGGCATTGTATCCCAATTTGCAAAAAATTCGGATACTGTAAAAAAACTATTAAATGAAGTTGAAAAACTTATTGCTTTGCTTTTAACTGTGCCTGCATCAGCAGCTTCACCTGAGCGTTCTTTTAGTGCACTAAGACGACTTAAAACGTATCTTCGAGCAACTATGACACAGAAACGACTCACTCATGCGGCACTTATACACATTCACAAAGATAAAACCGAAGAATTGAATTCGATGGAGGTGGTGAAAGAGTTTGTTTCTAGCAAGGACAGAAAGAAATATTTTGGAATAATTTGTACCTTATTGCATTTAAACCATGTAAAGATATACACAGTCTTGCTTTATAAAAGCAACCATTTTTTCTTATATTTTCATATTACCATATGAAAGATCCTTTAAAGAATGATCTCTAATATTGAAATTGGATGAAGTTTTAAAAATAATGATATTTTAATATTTTTTATATATTTTTATATTTTTTTATTTTAAACTAAAATAAAAAATTTTTTTATTCACATTCATGTTTTTTTGAAGAAATTTTGGTGAACTTTTTTTGCACCACCATTTGTACTGCCCCCCCCATTTGTACTGCCCCCCCAGATGAAATTCGCTTCCGACGCGCTTGAGGTTAAGTCATTTATATAAACTGAGGAAAAAAGCGGACCCATTATAGAACCCTGAGGTACTCCACGGTTCTCACTTGAAGTCGCGCAGCCAATATTCACTGCTTGTATTCTATTAGCAAGGTATGAACTCATAAGTCGAGTGGCTGTTTCGGAAAAATTAAACATGTAGGTCGATTTTGAACATAAAATTTGGTGATCGACCGTGTCGAAAGCTTTCGAGTGATCTAGAAGAATCAAAAAAGTAACTTCATTTCGATCAAGATTATTTCGTATTTCGTCGGACACGTCTAGTAGAGCAGTTACGCAACTGTGTTTTGGTCGGAAACCTGATTGTCTATCAGTTAAAAGTTTGTTACACACTAAATATTTGTTTGTCTGTTTGTACATAAGCGATTCAAAAACTTTCGATAAATATGGCAAAATTGCTATTGGGCGGTAATCGTTTTCAGTTTTAGGAATGGGAATTATCTTGGCTTGTTTCCAAATAGCGGGGAATTCTGATTTAGTTATTTTGTGTTAAAAATGTGTTTAATAAATGGTAGAAGTGCTTTGAAAAACTTTGGATGAATTCCATCGAAACCGACAGCATTCGATTTTTTATTATAATACATATGTATAAGTAAAATCGAAGTTGTACTGGTCTGGGCTTGATTTTCATTGAAATTTTCCAAATCGCAAACATTGAGTACGTTTCTAGTGTTATCCACACTTATGAGTGAAATCTCAAGTGAACAGATTATTTTTTTTGTTATTAAAATCCATTGAAGAAAAAAAAAATAAAAAAAAACTTTCATCAAAATATTAATCTGCTCAACTAATCGTAATTTTTTATCTTTGACTAGACATTCATGTTAAAAACTCAAGTATTATGAGACTTATATTTCGCTTAAATCGTTTTAAGCTCAAATACACTTATTTGTCTCAAAAAATTTTATAAACATAAATCTTCCAGACTTCAAAGTTTTTTTGTTATAACTACTTCAATATTTTTTCTCCGAACGACTGAAGCCTTTAAGCTGAAATTTAAGTATGCCATACAAATATTTATAGTATCGAGAATATTTGTTTCAAATAACTTTAGCAGAAATACTTAAGAATATCTAAGGAAATTACGAAACAATAGTATAGAATATAAAAATAATATCTAAGAAATGTTTTAAGCTTACAGTATAAAATGAAACACAAGATTTAATGAGGAAATAATTCTAAGAGGAAATAATAAAATTCTATACTTTTCTCTAGAAGTGGGCTCATGTTGAATTTTTCATGTATTTAAAATGATGTAGTAGAGTGTAGATATTATATCATATTAAATACAGTGAAAGCTTCCACAAGCGGACACCGATGGATACCTAATTTTTGTCCGCATATGAGAGATGTCCACTTATGGGCATGTCGTAAAAAATAAAATTAATATTCAAATAAAAAAAAAATGGGAATTGCGATATTCTAAATTAAAATAATTTGTACTTTTCAATAGACAAAACACATAACTAGTATAAAATAAATTAAAATTTAAAAATGTACATTAGAGTGGTCCTTATTTTTCTTTCGAAAGTAATGAATTACGGAGCGAGGTTTCGTTCCTTTACAAAACAGAAGTAAACCGCAAAATTTTTAAAAAAAATATTGATATTTAAACGTGTCGCTTGCGACCTTTAAGTTTTTATTTGGAAAAAGTACTCTTTCTTCAAAAAAATCGAAATAAGAGTTTTTTAAGTGCAAATTTTTAAAAAACCGGTACGCGCCCAGTTTTTTATTTAACTTTTCTTTTAAATGAGCTATCAAACATTAAAATTACACAAAAACTACTAGAGTTGTAATTGTTTACTTTTCGAAAAAAACCTAATTTATTTCCTTTTATTACGTTATTACGCCGAGAAATTGACATAGAATAGTTTTAGTTTCTTGGATGCGATGCTTCAAAGGAAATGTTCATGCCGAATTATGTTGCTCTACAACAACTCCTTATATTTTTGGCCAAAAAATGTATGGGATCGTGACACTGTGCATCGTGTTTTTAGTTGTAAAAAATATTGCATTCTCTGCGAAAAACGCAATCTTAATTTTGAAGATATTTTAAATTTGAAAAGTATCTGCAAATAAATACACTGCAAATTCACCTACACAAAATTTAAATGCCACATGAAATTGTTTTCAAACTCAAAGCCACACATTTTAAAAGTTTTGACACAACGATAAAATATTTTTTGGAACAATCTTGAAGAAGAGGAAAAAATTTTGTTAAACTAGAGAAGAAGTAGAGGAAATTAAAAGCTTTTTATCGAGCTGTTTCTGACATCAGAATTAGACCTGGCAGCAAAGAAGTTTGTTACGTACACAATCACCTACGCACACACACACACACACACACACACATCACATACATATTCACCTAATTCTGCACTCAGCACAACGACCACACAATACGTTCAATACTTTCGTAACAAAGGGCAGCAACAACAAAAAAGTATCTCAAAATCTCTCTACATTTCGATGAAACAATTCTGAATACTTTCCAAGTCTTTTCACATACTACAGTGTGCGCTAACGTCAAAAACATTTGAGCCAAAGTGAAGAAGTTAGTCAAAAGTTTGGATTTAAACCGCAAGACGAAGAAACAATTTCAAAGTTCAAAATTAATTGGAATCATTTTGGCTGGAATAACTTCGGGGTGCGTTTTTTTAAATGTTCTAGCTAAAAGATGCAGATTTTCAAAATATCTGCAACATGTTGTAGAAATAAAATACTGTGAATAACAATAATGCGAAAACAAGGAGTGTAGGCAAAATACAAAATAGTCAGACGTAAGTCGAGTTTTGTATAGAATTTGGTTTTTTTTTCCTCTTATGCAGCTATTTCCGCATTCGAGGCAACATAAAATCTTATCGAATAGCATTATGTGTGTGTGCCCATTTGTGGTCATGTTTAATTAAGTAGTTTTTTGATTTTGTTTTTGCCTTTGCCTGCATTTCGCATTATTCCGTTTTTCATTTAGGCAGTTTTTGCGGTCAGCCCGAATTGTCTGACGCTCATTCTGTCTGGCTGACTGTCTACACAATGTCATAGTTCGATCATATTGTTTGAAGCTTGTAGCTGTTTTTAAAGGGCTTGTGAGGATATCTGATATGTGTGTTTATTTATGCTGCTTCTAGTGCAATGACCGAACGAACACATGGTTGTGTTGCCAAACACGAAGTACATTAAGACCAATGATTATCTTTGACCACAGAAACATAAAACGATATACGAACAATACTGTAGCAAAATTACAATTTTAGGATAGGAAAACAAAATCATAGGCTAGGATTTCAAAGGAATCGATATCGCAGGCATTCTTAAAAGCTTTTGTGGCTCTAACTAAGGTTTGACTTTTCTTCCTGCTTTCTACCTTTTGATAAAGAAATCGAAGTATTACTTAAGAACCATTTGTAGATTTTTCGATTACAGGTTTTAGTTTTCAAAAGATGCTCGTTTTACTTTAACAGAACAAAAAAGGGAGACAATGAAATGAAGAACAAAATGTATATAAGATATATATATATATATATATAAGATATAATGTATATAAATGTATATAAAATGTATAAAATATCGAATTTTAAATGATTTAATTCATGTTCGCCAGAAAATTCTTTGAAAACCAAATAAAAAATTAAAGTTTCTATTGACATATTGCCAAGTAAATCTTAAAGTGATTCTTTAAAAACGTGATAAAAATATAACTTATAAATAGGTAATTTAGTAATAACTTGAACGAAGGTTTTGAAAACCAATGATAGCATTGTATAACAAAATGAGGGCCATTGTCTTGGGGGTAAACTAAACCAATGTCAAACAATAGTATTTGACATCAGTAACAAAAGTTCGTATTCCTGTTGGCTCCACTACCTAACAATTATTTTTAACAGTGGTTTTAAATTTGAGTTTCTTGGTCAAAAATCGAATTAATCAATATAGAAAATTATTATGAAACTAAATTCAGAATGGTTCTTGTCTTCGCAAACCTATATTAGAATCTTTTCTCAGAATTTTTTAACCCTCCAGCTCCCATTTTAACCCTGCAGCAATTTTTTTTATCTTTTTTTAAAAATCCCCAAAAGTTAATTTTGGAGGGAGTTCAAGATTTAAAATCTTTCACAAAAATATTTTCGAAAAAATTTAATTAAGGATCACCGAAGACAAGTAACATATACGAATTAAAGGTTACACGTAAAAAACGAAATATAATGGAAATTAATTTATTTTTATGCAACTATTGCACGTTGTGGTTGAACAAAGAAGCTCAAATTTAATGGACATTGAGTAATTTGATTAGAATGGTGAAAGTGTCGTGATCTTTATTTCGAAAAATTGGAATACCAATCGAGTTTTTCAGAAACATAAGAAAATTTAGTTATATTTACGGCCATTTCATTCCATTCTGACACATTTCAGTCAGGAACTGATATAAGCATACGAATATTTGCGAACTATGACCAGAAATTTATTTCTGACGCTTCGTGTGTGCCACAATTTGCCAATTTGCAAGACAAGCTACAACTACTTTTTGGAATGGTGACATATAGGGCTGCCAGGTTCCGATCTCTACGCGGATTGTCCCGATTTTCAGCCTAAAAATGTGCGTCCCGCGAAGACCTCACGAGGGACGCCAAATGTCCCGATTTCTTGAAAAACAATTTTATTTTGTAATATTTTCACTATTTTTTAAAAATACTTCCTACGTTTTTATTTCTTCATGACTAAATTTGTACAGATTTTTTTGTACGCCATTAATTAGTTAATTGCACCGAATCGCATACTTTTCAAGCAACCGAACAGTGCGTGAAATAAAGAAAAAGGGAGCGAATAACACAATAACATCGTGTATATTGTTAATTTTGCTTTGCTCATATTCACCCACGATGTTCGTTAAGTTCATTGGCGTCGGAAGCGGGGGGGAAAGGGGGGCAGTCGCCCCCCACTTTTTTAGCTAGATAAACAATTTAAAAGGAAAACTTTAAAAGTTATTCAAAATATCAGTTTTTCTTACAACGATAATATTTTTTGTATGTGTTCTCCTCTTCTATCTCTCTTTTTCATAAGCATGCTTGCGGATAACCATTTCCTTTCTCTGTGTTTGCAAAAAGATAGAACAAAATGTGGAGTTTCTACTGCAAACCCACCACTTCAGTTAAAAAAGCACCCTTGTGCTTGTTCATTTTGCAACTCTGGTAAGAAAAAATTTGGCATGTTCTTAGGGGCTTTCCATATTGGACGACATGTTGTATGATAAGTAAGATGAAAAACTAATGGGACTATTTGATTGAGCGTTCGAACGATCCAACTTGTAAATCAACATCATTAATTACAAGCTCTCGAGCAGAACACATCCGGATAATAGCTAAGCAACTTTTAGATGCCCTAACAATTGAGCAGTAATTTTACATAGTTGTACAATATTGTACAATCGGCAGAAAAAAACCAAAAATTTCAACTATGTTTTAGCTTACGCATGGTACTACATGTTGTACAATCTGACATGTTGGTCCAATGTTTTGGACCATGCGAAAGCTCCTACTGTGAATTAGCTGATGAAAATCCACCTCGACGCTTTGAATAAACATCAAATCCGGTTCCTTCAGTACAGTTGCCATTATATGATAGTCTACGAAAAGATTATTTCGAAATTTTAGATCTTCTCTCAAATGAGATAACGGCTAGATTTGATTAAACAGGTTGATATTTTACTTTTTTTAATTTTGCATGTTTACACCAGCTTCACTCAACCGACTCACTTTGATTTAACATTCGGTGAGTCGGTTGAGTGAAGCTAGTGTAAACTGGCACTTTGTAAATCTTACTGTACATTTAAACAGATCTTGACACTCTGGAATCGTTGGAAAATATTGTAATCGAAGCCTTCAACGGAAAAGTGCCTTCTGAACAAAATCTAAAAACAAAACTAGATCTTTATGCAGATGACTTTGATGTGAGCGACCTCCACGCGCAACTTAAATTGCTGAAGCAATTGCCTGGCCAAACACCTTGAAATTGTAGTGGCATTGTATCCCAATTTGCAAAAAATTCAGATACTGTAAAAAAACTATTAAATGAAGTTGAAAAACTTATTGCTTTGCTTTTGACTGTGTCTGCATCAGCAGCTTCATCTGAGCGTTCTTTTAGTGCACTAAGACGACTTAAAACGTATCTTCGAGCAACTGTGACAGAAGGAAACATTTTGGAATAATTTAAATTGATATAACTTCTTGTACCTAATTGCATTTAAACCATGTAAAGATATACCTAGTCATGCTTTATATGAGCAACCATTATTTCTTATATTTTCATATTACCATATGAAAGATCCTTTAAAGAATGATCTCTAATATTGAAATTGGAAGAACTTTTAAAAATAATGAAATTTTAATATTTTTTATATATTTTTATAATTTTTTATTTTAAACTAAAATAAAAAATTTGTTTATTCACATTCATGTTTCTTTGAAGAAATTTTGGTGAACTTTTTTTGCACCACCATTTGTACTGCCCCCCCATTTGTACTGCCCCCCCAGATGAAATTAGCTTCCGACGCGCTTGGTTAAGTTCAACATATCGCATCCTTTTCTAGCAATCAAACATAGCATGAACGAAAGAAAACAAAACGAAAAAAAACAATAAGTGCATTATGTAAAATACATTATAAAATACAAATTTTGAATTTTCAGATATTAATAAGGGTTAGTAAAAATATAAGTTTATTTTGTTTCTATATTCATTTATTTGAGTTCTCTGTCACTGACTTTTGTTTACAATTTAAAATGTCTTTTTAAAGTTACATACAACTCGAAAAAAATCGATTTTCAGAAAACGTATTTAAAGTTTTTTTGTTATTCTAAGCGTACTGGACGATTGAGTCTCTGTCCCGTTTTTTTGCTTATGTCCCGATTTTTTTTTGTAAAATCTCGATTTTTTTTAAAAAAAAACCTGGCAGCCCTAGTGAGACCGCAAATGTAGATTGAAGCCAATTGACCCTATTAAACGCGATCCCTTAAACTATTATGCACGCGTGAATACTGTGTGCAGATTACAGAAAAAAAAACATGATGACAATTTTAATATCAAAGTGTTTCTAGCACTACAGTTTCAATGCCGCATTCTCTAAAATGCTCCAGCCCTATTGAATTGTCAACTAACGAAGCCATGTTCATTTTGCCTGAAATTGAAGTACATTCTTTGATGATCTATTCCGTCAGATGTTAGTTTATCATTTCCAATTACACAGGCAAAATCGAACTTAACTGTTTTTAAACTCCAATTAACACAAAGGAAATCAGGGGAACTTCGTTAATGTTTAAAACCGCACAATTTATTGGCATCATATATTGGAAGTATCGGATTTTCCATATTTTGATATTAATAGCGATAATGATATAGATATTATATTAAAACTAGCAAATACCCGCTGCTTCGCTTGCGATAAAAATATTAAATACCATGTAAAAATTTTAAATCTTAAAATGAAAGTATTTAGTTGTATTAAAACAAATTCAAAATATAAAAATTATTGTGTTCGTTTGGTTTAATTATGAAAAAATGGTATCTATATTAAGAAATTACTTTATTTTATTTGAAGAACTTATTTTAACGGTAATTGTTATGATGGCATAAATTTACCTGGCTTTTTTTTTTACTTTTGCAAAAGTAATGCATAACAGCATTATAAAAAAATTGGGTAAAAAATTTTTAAAATTTGTAATCTAAAATGTACTATTTTGCATCTATTCTGAAAATAAATATATTCTTATTAATTGATGTTATTGGGCTTCGGCCAAACAACAATTCTTTTTAAATTAAAAAAAAACCGATATAATGACATCAAACTTTTGGCGATATCTCAAAAAATATAGACCTTCTCAATGCATAACAATGCATTTTAGTATGGACAGTCGTTGATTAATAAAATGAACGGTAATTTTTTTCTTTTCGGAAATATTTTGTACGGATATTAGGTATGTTTTAAAAAAACCTGTTATTATGACATTAAAATTCTTGCGATATCTCAAAACTATAGATTTTTTCAGTCTGGTTTTCACTAAGTCAATTTCAATGACAACAATCACTGATGTCAGTAGGCATTTTGACCATATGACGTCAAATGCGTTTTCATTGAAACCCATAGAAGTAAGATATAAGGAAGTGCTGTAGTTGGACAGAAACGAAGTATTTTTTTATTGGTGTCAGTTCACACAAACACAGACACATTCAAACAGGGCCGCATTCGGGTTTATTGTAAAGAAAGGTGTAAACTGTTATTCTTAAATGCATCTTTTTAATAAATTTTCTTTTGTATTTTCACACCACCCTTGAGGTATATGAGAAAATTGAGTTTCATATTTATTATAATTTTTGAAGTGAAAACTTCTTTAGGCGCGTTGAACGATTTTGGTAGAGGGTAAATCATTAGTTTTTTCCAAGGAATTCGTCATTCGGCCGCAAGCTCACAAAGAAATCACTTGGCAACTCCTGAAATTAATGCATATAACCTGTTTGTTAGTATATAAATACTTAAGTTAGGTATTTATAAATAAATATATTTATATATTTATAAATATTTATATAAATACTTAAGTTAGGTAATAATACTTATTTTATTTTTACTTATTTGGACTCAGGAGGCCCAAATACGTTTAACAAAAATTAGAAAATAATATTTCCGCGTGGACCGTAAACTGTACTTATGCCGATATTTGTAAAATGATAAAAAGGGCGCTTTGAAAATATATGCCACCTTTAGAAATTGAATGCGGCCTTGACATGGTATTTAAGGTTTGACATAAGCTCAATCGGGAAATGGTGCGAAATATATTGGCTAAATATACACAATTTTCTTGTATTTCTGATAAGAAATATTTTATTTTCTTATTGAAATTCCCTTATAACCAATCACTTGTATATAAATAACAATATTTCTTTTGAAAATTTGATGTAATATGAATACACTTACCTGTGAAATGAAATCAGCTTATTGTGAAGATACTGTTGACTTTCACAATTTTTCAGCATCAGCGCATTTTAGATGTTTTTTTTTATATTTGAAGACTTTAAATCAATAGTTTAAAGCGAATACAATCACTTTTTAATACAAATTTCTTTATTTAATTTTCAATAGTTGGCAAATGGTTGGCGGTGTTTACGTTTTCGATTTACGATGTGTCAAAAAATGCTTGCTCAAAATCAGAGATGTACTTCCTCACACAGACACTGTGTGTGAGCTAAACACCGCTTCCTTATCTCTTTATTCTATGTTGAAACCCAAAAACGGACATAAAATCGAATGTCAAAGACTGACGTCGAATTTATAAGTCAATTGATTGCCATACTGTTTTCACTTTCGATGTTATTTGTGAAATGCCATCGGTTTGTTCAGTTGTGCTTTTTTTATCAACAACAGCTGATGTTTTATATTTGAGATTGTTAGAAAATGTTTCTTTTTGGTGTAATTTATAAAATACTGTTGATTTTATTAAATTAATAACAAAAGTGCACTCAAACAAAGATTATCACAGTGGCCGCTGTTGGTTCAAAAGACACCGTCGCCACGTTCCATCGCAAGATACGTGTTCAAGATTCGCGCAAATGACAAATTCCTGGCAAAGCGACCGCAACAGCACGAATGCCGAAAATGCGTCCTGCAACAAATCCCTTGGAAGCAACACCGGCCACTGTGATAATCCCTGTTTAAGTGCACTTTTCCTTTTAAACCTATTAAAATAACAATATTTAAAAAACTTTGGCAGCAGTGAAATGAAAAATAATTAAAACAAAATTTTTTTGTAGGCAATAACTGACACAAAATGCCAACAACGATATTTTGATTGACAAGCAAAATTCTATCTGTTCTCACTTATTTGTGATTTTATATGACAATCAGTGGTCATATATGACAACAAATGTAAATGACAATACGTTTCCATTAGATTGACAATATTTGTGATTGAAAACTGACCTAGTGAAAACCAGGCTTAACTCATAAGCCTCAGAATGAGCAAAAAACGATTGAAATTTCATGTTTTAACTTAGAAAGCAAACATTTCCGCAATTTACTAATCGATTTTAATCTACTTTTCTTTGCTTGAAAGTTCAATGAAGTAAATTGGGAAAATGAGAAAAGGTTTAACGTTACCTCACCAATGCAATGTTTTATATTGTTTTCAAAAAACCTCTAAAATATCCAACTTGTACTAAACAATAGGCCAAGAGTTGCTTTTGTTGTACATATTTTTTTTTAATTTTAATGTTTTTTAAATTTTCATTTTCCTTATTTTTTCATATAACATAATGACCTGCAAAAATAGTTCTATTTTGACACAAACTGTTTCTATCATTAAAAATCATGGGCCACCTACCCCCCCTATGATTTTTTGATGAAAACTAATTTGCTTAAAATGTTGTTATATTTTTTGCAATGTGTTACAGCTTAAAAACTAATTCATGTGAAAAACATTTTCAAATATAGCTTAAAAAATAATTCTGTGAAAAATATTTCAAATATTTCAAACTATTCTAAAGTTATATACATAAATCCATGTTTTAATCTATTTCCTTATCTATATATTCATAGTTAACGTTATAATTATAGTAGAATTTGTCCTTACCCAATTCAATGAATTTTTTATGATCGTTTTTATGATCGTTTTGATCGTAAAAGTGTTGACCTTCGAACAAAACACATGCTAGACGTTTCCGTTTGAAACATCAATGCATGACGATCAGAATTTTCTGATATATACAGCATTCTTATTGATGTATAGTATTGCCCGGCAGACATTGTCCTGCCGCAGACCACCTTACTGCTATATACGAATTTTCATGTTTCGAAAAAAAAAAAATTTATATATTCGCCATTATTAGTACAGTTGCCGAAAGTAGCCGTAAAAACTAAATTAACAAATTTTAGTCTAACACAACCAAAACCGTTCGAAGTATAACATTTTTGATTAATTCTGGGCGGTAATGCGGGTGTGGCAAAATTTTTTCACTTAAACCATCTCATATTCGAAACAATAGAATGTCAGAATTTCAGCTCAATTGAGCTTAAATCTAGTGCGCTTTGCTTTACTCCAAGCTTATCCCCCGAAAAGTGGACTTAACTAAAGTGGGCCATGCCCATTTTTAGTAAAGTTAGCGAAAGTAACCATACAACGTAGATTACCAAATTCTAGTCTCATACGACCAAAATCTTCGGAAATATAGCATTTTTTGCAAAATGTGGGCATGGAAAGTAGACGTGGCAAATCTAACATAGCATATTACGATAAAGTTGGTATAACAAATCGTTTGATACCTATATCGTGTTAATCTTTTCAGTAGTTCTTGCGTGATTGTCAAACATCCGTGCAGTGTCACAACGCTTTTATATACTCGTATAGATAGACTAACACAATCTCAAGTGGGGGGCTGCAAAACAAAATTTATGCTGATAACTAAATTCTGGCCACTCCCCTCAAGACATTAACAAAGAAAATTAATTAACACTGTATGAAAGCAAGAATCTCCCTGAAAGTTAAGATAGATCGAAAACCTTGGTAAGCTACAACAATCTATATTATCAAAGGAATCGAATAAAAAACGAATTATCAAAATCGGTTCAGCAGTTACCGAGCTTTTTCTGGATCAAATTCTTGAGTCTCCTTTTATATAATAGTATAGATAGTATAGATAACAGCAATTTAAAGATATCATCAATCGCAATATCGTACGATGCTTTAAAATAAATAAATTTTATTTTCATTCCATTTTTTACGGATAACCTTTAACTCGTAGAGGTAACTTGTCTCCGGTGACCCTAAATGGAATTTTGTGGAAAATATTTTTGTGGAACGTTTGAAAAAAATTTCACGGAAAATTTAAATATAGGTTCACTAAGGCAAGAAACACCCTGGATTAGGTTTTATATTTGATTTTTTATACTGTTTAATTCTATTTTTGAATAAAAAATTCAAATTTCAAACCACTGTAAAAAAATTGTGACGCAGTGGAACCAAAAGGGATTAGGGTTTTTGTTACTGATGTCAAATATTATCGTTTGAGATTGGTTTGGTTCACCCTCGAAAATGTGTGTTGCACTGTGTAATTTACAAACTTTGTTTACTTTATAATTTGAAAAAATAAGTCTTTAAGGTATTGTCCCCGACATTTCAAGTTAATCCGATGAAAATTGTCGAAGCAATGCGGTTATACAGATTCCATTTCTATTTCACACGGATGTTACCGAAAAATGATCTTGTTGGCCCATGATGCAATAACACCAAGGTAGGAGTGACACATTTTATGGAGATCAAAATCTTCTTATGGACTAAGCAAAACAAAGTCACACACAATGACCGTATTCAGAAGAGTCAAAAGTTGGCCACTGTTGTGGTTAAAACTAGCTGAATTACCATTAAGTTATAGGAGTGCTCAGTAAAACTCATCAGGTAGTGGATACCTTTTAATCGAGCAAAAATTTCTATGCCACATGAACACTTCTGTTGACTGTTCAACTGTCAGATGCTGCTTCCGATACTGTTTAATTAAAAAACATAGAAATAACGCAACAAATTTGAGTGAGAAATCTTTGCAATTAAATTATTTACTGATTATTTACTACCTACACGGTTAGAAATCTTGTGCTAACATTGAAACTTTATGTACTACATTGTTAGAAATCTTGTACTAAAATTGAAACTTTTCTGTACTACATATAAGTCTACACCAGCTTTGGTTTCAAATCTAGTATTTACAGAATACTAAAAAAAGGTTTTAATACAGCTTTGGTTTCAAATTTAGTACAAGCTTGAATTCAAATATTTAAAAAAAAAAAAAACAAACAACGCGAGATTCGAGCACACGACATTGAGTTTGTAAACTCACTACTCTAACCACAGAGCTATTGGCTTATACATAAAAAACGCGATAAACAAACATATGAACCGAGTCGCCTAATATTGAGTCGCAGCATTGCCAGGCCAACTTTTTACGGGTCTTAATCCAAATTTAGCATCCACATGTACTAGAATTTAGTATTATTTGTATTAAAAACAAAAAGTAATACAGAGTTGCACTTAAATTGAAACCAAAAAGACTAAAATTGAAACCAAAAAGCTAAAATTTAAACCAAAAAGCTAAAATTGATGCTGTAATATTTCTTTTGGTTTCAATTCTAGTACAGAAAAGTTTTAAATATGAGTTATTATTTGAAAAGTTTCAATTTGAAACCGCAAGGTTCAAAAACATGCAGTAATATTTTAGTGGGACTAAAATTTAGTCCAAGATTTCTAACCGTGTACATACAAGTCAACACAAGCTTTGGTTTTAAATCTAGTATTTGTAGAATACTAAAATATGGTTTAAGTACAGCTTGGTTCAAACAGCCTTGGATTAAAATATAAAAAAAAAATAAAAAAAAAAATAGCAACCACCGCGAGATTCGAACGCATGACATTAGTTTGTAAACTCAATATTCTAACCACCGGGTTATTAGTCGCCGCATATTGAATCCCAGCATTGCCAGGCCAAATTTTTATGGGTCTTAATCCAAATTTAGTACCCAAGTGTACTAGAATTTAGTATAAATTGTACTAAAAAAAGTAATACAGAATTGTACTTAAATCTTTGACAAAAAAGCTAAAATTAAAACCAAAAAGCTGAAATGAATGCTGTAATATTTCTTTTGGCTTAAGTTCTAGTACAGAAGAGTTTTAATTATGAGTTAGTATTTGCAAAGTTTAAATTTTAAACTTCAAAATTTAATAAAATGCAGTGATACTTTAGTGGGACTAAAAATAAGGCCAACATTTCTAACCGTGTACTACTATAATGTTACTAGTTATGTACTTTTCGGACGTTAAGAATAACAACACATCAAGATAAAAACATCGCTTACTAAGGGATCACTATCATAACAGTTCACAAAGGTTGACTCCGCTGAATGCGGCAACTTTTAGTTTGTTTGACATGAACAGCTGATAATGCACGCACTCTATTTTGTTTTTTTCTGACATTCGGTGGTCGCAGCCAGTGGCGGATCTATGAATAGCTCGTTTTTTTTATTCATTGCTTTTATTGATGTACTCGTATTACATAGTAAACTTATTTTTATAAATCATATTTACGTTTTAAATATCATGAGTATTAAAGCCCTGCGTCGGTGCATCTATTTGAACGTACACACACTGTGATTTATTGCATTGCTCACAGTTGACTGTCATCTAATAACACTTGAGAGTTTGATTTGCTCAACAGCAAACGAAAGTCTACAACGACAAGCAATACACACTTTCTCTCGCGGCAATCCAAGCATGGCGTGTTTTTGTTCGTCAACACCACAAGCAATGAAATTTAATCGTTTAGGGTAGGATGAGCAATAAAATAAATAAAATAAAAAAACAAAAAGCAATATATGGCAATAGATCATTTGGATCATTTTGATAATTTTAATCAGCGGTCGTCAGCGCCTAACTACACATTTTTTTTACATCAACTTCAAGATTTTCAAGATTGACTAGGTAAAAATGGGTCGCTGAATCCGAATTCGTTGTCAGAATTTCAAAATTATAAAATTTTGAAATAATAGGGTTGCCACTTAATAATATGTATTTTTAAGAGTTTTAAACATAATTTATCAGTGTTAGGGGGTCACTGATATCGAATCTGAAGTCAGAATTCTAAAATTCAAGATGATGGATAGGGTTGCCATCATAATTTTTTTATTTTTACGAATTAATTTTTATTTTAAAAAGTAAAAGCAACCCTATTATTTCAAAATGTTATAATTTTGAAATTCTGACCACGGATTCGGATTCAGCGACCTCTTTTTGGTGTATAATTTTCGGATTTAGCGACCCCTTCTTGGTGTATCATTTTTTTTGCCAGCCCAGAATTTATAAAAATGCAAAAAATGAAGGTGGCAACCCTATCCACCATCTTGAATTTTAAAATTCTGACTTCAGATTCAATATCAGCGACCCCCCTAACATTGATAAATGATGTTTAAAACTTTTTAAAAAACATAATATTAGGTGGCATCCCTATTATAAAAAAATTACATCATTTTTAAATTCTGACAACGGATTCGGATTCAGCGACCCATTTTTACCTGATGTTCGCACCAGCATCGCATATGTAAAAAAAAATAGGTGGCAGCTCTATTACCCATTTTTATTTTTAAAATAAACTTCAGAGTTAAAATTCATATAATTTGTAAGAATTGAAAGAAAAGCAGTAGCTAATGATTATATTCAACTTAAAATTCTTTAAGTGCGTGAAGATAAATTCGTCAATCCGACGCTAACTTAGCGAATACTCAAACCAATACTTTTGATCCAAAAAGTTAAATTCGTACTTTTTGCTAAGTAAGAATTTAATTTTCGGAGGAAATTTCCTCCCAAAATTAAAATCATTCTTTTTGCACAGTACGAATTTAACTTTTGGGAGGAAATTAACTTCGTTCTTTTTGAAAAGTACGAATTTAACATTTGAATCGAGTTTAGCTTTTGGCACAATTTTGAGTGCACAATTAAGACTTTTGCAATATAGATTTTTTAAAAAGGAGTGAAACTGGCGTTCATGGTACTAAGTTTCAGTACAAAAATTCAAATATATCGTTATAAAGGTGGTTTAATCACCTGTCCAATTATATGCATTTCAAAAACATTCTTATCTCAGATTTTGAGAATTTTTGCATTGAAACTTAGTACCATGAACACCAGTTTCGCTACTTTTTAAAAAATATATATAGCAAAAGTCTTAATTGTGCACTCAAAATTGTGCCAAAAGCTAGACTAGATTCAAAAGTTAAATTCGAACTTTGCATATAGAACGAATTTAAAATCCTCCCAAAAGTTAAATTCTTTTACCGCCCACAAATCAATGTCTATATATATAAAAAGCAAAACGATGTGTGTCTGGCTGTGTGATGTCTATAGACTCCAAAACTTCTAAACCGATTGACCTGAAATTTTGGCAGCCGATTTGTTTCAGGTACGAGATGGTTGAGGGGAAAAATGTGCCACACCCCCCTTTTACCGCCCCCAAATCAATAAAAATATTATATTTCAGTCAGTTTGGATCGTATAAGGCTAAAATTTTGTAATTTAGTATGTGCGGTTACTGTCGATAACTGTACTTAAAATGGATTTCCACGCCCCCTTTTACCGCCCACAAAGAAATGAAAACGCTTTATTTCAGACGGTTTTGGTCGTATAAGACTTAAATTTGGTACTTTGGTTTGTGTAGTTACTGGCAGTAACTGTACGAAAAATTGGTTTCCACCCCCACTTTTTGCGCCCACATATCAGTGTAAATACTATATTTTAAGCAGTTTTGGCCGTATGAGACTAACATGTGATACCTAAGTTTGTATGGTTACTTTCGGCAACTGTACTAAAAAGGGGCGTAATCGATATATAGCCACACCCAATTTTTGAGAAATCATTAAAATTTACTACTGGTCGATTGAGCTTAAATGTTGGCTTAGTTTGCACGGTTACTGTCAGCAACTGTACTAAAAATTGGTTTCCACGCCCCCTTTTACCGCCCACAAACCAATGAAAACGTTTTATTTCAACGGTTTGGGTCGTATTAGACAAAAATTTTGTAATTTAGCTCATATGGTTACTCTCGGCAAGAGCACTAAAAATAGGCCTGTCCCACTTTAGTTAAACTGACTTTTCGGGGGGTCAACGTAAAGTGAAGCAAAGTGCGCCAGGCTTTAGCTAAATTGAGCTAAAATTTTGGCAGTCGATTTGTTTCGTGTGCGAGATGGTTTAAGGGAAATAATTTTGCCGCACCCCTTTTTACCGCTTACAAAACAACAAAAATTCTATATTTCAAACAGTTTTAATTGTATTTGACTAAAATTTGGCTATTTAATTAATATGGTTACTTTTGGCAGTTATACTGAAAATGGTGAATATTTTTGGCATTTCTTGACATTTTCGTATATGGCATTAAGGCGGTCTGGGGCCGAACAACGTCTGCCGAGGAATACAAGTCTTATGTAACCACTCTTGATGTAAACACTAACTGCAAAAGCGGGTCGACCGATTTAAACGAAAATTTTAGGGTACTATGCCTGGCATCATACAATGAAATCAATTAAAAATTGCACATCGGCGTTCCTTTCATATGACATAGCATTTATTTGCAAAAATTCTTCCAGCTAAGCGCAAAAATTATTTTACTGGTTTTGTCATCAAAACAACAAGGGTACCCTTTCTGATTTCTTTCGCGATATTTATTTGTTCCAAAATGTTGTTTTAATATTTTTTACAAAAAGTCAAAAATAATTTATGTGAAAAATTACCCCAATATCTCTTTCCAATCAAATTTACAACATTTGCTGCCAAAGCCTATATCTCAAATAATCAAAATTTATGATTAAAAATCTATTTTTTCATACAATTGACAATCTATAGTAATAAAAATAATTTTCTGTTTGTTTGTTTGTTTGGCCTTTATACAAATCTAAACGGCCCAACGGATTTTGCTCAAACTAGGTGCACATATTATATTTATTCTAACTTAAAATGTTACATACTAACTTTTTGCCACGCCCCCTCCGAACTTTTCCAACTAACGGCAATTTTGTTATTATAATAATTTTTTATCGAAGTTTTTTGTTTTTAATTTAAAAAAATTTCTGTTATCTTGGCATCAAAAACACTCACATACACTCAAAATTGTAGAAATTTTCAGTACAACGACTTTTTCAAAAAACATCGTTACCAAAGAATGAGAAAAAAACGCCATGAAAATCAAAGTTTGGTCTTTGGATGCAAATATCTCTGCTGTCCATTAATATATTTGATTCAAATTTTTTTGTTCAAAAGTTCAATAAATATACTTTACAAAAATGGGTTGAACTGTACCTTTTAGTCAGTGAAACTATGTTTTATAATTATGTCAAAAAAGGTCCAAAATATTGACTTTTTACTCAAAAAATGACTTAAAAATTGTTTTTGTTGTAAAAATGAAATCAATTAAAAATTGCACATCTGACTAACTTTTATATGACATAGCATTTATTTGCAAAAATTCTTCCAGATAAGCGCAAAAATTATTTTAATGTTTTTGTCATCAAAACAACAAGGTACACCCTTTGATTTTTTTAGCGAAATTTATTTTTTCCAAAATGTTGTTTTTATATTTTTTACAAAAAATTCAAGTCTTAAAAATAATTTATGTGAAAAAATTACCCATATCTCTTTCCAATCAAAAATAATGGCTTTTATGATTAAGTTACTTTATGATTTATCGAATAGCTTTGGAATTACAGGTAGCACAGATTTAGTATTTAACCACAATTTAAACATGCTTTGTTCAATGTTAACATTTGATGGGTTTTTGGAAACGGGACGAGGCAGCAACGCGCCGGGTTTCAGCTAGTTTAATATAATATTTTACCTTATATTACTTTACCTTTAAATGCTGAAATGTCATGTATGCATTGATCAAGGGATCCACTGACTTCTTTTTCGTTGGGTTCACCTGCTGATCGCTTACAAGCTACCAAAATGTTGTGGGCAGCTTTCAAATGGCCGGCAAGCGTCGTCGTGCTATTATTACATATTAATTGTTTCTTGCACTGTTTACAAATCACTTTGCTACTTTTTGTAGCGTTATCGAAATATTGCCAAACACCGCTGGGGGCCATATAAAAAATTTTCTTGCAAATTAATTATGATTTCTTAAGAACCCGCGGAGAAATGTATAATTGCAGTTTTAGATCAATGGTTGACACCTATGATGCACATATTTTGCCAAGAGTCACATGAATAATTATGCTCTTTCGCTCTCTCAATATAAAACCTGTGGCGAAGCAGCATTAGAGGTGTTTACACGTCTGTCAAATGATTGAAGTATATCGCGATTTTTTACTCTCTTTTACTTATCTCTAAAATTTTTGATTTATTTCTGCTCACACATGATTTTTTGATTGAAGTACCGATGCAGGCGTTTGTTACTCTTCTGACTACTTTTTTGCCTACTTTTCTGTCTACTCTTCCTTTTTTCTCTTCAAAAAACTGCTTTGTGTTCAAATAAGTACTTTTTTAGAAATAATTTGCTACTAAACAACAGACAAGTAAAAAAATGCAACCCTTTGACTGATTGATGCAGGTCTGCAGCACAATCAAAATTTTGACTGATTCGATGAAGAGTTTGAAGTTAATTTTCGCTCTCGCAGAGAGTTCATTATTTTAAGCATAGGAAAGCAACAACAAATTTTGATTGATTCAATCATTTGACAGACGTGTGAACACCCAAATTGTTTCAGATGATACTCAATTGCTTTGTCACACTGCCACTTACAGTCTTTTTTTTCATTTTGCCGACAACTATTTTACATTTATCGAATCAAGAGTTGCCAACGCAGCTTTATTTGTTGTTAAACAGCTATTACGTATATTAGTTTAGAGAAGACAGCTCTAAGATTAGTGTTAAGGTTATTGTTTCGCATAAAATGAAAAAAGTTGAAAGTAAAAGTCGACTTTCGATTTTTTTCAATATCAGAAAGTCAAAAGTCGAAAATTATCAAGCAAAAGTCGACTTTCTACTTATTTCGACTTCGACTTGCACATCCCTATACGAGGACCGGTCGCTTGAAACGCTGTATCTTCGTTAGTTTTGCTCCAATTTACTTGAAATTTTGACACAATACTTTCGACATATTGTACATTCAGATAAAAATAAAACAAAAAACAGTTTTAAAACCTTTCCCCCACCATCCCCCCTTAATAGATGGTAGTTGACAGAACTAGTGTTATATTTAAAATTACTACTCGGGATATTAAAAAAGTCTGACTTCTCGAGCTGCCAACGTATTGCTCAACGTCATCCTGCAGAGTCTTCTCAGCTTCAAAGGCATACCGAACTTACACATTGTTTTGTTAAGACAGTACTGCATCTGGCTTTCGAATTCAGCTTTATAATTGACAAAGGGATGATGAATGTCGATTTAATTTTCATGGATTTGTTCCAGGACTTGGCGTAGTGTGAAAATCTGGTCTATCATGGACTTGGGCGTGTGTCAAAAACGACATTGATAAGGTCCAGTCTTTGTTTTTGTATGTGACTTCAATTTTTCACACAATAAGCTTGAAAGGATCTTAAATTTGATGGGAATACACTCAGAAAAAGAACCAACAGTGAAACTGTTAAATCCCATCCAACAGATGAGTTTTTGAAATTAACAGTCTGGACTGTTGATAAAATAACTGTTTTACTCAATTCTCATTTGAATTTTCATTTGCCCTGCACTAGGATGGCTGATATCAATACATATTCATATAAAAGAAAAGAAAATTCAGTTAAGAGTTAAGTAAAATAGTTATTTTTTTGACAGTCTAGACTGTTAATTTGAAAAAACTCATCTGTTGGATGGGATTGAACAATTTTCACTGTTAATCCCTCTGTTTTTTTTCTGAGTGTAGGACTGATGCCTCGGAAATTCAAAGTTAAAACTGTTTTATTATTATGGTGACGTCAGATTGTACGGAGGATAGGTGTGGTTTTCATCTTATTTTTACAAATTTAAAACTCAGAGTACGTTCCAGTTGACGTGTAAAACATGAATTATTTTATGGCATTTATATGAGAGGTAGGCGAAGTGTGCATTCGATTTTAATGACACGACTCAAGTGGTGATGCTGATCAAGAATATTTGCTTCATTCTTAATCTACCACTCCTAATTTATGTAAAACACCTAAGCCCCCAAAAGTGTTTTTCAGGTTTTACTGACCTAAGTATTCACTTTATGTTATCAATATAACTAAAAAGGTTGCAATTCGCTGCAAATCCTTTTATTTTGCTAAGAACATATTTGACTACAAAGCTACAGGATTTCAGTGAGCAATGTTTCAGTGAGCAATGTGCAATGTTTATTACAATACATAAAAATCTGGTAAAAATTGTGAAATTTTCAAAAATAAAAACTAACACGTGTCAAAAGACCAGGGTATATCTTTTGACGTAATATCAGTTTTGAACAAAATTGAAAGCAATTATAATAATAAATATATATTTATTATAAGTGGGAGAATAGGGAGTATTGAAGCACGCTTTTATGAGGGTCAAAACTACCACAAAAATTATTTTTCTTTTAACAATTTTTGAAACGATTCTCTAGAGCATCTTAAAATACACTTCCTGGTTGAAGGGTTTGCATAAAAATCAAAACAGGCCAAAATCATCGACAATTTTGGCCTGTTTGCCTAAACAACTGGTTTTTGTAGATTTCAAAAATCGTGGGGAGTGCGATTAAAAATTGCAGAAAATTGCATTTTTTGGTGAAAATTCTTTATTGGGATCGGAGAAAAGGACAAATTATTAAGATTTTTTGTATTACAGTTAAGGAAATGGAAAAACATGAAAGTTTTATTGAAAAAATGTAAAAAATGGCATTGGGAATCATTACGATTCCCAATGAAAGCAAGTATAACCGTAGACCAATTCACGAGCACACTTCAAATGGACCGCTTGCTTCCGGTTTTCTTATTGTTTTCTTATAGATTTCAAAGTTTCCTAAAAGATTTCATAAGTATCTTATATTTTTAATATTTGTCAACTCTTCGAGTTTAAAACTATATTTTTCGTTAGGAAAAACATAGAGAAATAATAATATATATTGAAAAAAATCCTTGGCATTGCACTAATCATTCGATTTTTTTTACAAATAAGGCGTAATACGCATGTTAAATACGATTGCAGGTTGACATCTGCCATATATGCTATGATACATTTCTCCCCATTCGCTACAATTTTAAAATTGCCACCGCGGCAGGGGCTAGAATCGGGACGAGTTCAAGTACAAAACTTTGATATTAGGTGAAAAATGTGTACAGTAGGTAAGAGCTATCAAAACTACCGCTAAGCGACATCTATGGCCACGCTTCGCAACTCCACATACTTTAAAACTCCCCTCTGTCCCCTATACAAAAAAAAGATTAACTTAATCAATAAAAGATATATAAAACAATCACTGCGATTTTTATTGTTATTGGCCCACTGTGCCAATTTGAAATCTCTATTTATTGCTCACACAAAGCAAACATTAAAGAAAAATTGTAAAATAAAATTCGTTCTACGCTGTACTGCTTGGTCATTAGCCTATATTTTAAGTTGGCAGACATGATATATGAAAGGACGTCAATGCGTTTGTGTGGCCTGGTCCTAAAAGCTTGCACACTATGCCACACACAAACAAATACACATAGATACACTTGCAGAAATGCCAAAATTTACAGTTCTAGTACTGTTCGGCTTTTGTTTGTTTTTTTTTTATTTGCTGCTTTCTGATGTCTATATACACTAACACTTCCGCTTAGGCTTTGATAACCGGTCTACATCGCATCATAGCATCATGTTGATTGTATTATGCGAAAAATGTTACATGGACCATTTTGCACATCGAACCATTTTATAGCGAGCGACAACAAAAATAATGCTTTGAGCTCAACAATAAATTTTTGTGCTTGTTCGTTTGTTGGCTGCCTTCCATATTAAGTAACACAGCGCATAACATCGATATATGCATTAATGGTATCTTGTGGTGGCTGTTATAAATTATGACTTTTGATCTGGGTTGTGCGTAAATTTGTGATCATTAGGGTGGAGTGCTTAAGCCTGATAAAATCTGAAAAAACTTGTAAAAAATATCCTAAAACTATTTCGCACAATTAACGTTATCCTTTTAGAACCTTCCAATTGATTCAGGTTCTTTTCTTTGTTTTGATAAATATATAAAAGGCTTTCGTATGCTGATGCCATCAATATCATTGACTATAATACGCGCGAAGTCACTGCAGCATCCTCAAGATTAAAAATAAAGCCAAATTGAATGGGTTTGGCAGTGAATGCAGATAAAAGGAAATACTAAGTGTCAACAAACAAACAGTCCCAGCATCTAAAAACCAACGTTACAGTTAACAATACCTCTATAGAGGTTCTGAAGGACTTCATCTATCTGGTATCCAGCATTAACTCAACCACCGATATCAGCATTAAGATCAAACGAAGTATAACTCTTGCCAACAAGTGTTACTTTGGGCTCAGTAGTCAATTGAGTAGCAGAGCCCTCTTTCGACGAACGAAAATCACGCTCTATAAATCGCTCATCATGCCCGTCCTACTTTATGCATCACAAGCCTGGACGCTGATCAGTTCAGATGAAAAGACTTTAGGAGCATTCGAGAGAAAGATACTTCGTAAGATCTACAGACCAATCTGAGTCAATGGCGAGTACCGAATACGGTGGAATGATGAACTGTATGAGCTGTACGCTGACATCGACATAGTCAAGCGCATTAAAATCGAGCGGCTTCGCTGGCTTGGTCATGTTCAGCGCATGAAAGACGATGCTCCAGTGAAGAAAATTCGATTCGGTACCCAGCGATGGTCAACGCAGAAGAGGACGACCGCATCTGCGTTGAAAAGACCAAGTAAAGGACAACCTGACGCAGCTTGGAGTTTCCAACTGGCGCCAGCAAGCGAGAGACAAAAATGGCTGGCACACGTTCTTAGATGATGCCAAGATCGACATACGGTTGAAGCGACAACCGATCAATAAGATAATATTCAATAAGTAGTATGAATATTAAAAAAATGTTGGTTCTTTTAAATGCCTCATTCAAAGGTAGATAAGTTGGCTTTAATCCTTAAAATCTACTTATAGCAAGTTTCATACAAATACGATGACTTTTTGGAAATTTTGTCGCCATTTTGAATTTTTAGTTATGACACAAAATTCAAAATGAGCAACTCAGCAAACCTACTTATAACAAGTCTCAAACTGATACTATCTGATTTCGACTTTTGGCCAAAAAATCGACAAAATTTCTTATACTGCAGTATAATGATCTCATATAGCGATTAAATCGGATGAACGGCACCTCCCATACAACCGAAATCGATAACACTGGCTTGCAAATGTTCATTTTGAAGAAATACCAAGAACGGCATATATGTGGTCGTATTAATTTGGACCTCCTGAACACAAACATGGCTACAATTATTTTTATTTGTGATGTTTTTAGATAACGGTACTTTTGTGGTTTTAATGACATGACTTAATTTAAATTGATTTGTAGCTGATACTCTGTAATTGATTAAGAAAACAGCATATTGTTGGAAAGGTAAATTACCTTTCCATATGTATATGGCTTGTTTTGATCGAGTAGAAAATGGTCAAGTTGAAGGTCATCCAAGTTAAAATTTTTGTAAATTTTTACGATTTTCTAATAAAATCTCATTTTTCATAATTTTTTTTTTTAAGAAATAGTAAAAACCAGGAAAATTTTATATATTTCATCATATAGTTTATTTGATTGCAAACGTTTTAAGGGGGTACAACTAGTAAGAATTTTGGGGAAAAAATATTTTTTTATATATTCCTCTGCATCCAATATTTTGTTATAAAAAAATATTTTCTTTAAATATATATCTTTCATGTAAAAAATTGTTATTACATAATTATGTATATCAATGTGTAGCCAAAAAAAAAAGTCTTAAACAAGACCATTTCTTGTACGCCCCAGTCTTGGCCAGAAATGGGTTAACAACTAGACCCGAAGAAGCAGGGTGTGAAAACGCACCCGTGGCAACTGAGATGTACAAGAACTTTATTTGGGAATAATCCAAATATATGAAAAATCAAATTTTGCGTTGTGGTTATACTTTTATTTAACAAAAAAAAAAAAAACATTACAAATAAGTTCATATGTTATGCCAAGTACTAAAACATTTAGGATGCAGAGGCACATTTCACTTTTTACAACGAAAAACAGTGTTTAATTTACATTTTTTACATTTTAGTCGTTTTGATGATTGAAAATTACAAGCTCAGTAACACTGGTGCGTGGCAATGTTGATGGTATAAAATCTTCTTCATCGCTGAGCTCCCCTACATTATCATCTGACTCAGATTGTTTATCATCCGCTAGCATTAAATTTCTAGCTATTTCCGATCTGAATCAAGCTGTGGCATTGATTTTATATTTTTCTCTTTACATGCGAGACAGTATAATTTCCACGCGTTAACGATTGAGCTGTTGATTGAGTTAATAAACAATGGCCACCATGGAGTATGGTAGGGGGAATGTTTAATTCGAACTCACAATGCGAAAGCTAAAATATCAATCATTCTTTTTATGCATTAACATCAAAATAAAGTTACATTTATTGCATATTAAAAAATTTCATTACTTTTGGGTGCGAAAACGCACCCTTTGGCAAAAAATAGGTTAAGGCTAAAATGACTGAAATTGCATAATAAATACATTTTTAAAAATTATTTTGTGCATTAAGTACTTTTTCAATTTTACTGCTTAAGCATAGTAATCTGTTCAGTTTCATGTGAAATTCCACTTAAATATCCACATAAAAAGTGACAGCTGCAAAACAAGCGTGGAAATTTTCACAACATTTTCGCCAGAGCAGTACTCTGTTCCGCTGCGTGAAGTTATTGCATTATGTTTCTGAGCAACATTTTTCACGACAATTTAATTGTACTGCCTATTTATTTTGAAGTGAAAAGAGAGAGATTATATGATATCTCCCAACTTATTATCTGAGAAACGTTACCATAGAAATTCTTCGCAACAAACTTTAAGTCAGAAATTTCACGTAACAAATAAATAGATGTTGCCAGCGAAATTTCACGGAAACGAACAGAGTTTTAGGCTTTAAGCCGCGGACTCTGTTCGTTTGCGTGAAATTTCGCTGGCAAAAGTTTGTTGCGAGGAATTCCTATGGCAACGTTTCTTAGAGAGATTCAGAGAATATGTTGGGAGATTTCATATGATCTCTCTCTTTTCACTTCAAAATAAATTGCCCATGGTAGAATAACCAGGTAGATGCACTAGAAATATGCTCTCTCCGACAACAAAACAATAACAAAGGCGTAATTATAATGTCAAAATGAGCTGTTTTGAAAATGATATCAATTTTGACTTTTTTATTGGATGATTATCAATTATAATCAATTCTTAATTATAAAATATATGATTATTTTGGACACTACACAGCTGTTCTTCCGATTAGCAACTAACCGGAACCTCAACTTGCCATTAACTTAACCGGCACTTAAGACCTAACCGAGCATTGAGAAAATGCTTTCTTGCTAACAGCCGGTCAAAGTTCCGATTAGTGCTTAACCGGACATTGAGAAAACGGCCTTTAATGTAGTAATTTCGCATGTTCCTTATTACCGATCGGATCGAATTAAAAACATAGCTGCAATCTTAAGGACAATTAATTTAATTTATTTTTTCAAAGTCCCAGCAGTTATTAATTACATTTTAAACATTACAATTTGAAAATTACACAGAGCACAATTTGCACACAACTTGCAACACAATACACATAATTATTTTAAGATTGTTTCTTGAATTTAGCACATCCGTTTCCATTCCGGTGGACTTAAACGTAAATAGCATGTACTCCCAAGCAGTTTATCTTGAGTATTTCAATTGCGGTAACTGCAAATGTTTAACGAAAACTCAGGTTTGACAACGGCTTTACTGGACTGCCTATAACTTCCTCCCGTTGCGATAATTCCAAAACAATTCATCAATTGTTGGCAAATAAACAAACAATCGTCGATTTCATTAAATAAATTTAATTTTTTCAAACAGCAATTTCACTTGTCAAAATATATTTTGACAGTTTAAAGAAGCCGCACATAGCTTTACAAATAAATTGGTTACTGAACAATCGAAATAAGTAGTCGAATGAAAATTATATTAAAAGTAAACTTTCATTTGCTTCATTTAAGGCAAAACTACAATTAGTTATATATTATATCTTGAAACACGGCTCTTTTTATAAAATTTTTAAGATTTTTGTTTACTTTTTTTACATGTTCATACATAAAATCTGGGTACTCAATTGATTTATACGGTTACAAGTAAATTAAACATCCCTATGGCTGAACGAATAAACATAAATTGTCAATAGTGACATTATAGTTAAGCCAATGTTTTGCTCTCTCGTTTTTTGCTCTCCGAATTGCATCTACCTGGTTATTCTGCCATGAAATAGGCAGTACAATTAAATTGTCGTGAAAAAATGTTGCTCAGAAACATGTTGCGATAATTTCACGCTGCGGAACAGAGTACTGCTCTGACGAAAATGTTGTGAAAATTTACAAGTTTGTTTCGTAGCTGTCATATTTTGTAAAGAGATTTCAGTGGAATTTCACATGAAACTGAACAGAGTACTATGCTTTAGGCTTTACACTATAAATGAAATGTTTATTCGAATTTATTACTTTTACTTTCACGTTTTTATGAGAAATTTGAACTATGATGAGCTATAACTTGACCAAATTGTGCTCGATGAAAACAGACCGTATATGAATGGAAAGGCAATTAATTTACCTTTCCAATACTATTTTTGTAATAGACTTTTTCTTTGAATCGAACAGATAGTTTTAAATCGAACATTCAGGGCCGGATTAACCAAATGTGCCGCTGTCGGCTACACTAAAATGCCGTCCAAAAAAAAAAAATGAAATAAATAACAATAATAATAACACGACCCTACCAACAAAATAACATATTTTTGACAATATTTTAAGAGGTTTTATCGGCTAAAACCAAATTAGAATGTTTTCAGATATTAACCATTTAAATTAAATATGAGTTCGTTTGAAAAATGTAAATCTTTAATAATTATTATACTGGCAATTGATACTTTCACCACTTGTTAGCGTCAGTCTAAACAGTTTCCTTTGAAGAAAACGTAGTGGATTACTATTTCCTCTTTTTGAGCTTTTAAAATTGCAATCAAAATTTTGTCTTATTCTATTTTTTATTAAATAATCAATTGCAATTTCATTGATCTCCCATTCAGAGGGATCAAAGCTTATGTATTTAATAATAGAAGAATTGGCAGCCGAATCATTACTATCTGCACAAAAGTCTTAAGATAGTTGTACCTAACCAAATAAATAAAATAAACATCTGACCATAGTTTTAACCACTCAGTGTTGATTTAGGTCGGGTTCATTGTGAACGCTTTTTGCTAAGCCGAGCTAAGCTGAAACTCAAAAACGCATTGGGGCAAAAGAGATGCATGACTTGCGTTCTCTATTGCTGCAATGAGTTTTTCGGCTCGGCTCAGTAAAAAGCGCTCACTATGAACGCGGCCTTACAGTTTCCTCCGCGGATTTATTTACAGATGTGCAGTCGAATGCTTTGGTATCCACTTGACTTTCATAGTAATCTTTACCAGCTCCGCTTATACATAAAATAAATACCTGTTCTTCCGACAGTAATAATCATTGTTTATTTACTGCTTCGATAATAGCTGATGCACAGTCGCTTTTTTCAGAAGATTTAATGGGGCTAAACATTTTTGTAAGGCTACATGTATTTTGAAAAACATTACATTTTGTTACTTCTTTCTTTTTTTAAATCTTAGAGCCACTAAGCCATTATTGTTACTTTAACTTATGACCTCATTTCGTAAAACATATGCAGTCACTAGCGTTTGATTTGTTTCAAAGGAAAGTTTAAGTAAAAGGGTTTGTTATAATTAATATGGAAATGGAATTGCCAGACGAAAAAACCCTAAATGAGAAATAGTAACCCACTGGACAACAACATCTACTGTTTAGGTGAACATTTTACATTATATTTATATTTAAGCTAAGCTTTCATTTAATTTATACTTACGATAAAGTTATATTGAAACCTAGATGGCGCTTCACGTTCATCTATACAAACTACAATTTATCTATTTCCTGTGGCTTTAATATGTCAAAATTGCTTATATTTAATCATTGTTAACTTCCTTTCTTGTATCAAGATTGGTACTCGTTCACTTTTCGAGCAACCACATCCTGAGTAAGTTCTTCCACAAATCTTTGTCAATAAATCCATTGTTTCAGAAAACTAAAACATACACCCACTTCTTTCATTTCGCTAAACTCAAATTAACTTGATTTGAGTAATTTTCTTATAGATAAATCTCTTGCTTCACCATTTCACTGGCATCCAATCCTCACTCATTTCTTCATCTACATTTTTTTTATGATAACATAAACACAAATTTTTTAAATTACTTTTTTTATAATCTAAGCAAAAAAAAAACGAAATGTTATATTATTTTTGCCAAAATTTAAATAAATAAATAAACTGGCCATTTCAGCCCTTGGAAAGATTTTGACCTAGCTTCTATTGATCAATTGTGTTGTGCGTGTTATTAAATGTTTGATCACAAATGATCGAGAACTGGACCTACGTGTATTATGCAGACTCCGAACGGCTTATTGTTCTCAAGAAGCTTTACATGGCAATTTTTACTCTCTGAGGTTTGCCATTGCCTGCAGAGAGTTGACGACCGAACAGAAAAATTAATTCAACTGAAAAAAAACTTCTCTGTCTGAATCGGAATTGAACCCGGGCTACCGCGGTTCTTTAGCTTAGGGGCTACACACTATAGCCACTAGCCAAAATTTGCCGCCCCTAAAAATTTGCCGCTGTGGGCTCGAGCCCACTCGCTCCCGAGGGTTAACCCACCACTGCGTCATGTCATGAAAACCACAAAAGTACCGTTATCTAAAAAAACTCACAAATGAAAAAAATTAAAGTGATATTTGTATTCAGGAGGTACAAATTAACATACCCTTGAATAAATGTGCCGTTTTTGGTATTTTTCTGTAAAGCAGTGCAATCTGGTATATTTTGAAAGAAAAATTTTCAGAGCAATAAAATTTTGTGTGCCTAGTGTTTTTTCAACTACTAGGTGGTAAGAAAATTAACCCACTCGGCTAACTTACAACCGAAATCGGTAAGATGATATATTTCCCCAAAAAAAGTATACCAGAGTAATACGCCTAATTTGAGACACCTAGTTTTTTATAGCAACAACTAGTTAGTGTGAAAACGAACGAAATCAGCTGATTTATAAGCCCACCTCTCATATAACCGAATCGGTATGTTTCTCCAAATAAGTATTTTAGAGCAATAAATTTTGGTGTACTTAGTTCTTTTATAGAAAATTTGGCTGTGAAAAAACTAGATGTGAAAATTATTGAAATCGGCCAATTAATACACCCAACTCTTATATAACCGAAATCGGTTATCTTCTTTTCAAAAGTAGCCTATTGACATTTTTTTATTTCTTAATATAATAAGCAGATATGCACGAATGTCAATTAGTAATGCACACGAGAGCCTCACGGAGTCACGTGGCTTTCACATACAACTCGTGTGTGTGAAGGTACCTAACTACGAACTTAAAAAGCAAGCAATCTTACATACATCGTAAGACAAAAATGTCTGTGTATCACTGATGTAAAGAAACTAAGTTACTGACATTTAAACCAAAAAAAATTTGTATGGACTTAGGCCACTTTCAAAATTAAAGGTTATATCCCCAATATAGTTAACCCAGAGCAGTGTGGTGAAAATGTGATGAACTTTTATCCGAAATGCAAATTTTATTGTAAATATAATCAACTATTAGTTGACAATATAGTAATACCGACAGTAAAAATTTGTTGGAAATCTCTATTTTTCGCAATAAAAAAAACTAAAATGATTAAGTTTTAGTGAACATCGAGAGCTAAGAAAAAGGCGCCGATTCTTCTTTTTAAGAAAAATTTCTTGTTTTATATTGAAATAAAAAATTGGTATAAAACACATTTGCATATGGAAAAAAAAATTTTTAGTGGCAAATTTTGTATGGAATGCCCTATGTATATTTATTAACGCCTCGAAACCACAACTAGAAAAATGAGGGCTAGCAGACATGTTGAGTAAAAAGCCATTGTCACTATAAATTTTTTTTTGTTAAAATAAGAACAATATACTATAACGCCCACATATCATGGAACCGAAATATTCCGCAAACCTCACGTATAAATCGGATTCTATCAAATTCTATAGTAAAAAATGAAATTTAAAACGGTGACTAATAAGGCTCTGCAACCTGCAGCATGGCCGTAGTAAAATAAGCACCACGTTCACGTTTGCTTAATTCCTGTCAGTGTAATAGAATGGGTTAATATCGTGTATCTCGTTTTCATAAATAATGTATTAGAATCCTTTAAAAGTTTTTGTAAGGTCACCCTGGTAACTATATCTATGCTGCGTGTTAATGCAGCTTGAAAAGCGAAACAATGAATGAGCTTTTTACCAGTGTTTTTTTTTTGTTCGTTTCACTAAGCTTCAGTGCCAGGAAAATAATGTCTGCTTCAATGGCTTTAACGTGCTCATTCCCTGTAAAATTTCCAAAGTTTTTGGGTTCATTGTTTGAGTTATTCGACTGCGTATGTATGAATGTATTTGTTGCTATGTGAGTGCACTATACACGAGTAAGTGTGAGTGAGCACATGTATGTTTGTGTACCATTTTATGCGTGCTGTTGTCTATTTGCCAGAGTATCTCTGAACATTAAATGCTTTATACATTGTAGATTTTATGCTCTTGTTGTTGTTGTTTTTGAACTGTTTTTTTTGGGGTCTTTTTTTGTGGTTATTCATTCTGCATGGTTTTTGCCTGGTTTTCGATTGCTCCAGCAACTCCAGCAACGATATTGTAACTGACCATTATGCGGTTAATTGGGAAAGGTCAGATTCAAAAGTATGAGAGTGAGTCGGGCTGAGTGAGCTCTAGTGAGAGTGAGAGAGTGTGAGTGTGTGTGCGAGCAAGAATAAATAATTTTGGGATGTGACCGACAACTTAATTGTGTGGCATGCAGTAAAGGCAACAGCATCATAACCGTCATCATAATTATCATTATCATAATCATAATCATAATCATAATCATAATCATCGTCATCATCATCATCATCATCATCATAATTGTCGTTATTATGCTTGTAAGCAGTATTAGCATTAAGTTGTGGGTGAACAGCTTGTAGATATGAGAGTATGCGTGTGTTTGTAAAACATTGAACTCTGGTCTTGAGTGATTATTTACGAACTTATTGTTAGATTTAAAATTTTTAACAAGCAAATTGTTCTGCTTATTTGGTATTCGTCCAGTATCTTTTTACGTACTTACACATAAAGAAAAGCTTATGAAAAATTCTGTGGATGGTTTTATATCTTCATACATGTAAAGTGTATTTTATTAGTAAGGAGTACATTAATTCTGTAACTCTGTTTGTAACGCCCATAAGAGGTGTGTCTGGCATAGAAAAGTGTATATTTTTTTGATCAGCACCATCACCTGAGTCTATTTTGCCATTTCCGTCTGTCTGTCAACTCGATTACAGCCGTAATTTTGAAATATAATATATAAAAATTAATGTTTGTTTGTTTGTTTGTTCGTTTGCTATGCGCTGCAATACCGTACATCCGATTGCGATAAAACTTTGTCAACTTATTGCTTGCACCTACGCAAACAATATAGGCATATTTAAAATTTGCCACACCCCCTTTTACCGTCCACAAATGAATAAAAATACTATATTTAAGACAGTTTTTGTCGTATTAAACTAAAATTTGGTAATTAACTTTTTATGATAACTATCAGTAACTATACTTAAAATGGGCGTGGTCCTTCTATAGCTACGCCTACTTTTAAGAAAAGATAAAGAGACTTCGAAATTACTGGTCTGATCGAGCTAAAACTTTGGCAGTGGATTTGTTTCGAGTACGAGATGGTTTAAGAAAAAATTGCCACACTCCCTTTTACCGCCCACAAATATATCGCGATATCAAATTGCTTTGGAGTTATGGGTCGCACAGCCTCGAAATTCGATATTCAACCACAATTTACATATAACACTGATGACATTTTATGGGAATTAAACAAGGGGGAGTGGAACCTCCGATACAACCAAAACTTGCGATATCGAATAGTTTCGGAGTCACAGATCACATAGCATCAGAATTTAGTATTCGATATCAATTTATGCATGCAGTTTCATTAATAAGATTTTATAGGCGTTGGAAACGGTGGAGTTTCACCTCCCCAATACAACCAAAATTTGTGCTATCGAATAGCTTTGAAGTTATAGGTCACACAGCATCGAAATTCAGTAATCGACCTAAATTTACACATGCAGTTTTACTGAAAACATTTTATGGCGTTGGACAAGTTCAACCCGAATATGCAAAACCGAATAGCTTTAAAGTTATGGGTAACACAGCGTCAGAATTCAGTATTCGACCTCAATTCATACATGCAGTTTCATTAATAACATTTTATGGGCGTAGGAAGAGGGGGACTGGCATCTCCCATACATACCAGATTTGTGATGTCAAATAGCTTTGGAATTATAAGTCGCACATCGTTGGAATTCAGTATTCGATCCGAATTTACACATGCACGTTCATTGGTAACACTTTTTGGGCGTTGGACAAGGGAGAGTGACACCTCCCATACAACCCAAATTTGCGATATCGAATAGCTTCTGAGTTATTTGTCACACAGCGTCGGAACTCAGTATTCGACCTTAATGTACACATGCATTTTATTGATTAAATTTTATGGGCGTTTGCCAAGGGACCTCTTATTTGACCCAAATTTGCGATATCGAATTGCTTTGGAGTTATAGGTCGCACAGCGTCGGAATTCCGTATTCGACCTTAATTTACGCATTCTGTTTTATTGATCACATATAATGGGCGTTGGTCAAGGGGGTGTTGCACCTCCCATACAACCTAAAATTAGGATATCTAGCAGCTTTGGATTTATAGGTCGCACAGCATCGAAATTCAGTATTCGACCTCAATTTACACATGCAAGGGAGCGTCGCAACAACGCGCCAGGTTTCAGCTAGTTATCATAATAAAATAACCATTTATATAAAAAGTTAAGAACATGTACGATGTAACGCATGACTTCCATGTAAAGTAACTTCATCAAAATAGTCAAACTCTGTATAAAGTTCTACAAAAAATCATGTAATGATTTTAAATTCTGCAAATAAGCTCTTTTTTCTCATATGCACTTAGAGTATGAAATTTGGCAAAATCGAATGGAAACTATACATTAAGACTCCTCACGCTTCACAGAAAAAAAAGTTGTTCGGTACAAATGCTCAAAATTATCCTTGGTTTATGTTATGATGATTACCCAAATATTTCGACTCTAGCGATACCCATCCATGAGCTGGAGTGGTTTTAAATAACCTTTAAAAATCGAGTCTTTTGTAAAAATATTAGCTATTGTAATAATTGTGAGAAAATGAATTGTCAAAAATAATAGTCTGGAAACAGCTCGTGCAATCTGCACCAAAAAACATAAATGTTTGCAATCAGATTAAAGATAATGCTGTTTTTCATGCATATTTTTGATATTTTTTTATTTTATTTCCATACAAAAACTTTCGAAATTCATTATTTTTATTTTTTTTTAATTTCTTTCATTATTTTTTCAGTAGGTGTTCATTTTATAACTACCTTTCCAGCGTTATCTTGAAAGAGAGGTTCGCATTAGAAATAATTAAGTTTTTTAATTAAGTGAAATTAAATTTTTAAGAAATGCATGAAAAACAGCATTATCTTTAATCCGAATGCAAAAATTTGAGTTTTTTTATGTAGATTGGAAGAAGTTTTTCCGGGCTTTAATTTCTGACAGTTATTTTTTACAACTTCCACACAAGCCAACATGGTTACAAAATCACTCGATTTTTTTGAGGTTATTTCGAACCATAGAGTCAAAATATTTGGAGAGTCATCATAACATAAACCAAGGATTATCTTGAGTAACTGTGCCCAACTCCCATTGGAAAGGGCATCACAAAAAAACAAACCCTACATAAATTCCACAAAAGTGTACGAAGTTCCTAAATATTTCATACATAAGCTTTGCTATTTCCAAATTATTCAAGTTAAAAATACAAAATAAATACTGGATAAGTTCAACACCTATCCCTTAGACAAAGGCACGTCATCTAAATATATAAAAGGCAAGCACTCTGCTTCGTGTCCAATATCTCTCAAACTGTACAGCCTGAAAGTATGTACATCTTAATACATAAAAGGCAAGCATGCTGCTACGCACGCAGTATTTCTCAAATTGTAATTATTTTTTGACAGTAAAGTAATTTTACAAGACAGACTGTTCTCAAAAATGTTCAGCCTGAAAGTATGATCAGAAAATATATTTGATATGTATCAATGACAATATTGGGTTTTTACAATAGTACGTTTTGATCTAACTACCGAATTAGACGAAAGAAATGAAATTCCTTTGAGTCGGTTTGAGTCGATTGTACCAAAAAATATCTGGGAATCTGGGGGCGATGTAACAATGTAACATGACTGTCTTAACCTGGCGAGGCCAGCATAATCTTTGTGAAATCGCCTCAAGTCAACTCAAACGTCCACGTGGTGTTTCCTGGGCAACGTCAAAACTGACAACCGTTAGTTTGGCGGCTAATCTGAGGCATCCCTAGGCTTAAAATAGGTTTTGCGTCGGGTTTGAAGCCCACCCGTAAAAACCCATTTCAATGAAAACTAATAAGAACAGAAGAAAACTGATCCTCAAATCTGATGACAACTTCCGAAAACGAAAAACTGATAATGATTTACGGATATGCATCTGGAATGTCCGATCCCTTAATTGGGAAGGTGCCTCTATTCAACTGACTGATGTCTTGGAAAGATACAAAGCTGATATCACTGCTATCCAAGAAATGCGATGGAAGGGACAGGGTTGCATTCGGTATGCACCCTGTGATATCTACTACAGCGGCCATGCGGAGAAGCACGAGTTTAAATGCGGATTTGTAGTTGGCAAGAGACTACGGCCCCACGTCCTGCGATTCACACCTGTGAACGAACGACTTGCCATAATCCGCATCTAGGTTAAATTTTTCAATATAAGCCTAATATGTGCGCACGCTCCGACAGAAGACAAGGACGATGAGATCAAGGCAATTTTCTACGAGCGCCTTGAAAATGCTTACGAGCGCTGCCCCCTTTACGACGTAAAAATCGTGCTTGGTGACTTCAAGGCTAAGGTGGGCAAAGGAAATATATTTAATCCAACAGTCGCAAAGTTCAGCCTCCACGACAACACCTCCGATAACGGAATGAGGCTAATTGACTTCGCCGCAGCACGAAACATGGTCGTAAGTAGCACTAGATTCAAGCATCTCAATATTCATAAAGTCACCTGGATGTCCCCTGATCAAAAAACCAAGAATCAAATTGATCACGTTTTGATCGACGGAAGGCACTCTTCCAGTGTATTGGATGTACGCACGATCCGTGGTGCAAACATTGACTCGGATCACTATCTTGTTGCAGCCAAGATCCGTATACGTCTGCGCGCAGCTAAGAATACACACAACCCTACACAGAGAAAGCTAGACGTCGACAAGCTGCAATCGAAACAGACAGCCGATGCTTTCGCCACTCGACTCTTACGCCTGCTTCAAAGCACTCCTCCAATCGATGATATATGCGCGCAGTGAACACACATTTCCAACTCCATGCGAGCGGCTGCTGAAGAGGTGATTTGCTACTACCGCCCTCGACGAAACCAGTGGTACGACCAGGAGTGTCGCGACGCCACTGCAGAGAAAGACGCCGCCTACAAAACCACACTGAAGTCGGTTGTAACGCGCGCTGCTAAGGAGCGATACAAAGAAAAGAGGAGGGAAGAGAGACATATTTTCAGGCGGAAAAAAAGAGAGGCAGAAAAGTGCGAGCAGGAGAAGATTGAGATGTATGGTGACAGGAATGAGGCCCGAAAATTTTTCGAAAAAATAAGACGCCTTGCCGATGGTTTTAAAACCGGGACCTCTTCCTGCAAGGATGAAAACGGGAATCTAGTGACAGATGTCCAGAGTACACTGACGTTATGGAGGGAACACTTCTCTAAGCTTCTAAATGGCGACGCTGACAACAATCCCGCCAATAGAGATGATATTCCGGAAACCCCAATTGCGGATGACAGCGTCGAGGTTCCGCTGCCCGACTATGATGAAGTTCTGACAGCTATAGCTCGGCTTAAAAATAACAAAGCCGCGGGAGCTGATGGCTAACCTGCTGAGCTGTTCAAGAACAGAGACGAAGCTCTACTTAAATGCATTCACGAGCTTCTATGCAGAATATGGTCGGAAGAATGCATTCCGAACGATTGGAATCTCAGTGTGCTCTGCCCAATCCACAAGAAAGGCGATCCCACTATCTGTGCCAATTACCGTGGGATAAGCCTTCTTAATATCGCATATAAGGTCCTGTCGAGCGTTTTATATGAAAGATTGAAGCCCATTGTAAACGAACTGATCGGACCTTATCAGTGTGGCTTCAGACCTGGAAAGTCCACCATCGACCAGATTTTCACGCTACGACAAATCTTGGAGAAGACTCAAGAAAAACAAGTCGACACCCACCATATTTTTGTCGACTACAAAGCCGCCTTCGACAGCCCAATAAGGAAGCACCTGTACTCCACCATGTCTGAATTTGGTATTCCTGCAAAACTAATACGACTTTGCAGGATGACACTGAGCAACACCAGCAGCGCAGTTAAAATCGGGAAGGATCTCTCCCCACCATTTATTACCAAACGAGGTTTCAGACAAGGTGATTCCTTATCGTGCGACTTTTTCAACCTAATGATGGAAAAGATCATCCGAGCTGCTGATCTGAGACGTAGCGGCACAATATTCTACAAGAGTGTTATGCTGCTTGCGTATGCTGATGACATCGATATCATTGGCCATAATACGCGCGAAGTCAGTGCAGCATTTTCCAGATTAGAAAGAGAGTCAAGTCGAATGGGTCTGGCAGTGAATGCAGACAAGACGAAATACTTAGTGTCAACAAATAAACAGTCCCAGCGTCTTGGAACCCACGTTACCGTTGACAATACCTCTTTCGAGGTTGTGAAGAACTTCGTTTATCTGGGATCCAGCATTAATTCTACCAACGACATCAGCATTGAGATCAAACGAAGAATAACTCTTGCCAACAGGTGTTACTTTGGGCTCAGTAGGCAATTGAGAAGCAGAGCCCTCTCTCGACGAACGAAAATCACGCTCTATAAATGGCTCATCATGCCCGTCCTACTTTTTGCATCACAAACCTGGACGCTGAGCAGTTTAGATGAAAAGACTTTAGGAGCATTCGAAAGGAAGATTTTTCGTAAGATCTACGGACCAATCTGCGTCAGTGGCGAGTACCGAATACGGTGGAATGATGAACTGTATGAGCTGTACGCTGACATCGACATAGTCAAGCGCATTAAAATCGAGCAGCTTCGCTGGCTTCGTCATGTTCAGCGTATGAAAGACGATGCTCCAGTGAAGAAAACATTCGATTCGGTACCCAGCGGCGGTCAACGTAGAAGAGGACGACCGCATCTTCGTTGGAAAGACCAAGTAGAAGACAACCTGACGAAGCTTGGAATTTCCAACTGGTGCCAGCAAGCGAAAGACAGAAATGGCTGGCGCAAATTCTTAGATGAGGCCAAGACCGACATACGGTTGTAGCGCCAACTAAGTAAGTAAGTAAGTAAGTACCAAAAAATATAATTGTATCAGCCGCAAAACGACACCTGAGTTGCTACTTATATGAAGGTTGCAAGGCCAGTTTGTAAAGTTGTTTATGAATATGGTTGTTACCAAACTCGACTTTTAGCACTTTTACACATGAACTAATTTTTCTACACTGCTTCAATATGTAAAGTGGTATTTAATGTGGTACATGTCTATTTTGCAAAAATCAAGTGTATAAAAAATCAAACTTTAAAAAGAGAAAGTGCTTTCAGCAAAAGGCAAACGGAAGTGTGAGGAGAACCTGTCGTTGGATAGCCTTTTACACTAGTCTAAATAATAAAATTATCATAACTTTGAATATAATAAAGCAGGGTCGTGAGGTATTCTAACTTTGTTACAGTCTGAAATGAACTAGAAATGAAGACAAACTTTTTTGGAAATGCAACTTGGTAGCTTAGTTTTGATTTTTTGTTCAGAAAAACATGCCTAAGATAGAAACATAAATGGCTTCTATTAATATCACTATTTTTTGTCTTAGGTTATTTTTTAAATTAATACAAGACTCTTACCCAAGGAGAGTATTCTTGGTAAAAACCATACATAGAGTGCGAAGTATAAAATAAATCAACGCCAAAGTGACAAATCGAGATAACTTTGAAAGAAATGTTTTGAAAGAAATATTTTTATTGTACAAATATTTTTTTCGAAGAATAATTTTACTGTTTCCAATTAAAATTTTTAACAATCTTGAATCTGAATTAAATTTTAAAAGTAAGGATCGCTCAATTATAAAGTATTTTAAATTGACTTTACTTGGGATAGAGTACAAGTTTTCAAACTACATTTGGAAAAAGAACCCAATTTAATTCGCACATTTGGGCAGGAGTTTCAAGAACTTATTTGAAGCTTCTGGACCGAATTCAACGGCGTGCAATATATTTGATAGGGTATGAAAATATTTCATCCTCGCTCAACTCTCTTGGGCCTCGACGTAATCTTGGTTGCCTCAGCCTTCTGTATAGGTGGTGTTGAAGGGATATGCATGGTCTGACGCCACCAACTCGTGTGTTTTCCAGATCCCCTTGGACAGTTGTCCAAGCCCTGCTCTTTACCATTGCCTCGATGCACAACAGATAACCGCGCATTACCGAGATAAATAGTTTTTTAGTCTCTTGATAAGGTAGAATAGTCTACCTGCGAGCGTGTTTACCGTCAGTTTCGAATTATGCAAATTTAAAAAAAAATTCACCGAATCTACTCCATCTATCCACCCTCCAACTAATTATAACCCATCTTCCGAATCAACACAATGTTTACACATTTAAAGGGGGCATCCACTGAGCGTTGGTTCAGTCTAAAAAAAGTATGCAGCATTAAATTGTAAAGAAACGTACCATTCGAGAGTTTGAAAAATTAGTGAATCTCTTCGAAATGGTCTTTATAATTTTTTTCAAATTGAAATGAATTCATTGGAGCAAATTAATTGAAGCGGAGTTTTGATTCTACTGAAGATAATTTTTTGTTAAGAAACATGTTTATTGCTCACAACTTTTTTTTTCCTTGAATGTGTTTTCAAATTTCCAAAAAAAAGTAGATTTCACTCATAGAAACGTTCTGGCATAACAAAATTTATAATAATAGTATAGAGCTTATTAACCTTCAAATCAAATTTATAAAAATTTAATGAATAATGAAACTTTTAGAGCCGTTTGAACAAAATGTGTTTTTAAAATATTAAAAATTCGATTTTTTACGGTTAATAAGCGTTACAATACAGGAGAATGAAAAATATTTCCGACGAATTATCATCGATTTAAAAGTACACATTCAGATTTGGTTTAATTTCCATACTTTGTGATTTCAACAAAATATTATAAACATATTGTATTAAAAACTTTAACTGCTTAAATAGTAAATTTTTGAAAATTATTGCTTTCTTTTTATTAATGGTTATTATTGAAGAACTTTAAAAGTCGTTGCTATAAAGTTTGGTTTAAAATTGTAATGAACACTAAAAATATTTCGTTAATAATTTAGGTACTTCTTTCGTAAAAATTTGTAAGGGAATTTTATATGTTCTTTTTTTTAATATCAGTCGAGAGAAAAGAATAACATGCAAAATACCACTCTCTATCCTATAACAATTACTTGAAGTTAGTACGGAAACAGACCTAAAAAAAGACAGAAAAATCCAACCGTGTTTATTCAGTCTCGTTATAGTTATCAACAACTTATTTTTTATTTTCTGAAGCCTCAACGAACGACCCTGACATATTATTGCTTTCAGACGAAAATGGCTTAATTCTTGCTTTCAGACGAATATGGCATAATTCTTAAAGTAACTCAATAAATTGATGATATTTAAAAAAATTCTCTTTGATATTTGAAATATCTGCCTGATACCCACAATCTGCTTGTATGGGTTCTTAAAACATATCTACATAAATAAATATTTTCACAATATATAAAAAAGTTCGTCTTGACTGACATGAATGTCAGACAAACGTGACGAATATCACGTCAAGTGCACTTCATACTACTTCAATGAAGATATGTTCGGTGAAAATATGACCATTATAAATGTACGTGTATAAATAAGTGGGCAATACTTGTCGCATAATATGTACAAAGTGCAATTCACAGAAAAACGTCACCAACACTCATACACTCAATTCACACAACACTGCCAACATTCATACATAAGCAAAAATATAATAATAAAACCATGTGTTAAGTCGAAAAAAAGACAGCATGAAAACTATACAAAACTTTTCAACTTTAAGTCAAAAAATAACTTGTTTTTCTATACCTACACACCAGGAACCTAAGTACGTTTTAATATTGCCATACTTCTCTAAAGCCAAGAAAAACAGAAAGTTTTTAGGAAATAAAAATAATACAAAAACTTACAAAACTGTGGGAAAATAAAGTTAAAAGCTGGTTTTTATTTGTTTGCAGAAGAAATAGTTATGGTCAAGCTGTTAATATTGCAGAGAAAATCACAGGCTAGCTCAGGTTCATAGTAATTTTTTTAGTTTGCTACAATATAAAAAAAGCCTTAAATAGTTTAACACGCGAACGTCTATAAGGTTAGAAAACTATAAGATTCAACAGTTATAGTTCCGATTCGACTGGTTTCAGGTCATTCCGAAATTAAATTCGATGTTTTTAAAAAAACTTCAGAAATCGTGTCTGTGAAGAAGTAGAAAGCTACAACATCTATAGTGTTTTTTGAAAATAATAACGAAAATACTGTTGATACAATTAATGAGAAACAGAGAACTCCATAGCCAGTAGTGGCCTGAGCAAGTACAAGGCCCTAAGCGACCTCAGAGCTCAATGAATTGATAAGTACAAGTTAGACGGTAAAAATAATTTTATACTTTGTCATTTCTTATTACTTTGGTATAAGCGTGCAAATAAATGGTTTTCTAGAGTTTGATGTTACTGGACGTGGTACCTTCCATATAAATGGAACACATTTTTTGCTAAGACTGGATAAAGAGTGAAGCAATGATAACCAAATTTTATACTCAAAAATTTATTAGTAAAATTTCTACGACTGATATTAGTAAACAAAATATTCGTACATTCTACAAATATGTGTACAATGTACAAAGTATTTTTATTGTGATATCTTTACGAATTCATTCGTAAAATTTTTTAATACCTGATGTAGTATCAACGAATATATTTGTTTTATATACTAATGATATCCGTTAACAAAAATAAATCAATTCGTATGAGTGCATTGTACGAACGATTGTGTATATATAAACAAATTCGTAAATTTCTCGTACGAATAACTTCGTAATTTCTTCTATTACATTCGTAGAGTTTACTAATGCTTTCGTACTTTTTACGAATGAAAAATAATACTAGTAGAAACAATTCATTCATTGGCTGACTGTACGAATTATTAGTAGAATTATTAGTAGAGCTTAAAAAATTGAAAATCGAAATCGTTCAGCCTTGTTTGTCGAACATCTACAGAACATAAGGAACTGTATGATTGTAAAGTGACTGTTGCCTACTGGTAGAGTGCGTGGCCCGTAAGCTAAAGAGCCGAGGTTCAAACCCCAGCTCAGACAGAATTTTTCTTTTTAACTGGATTGTTGAACAACTAAGGAATATAAGGAACTGTATCATTGTAAAGTGGCTGTAGTCTACTGGCCGGAGTACGTTGCCGTAAGCTAAAGTGCCGAGGTTCAAACCCCAGCTCAGACAAAATATATTTTTTTCGTTATAATATATTATGATCATTCGTAAATGTAACAAATGTATTCGTACAATATACATTTATTTTTTTAAGAATACGAATTAAATATTCGTAATATGTACTAATGTACGTCCATTCTACGAATCATATTCGTGGCTGAAAGCTACGAATGAACGCAGTTATTAGCAATATTAACACACAAATATTTTTGAGTGTACGACCTATACTTCCAAAACTATTCCATATCGCAAATTTGGAGGATACCACGCCCTCTTGTTTAACACCCATAAAATGTGATCAGTGAAACGACATGTGTAAATCGTGGTCGAATACTGAATTCCTAGGCTGAAAAGCTATTCAAAATCTCAAATTCGGGTTGTATGAGAGGTGCCACGCCCCCTTTTCCAACGCCCAGAAAATGTTATTAGTAAAATAGCACGTGTAAATTGTGGTCGAATACCAAATTCCGTGGCTGTGCGAACGATAACTCAAAAGTTATTCGATATCTCAAATTTGGGTTGTATGGTAGGTGCCACGCCCCCTTTTCCAACGCCCAGAAAATATTATCAGTAAAATAGCACGTGTAAATTGTGGTCGAATACCAAATTCCGTGGCTGTGCGAACTATAACTCAAAAGTTATTCGATATCTCAAATTTGGGTTGTATGGTAGGTGCCACGCCCCCTTTTCCAACGCCCAGAAAATGTTATCAGTAAAATAGCACGTGTAAATTGTGGTCGAATACCAAATTCCGTGGCTGTTCGAACCATAACTCAAAAGCTATTCGATATCTCAAATTTGGGTTGTATGGTAGGTGCCACGCCCCCTTTTCCAACGCTGTCCGTACTACGAAGGAAATCTGCGCATGAATGCGAACAACCAATTTGGAAAGTTTCATCGTGATCGGATGAACGGTGTAGAAATGCATTCAGGACACACAAACATACATTCATTTTTACATTTATAGATAGTGTAATACAAACACTCTGAAAGATTTATGTGAATCCACATAATAAATTGTGTTCGAAACAGGGAATGGAAAAAACTGTGAAAAGCGAAAACTCAGCAACTTTTGTTCCGCGTTATTCGTATAGCGCTCTTCGACTCGAACACAAACACTACCCCTTGCAGGCCGAAGAGAGAGATCGAAACAGAGAGGTAGTGTTGAGTTACACAATCATAAAACATTATTTGCTTTATTGTCGTTTTTGCTCATGATCGTACTAATCATAATAAAAATATTTTTATTTTATTATTAATTTTTGTATAAAAATGAAAATAGTCTTTTTTTTTGTACCGTTTGTATTGGAGGTTTTAGTATCGGTGGTAACCGAATAAATCTGAGAACTGTCAGTATCGAACGGCTTAAAAATATTTTCCACTTCAGTTTTTTCGACACTGTATCAGATCACATAAAAAAAAGTTACAAATTTAAAATACCTAAAACAAAACAGACAAAGTGTTAACCCGCTCGGCTATTGCCAGTGGTACGTAAATCGTAGCAAACTGTTATTTTTAAACTACAGTCAGAGTGAGATTTCAAGTTGACCAGAGCTGCCATATGGTTAGCAGTCGGCGTTAACTCTGTGAGTTGGAGCAGTGTGCTTGGTATTTCTTAGTTTGTGTTTTTGCACCTTAATTCTCGTTTTAATAGTTTACTTTAATTTTTTGTATTATTTTGTTGAGTTTTCCTTAGTTTAAGTTTTTGTAAATTTTTGTTGATTTTTTTTTGAAGTAAATTTTTAATCGATAACATATTTTAAAATGAATTTGGCAGGAATTAAAAAAAAATGTAGCCTTATTTGATTTCATGGCTTGCGTTTGTTTGACATACATTAGTTGAAAATATTTTTCCCATTTAGCTCGATGATATATAAAAACATCAGATACCAAACATTAATTTTTTACTATTTTCATAGACCCGTAAAATGTATGAATGAAAGATATGGTATGAATGAAAGATATGGTAAAAAAATGTTATAGAGTCTTGCCCCCTAATTTTCATCTGGCCTACGCCATTGTGAATCAAAAGTTGTTTTTCTTTTATAGAATTTACAGAACAAACCATGAAAAGCTTAAATTAAATAAAAAAACATAAAACTCCGCCCAACTTCTATACAAACTGACACCATCATACTAGTGAAACCTTTATAAATTAAAAAAAATTAATAGGGCAGTTCATGATCTTATTGCATCGTTGCAAATGCAAAATAAGCAGCTTTTACAAAAACAAAAAGCATTGATATGTATTTGCAACATTTATGCATATGCTATAACAAAAGGCTGTTGCATATGCAAATCTCGTATTGCATAACGCTATTACGAACGAATGTCTTCATTTTGCATTGAACACAACCACCGATACTTTCTGAACAGTGCTTATTGAACACTTGTTTTCATTTTTTACATTTTAAGCGGCAAACATTTTCATTTATAATGAAAAGGAGTTTTAAAAAGGAAAATTAAAAGAGAAAATAACTACAAAGAATAGATAGAGAAATAAATTCGAAAATTTTGGATTTTTAAGAGGAATCCAGCGTTAAATGTAAAGCATTTGCTACATCATAATATTAAAAATGCGTGCTCCCAATCATCTTCCCCTGCAAAAACGTATTTGCAACAATGCAACAAGATCGTGAACCGCCCCAATGTTTAAACTTGATAGTTCCAATGCACTCGGAGTTTTAAATTTAAAATATTTGAATAAAAGAAACCACGCCCTAATAAAATGACTTCATCCGAATAATAATAATGCAACATTCAAAACTTCAAATATAATAAAATACTGCTGTGGGGGTATTTTAACTTCGGTTCAGTCGAAGACTATTCCTTACTAATTTTTCTGGTGCCCAGTTGCGCACCAATCACATTTAAGTTAAAATCGGTTCTCATTTTTAAGTTTGTCTTTTTTATAAGAAATTAATTGAAATCGATTTCAAATTTAAAAGTGATGAATATCTTTAATCATACAAATTTTTTAAAACATATTTTCATATCCGTAGTAAGTTTTGGGACTAAATTGAGTCATAATAATAAAAGCCAGTGCTGAAAAACCAAAATTTAATATTTTAATGGGGTGGACTCAAGCAATAACAATGCAACAGAATGATAATACATATGTAACAAGATATATAATTTTTTTTTTAAATTTGATTACAAATGCTATCAGATCCTTTTAGATTGGAGAAACGCTTTTCTGTTTTTCTCTGCTCACAACATCGTGATTTTGTTGTATTTATAGCTATTGTTGTTTCCTATGCTTGTTTTAAATGTGCACAATTAAACAAAATTTTTCCATATGAAATGTCTATTTGCATTAAGTTCATTGCACAAATAAGTGCACTGCTGTTGAATTCAATTTGAAATAACTCATTGCATACATTTATACAAAAAAAAAAAAAAACAAAATACTCGTATAACATATAAATTATTCAAGCTGCCTACAAAATCGGGGAAAAACAAAGCTAGAAAAAACATTACAACAAATAATATGAAATAAATTTTCAACTAATACCCAACACTGGCAGTCAAAATAAATTTAAATGAATTTTTGAGTAAAAAATAAACGTCAAACATCAAATAAACCAACATTTAAAAATTTATCAAATGTAATTGCGAAAATTGACATAAAAATAAAAACAAGGGATGGAGAAAACAAAAATAAAAATTTAAAACATAAAAACTACACAAACATTTTTGCAAATAAATTCAACAAATTTGCACAAATTCAATCAATGAAAAAAAAAAAAAAATAAAAACAAAACACCGACACACACGCACAAACAGACGCATATATGTATATATATTTGTGTAGCGACACATGTGCATAATTTATATATGATGCTAAATTATTTATAACTACCAAACAAGCATCGATGCAATCATAAAAAACGAAAATTAAAAAAAAATAAGGCTGGCCTTAAAAAATGTATGCAATTTAAATCGCCTGGATTTAAAAAGGAAATTCATGAATTTAATTTATGGAGCTTTACAAGCAGTATTTGATTTAAAATCGAAAAAAAAATGTTGAAAGCCGTTTTGTATTTTCGCAAAATAGGGGATAGCTAGCATATTAACAAAAAGAACTCGACAGATTACTTTTAAAAAATACTAAAATGTTTATGATATATTTTCATGAAATTAATGCCTCTTATCCCATTAATGCAAAACCACCAGAGCCCGTTGAATTTAGTTATTGAAATTTGTATTAATATTAGACGGAAAAATCTGAAGTTTAAAACAAAAACTCAAAGGATTTGGGTGTGGCAAAGCGTATGATCAGAAACGTAAGTAAAAAATAACAAAATAAAAAAGAAATTTAGAAAAATTAGAAACTGGAAAATGTTTATTGCATAGCGTAGGCTTTAACCTAATGCTCTTTTGTAATTATATTTTAATTTTTCTTGATTTTTATAAAAGAAAATATCCCACCTGTGTAGCATTTTTTACTTTTCCTTGAAATACTGCACGAACTGGTGCCAAAATATAAACAAAAAGGCTTTAAATGTAAATTTTAGAAATGTTTTTGGAAAAAGCATGCTCTTGGCCTTCTCACACTGTTGAAAGCAAGAGCTTAACAGTGGCTGCGGATTTTTGAACAATGCTTTAATCGCGTATGATATATAATACATTGTTATTAATGAGTTAAGATGTTGGAATACTATTTTTGGACTTGATTTAAAAAAAAAATGTACATAACAGTTTTTTTAAGCAAATAATAAATTATAGTTATTATTTTTATTATTATAAAATTAGTAAAGTAACAACAAGTTCTCTTACTATACAAAGAAATATAATTTAGAATTAAGTATTACATCTTAATATACAAAAGGCAAGCACGCTGCTCCATGTCCAATATCTCTCAAACTGTTAAGCCTGAAAGTATGCACATATTAATACATAAAAGGCAGGAATGCTGCTCCGCACACAGTATTTCTGAAATTGTAATTATTTTTTGACAGTAAAGTAATTTTACAAGACACACTCTTCTCCAAAATGTTCAGCCTGAAAGTATACACGGAAAATTTATATGATTCTTATCAGTGACAATATTGGGTTTTTACAACACATAGTATGTTTATGATCAAACTACCTCTTTTTTCATCCTTTCGTTATGACGAATTTAATGAAATTGGATTGCACCAAAAAATATAATTGTATCAGTCGCGAAACGACACCTGAGTTGCTACATATGTGATGGTTGCAAAGCCAGTTTGTTAAGTTGTGTACAAGTATGATTGCTAATAAACTCGACTTTTTGCACTTTTACACTTGAACTAATTTTTCAACACTGCTTCAATACGTAAAGTGTTAACTAAGGGGCACAAATGTATTTTTCGCAAAACAATTTAATAAAAAATCAAGCTTTAAAAAAAAGTGCTTTTGGCAAATGGCTCCAAAAAGGAAGTGTGAGGAGGACTTGTCGTAGGACAGGCTTTCATGCTAGTATTACAATAAAATACAATAAAATATATTATGTGTAAGTTGTTTGTGTAATAAAAAGTATTGAATATTTTATACATAGCAATTTAAGATGATAATATTTTCTTGTTTCATACTTTTTAGAGCGTACTTCTTAGTAGTCGGGTTCTAGTTTTTTTAACTTGTTCTTTATTTAATAACTTTGGGTATATAATTTGTATATAATTGAATTAAATAACTACTAATAAATTGTTTGATGCTTAATTTATAAATAAAGATGTTTAGTATGCCACTAAAAACATGATTTTACTGCATGACTTTGTGTTCTATAGAGTGCCATATTCAATTTAATGTGACGTCACATAGCCTATAACGGCATGATCAAAACAAAAATAATATACAAAATATTATGCCAACAGACACAGAAAAAGTTGCACAGTGACGACTAAATCTTTTGCTAAAGCTGTCAAACATGTAAATGAGTGAAAATGACAAAAAAGTGGATTTTGTATGGTTTGACAACTCAAATGTGGGATTTTTACAAAAAAAAATTCAAAATTTCGTTCACCTTGTTTTCTAACGCCCTGATTTGTTTCAGCTATTGGTTTTTGAAGAAGCTCGCAGCACAATTCTTAGATACAAATGGTTTCACAAAGATCATGAAAAACAATAAGGGTTCTCATCTAAGCATGTAAACATGTAAGCATGTATAGCATGTAAACTTTTGATGAGCGATAAAGTGTAAATAGTGTAAATGTCGACAAAATGGCGGCTGCGGCTGCGACAACATTATGACTTTTTTAAATTTTAGACCTTTTAAAAACCTTCATTAACATAGAAAAATAAATAAAACGTGTTCATTTTTAGTTCAAATACTTTAAATATGTAATGATTAGCGCCAAAGACAGCCCTCATTCACACACGTAGATTTACATGCTAGTTTACACTGCAAAATAGGCTCGGAAATGATGTAAACTCACGCCCATACAAATTTTGACAGATAGTTTACGCGCATGTAAGTTCACAAGGTTTACGGGGCCGTTACATGCTTAGATGAGAACCCTTAATAACTAAATATTTTGTTTGTGTAAACTTATTTGCAATAGCATTTAATACTTTTGACGCATCAGTTTTTTTGTATCGGCAATGAATCCAAGCTTTTTGTTATTTTGTTAAATCTGCAACCAATGGAATGCAATGCAAAAGCAAAAATAGCAAAATGGTTGAGTTTGACTGTTATGGTATCTATGCAATGGAGCACATTCAGTCCTTACACTACCTTGTTTAGTTATACTATAGTTGTTAGGCAGCCTTGACAGCTACTTATTTTCTCACGGGCTGCGATCATTAAATGTAAAAAAAACCAAATTAGAGAGTATTTTTCACACATGTTGGCCGCATTTAGCGGAATCAAAAGTTGGCAACTGCTATGCCAAAATTTGAGTGAAAACACTTTGCAATTAAATTATTTTTATAATTACATAATGGGTATTTAGAGCTAGTCTTGCTACGGTGTTAGATTGTTGAAATTTTGATGTACGTGTGAACACACGCATTAAATTATTTTGCTACACCTACACTTCTGTCAAAATTAGATTGTAAGCTGACAACAAAAAAAGTCAACACCGTACCAACACTCATAACAATAGGGTCGAGGTGTTGAGTTGTTGATATGTGACAAGACGAGCATTTTGTTGTTGTGTTGTTGTGTTGTTGAAATAATGAACACTTCAGCAATCTAACACCGTAACAAGACTACCTCTGAATACCCTTATAATAATTATAATGAAGGGTTTGTTCAGTGTAGTGCAATATTGCTCATGCAATGCATCATTACTGCTTTTCTGCACTGCACATGCAATATGACTCTGTTGCGATGCTTTGCCAATGCGCATTAAAAAAGTTTTGTAGAACGACCGATTTGGAAAAGAAGAAAAATTCTAAAATTATATTTGAAACAATAAGAATTTACCGCTCATCTAATCTATTAAGTTTCGCTTAAATAAATTCAAGTTTTTCTTTCATTTTGCGCATCAAAAAATGTGCAATGCGCTATTTGCGCACGTAAAGCAAAAACTATGTTCAATCGAATGCTTGATGCTTGCAGTAATGCATTTAATTTCTTCATAGAACGTTATACTTTAGCAATGCTGCAATATTGCAGTCGTATGCGCACGCCGAAAAAACTCGAAATTAATTTATTTAAAACTTTTCTAACATTTAGAGTAAAACACATTTTTACTTTACACTATTGTATCATGAGCTAAACATAAACAAACAGACCTGCAATGAATGAAAAACAGCTGATATTGACAACACGTCTTTCATGACGTAGGTAGGCATGCGCGGGCGTAATCTGTTATTATTATTATTCTTGTGCTTAAAGAGATAAACGCTTCCAACGATACCTCATTTGTCAAATTATGGTCAGTAGCTTAAAAGTTAGGGGTTAAGTTGACTTTCTATCTTCTAGAGGGTGCCATATTTATTTTAATGTGACGTCACATAACTTTTCTTTAGCGTACGATCAAAACGCTTCTCACGATACCTCATTTGGTTATATAACAAAATTTTTTTTTGTTGATGAGTTTATGTCCTCTTTTCTTTCTTTCTAAGTAAAACTAAGTAGATTACTATAAGGAAGATTTTATACAAACCAAAATGTTTGTAATTACTCTAGACACAAAACTGCATTCTGAGATAAATGGGCGACGTTCAAACTATATAGAGAATTTTAACGCAAAACTAAGTTTTATTAATAGTCTGGTATGAAAAAATAGATTTTTAGCCATAACTTTTAATTGGAAAGAGATATTGGGGTAATTTTTTCACAGAAATTATTTTTGAGACTTGAATTTTTTGTAAAAAATATAAAAACAACATTTTGGAAAAAATAAATTTCGCGAAAAAAATCAAAGGGGGTAGGTACCCTTGTTGTTTTGATGACAAAAACAGTAAAATAATTTTTGCGCTTAGCTGGAAGAATTTTTGCAAATAAATGCTATGTCATATGAAAGGTAGTCAGATTTGCTGTTTTTTCTTTCTTTCCTCTGCAGAGTGTCGTGGCAGTGAGCTAAATTACAAATTAAAAAAAAAAATAAAAATAAATTAAAGCTCTGATGGCGACGCTGAGCTAATGTCTCTTAAAAAAAAAAATTGCAAAAATAGGTTTTAAGCATCTGCAGCCAGTAAATCGAAAAATAAAATGATTCCAGACAAGCGATATTGAAAATGCGATATGCAAAAGAATGCATGCTAGTAGTGCTCTTATTGGCGTCAATATACCTTCCATGATCGCTGCTTTGATGAGTGCTTCTGTAAGGCCTACCTTTTGAAGATTTGGAGTATTTTCCTGTTATTTTACATGAAAAAATTTTTAAAAAATTTTTAAAAAATTATTAATGATCAGATCAATTAAAAAAAACAAATCTTAAAGAAAAAAAAAATTTTTTTTTAGTCCGAGTTGGGACGCGAACACAGGTTTCCGAAATCTAACACATTGCATATCACATTATATGAAAACTTTTATATGGAAAAGTTCCAAGTCTTTTCTATTATATTTGTATGAAGAAATTTACAAAAAAATTTTTAAATGAACAGAAAAATTTGTAAAAAAATGTAGATTTTAAAAAAAATACAAAAAAAAAATTTTTTTTTTGGTCCGAGCTGGGCCGTGAACCCGCGCTCCCAAAAGCTTACTTTCATTTGTAATGATGTAAAATAAGCTAAAGCTTGTTAACAACTGAGGTGGACGAGTGGGTAAGATACCAGACCGCCAGATGATAGGATGCTGGTTCAAATCTGTAAATAGTCAAAAGCTTTTTTATTTCAAGTTGATATTTATATTGTTTTTCTTTCTAAAGTACATTCTAAAGAAGGGCTTCTAGCAGGCTTCTTTAGAGTTGCGAGAGAGGAAAGCCTAGAAAATTTTCTCGTTTCATATAAAAAAGTTTATGGGCTTGGAAACGAGCACGGAAGGGCTAAAAAATCCATATGATGGCCTGCTAGAAGCGCTTCAAAGACCTGCTTTTACCCACTGGGTAGCTTTCGACGCGAGCAAACAACAACAATGCTATGTACATAATTCCTCGAATTACAACACACACGGGAATATTGAAGTTGTCGAAGTGAGCTAAAAGAGCTATGGGACTTACAACTCCGCTCTAGAGCGTAGTGTAATTATCTAGGTGGAAGCGGTTTTTTCACCTCTCACACAAAAATGAACACTAGCCTTGTCACAGCTGATGACAAATTTGCAGCAAAGCGAAATAAAACGAAGTTTGTGAAAGTTTTTGTTTTTTAATTTAATTTATTTGCCAAGACTTTCAACTAGCTTATCTTATTCTGTTGACGTGTTTTAAGCTAATCGGCTTGCTGTAATAGCCAACCTTCCAACTCCGATTCCAACTAATACCAACAAGTTGCGACTAAAGCAAGCGAAGGATTTGCTGCTGCTGCATAGTAGATTTAAAGCTGCTGCTAAATTTCTTTATATGTCAGATCTTTTTTGGACACAATTTCTTATCGCGTGCTCTTTTAGCTTTTTGATTAACTTCAGCTTGTTTGAAAATATATAGTATTTAACAAAATAAAAAAAGCGTTTAAAGCAGCATTAGCGAACGACCAAATACTTTTCTAAGAGTCAATCACTTAGCTGACTAGACAGTCTGTTTCTGAAAATTTATATCTGTTTATCTGTTGAAATGGAATTGTTATTTTTGCTGATCTAAATAGAGCATGAAAAGTTTATTCAGAAATTTTTACGTCTTCTTAGAGAATAAGCCCTCAGTTGCCTTAATATCATACTTTTTCATAATACGAGACTTCGTAAGGCCCATTTGACTGCTGCGTTTTCTACTACTTATTTTGTTATTAAAAATTATGTTATGGGTTTTAAAACATGTAATTGTTTTGCGTAAAAAACATTATAAAAACATAAAATGTGTAAACGGTCTTAGCTTGCAAAAAAAAATAATTTTTATTCATGATTGTTGCCATTAAATGTATTTTACCATTTTATTCCACTTATAAAATATACTGAAGTAAAATCAGTATCAGTGTAAAAGATTGCTTGTCAACCAGATCTACAAATCCTAAACCAAATTCATGCGCTCGGAAAAAATCAGACTATGCCTAAACGTTGCTATACCCGAAAAACACTTACTGCCAAGCTCAATCGATCTAATCAGCCAACCATGAAACATCCTTGAATACGAATTGAAAATGCAAACAAACTTTTATCTCCATATCAATCAGGTTTTCGAACTGGACATAGCTGTGCGACTGCAATGCCGAAAGTTATCAACATCTTTCACTTCTTTGCCTTTTAGACTTTTCGAAAGCATTCGACTGTGCTGATCACTTTATTTTAGTTAAAAAGCTTAAGCTACTCTTTGGTTTTAATGAAAATGCTGTAACCTTAGTAGAAAATTATCTTGAAGGTAAAATGCAGAGAATAAAAATTTGTGATCTTTTTTCTGATTATAAGAACACAAAATCAGGTGTACCTCTAGGATCAATTCTTGGGCTCCTGTTATTCAGTGTTTTTATCAATGATATTTTTACGATGTGTAAGAGCGTAATGATGCATGGTTACGCCGACGATATTCAACTATATTCTTCTAACCGCGTTGGACTAGTTGAAGATTTATGTTATAGATTAAATGAAGATCTCAACGCAATTTCCAACTGGTCGTCTAATAATGCTCTTTGCCTAAATGAAAAGAAATCGTATATTCTTCCAATTTCTAAAGATAAAATTGACCTCACTAATATTCCACCGATATTTTTAAACAATAATAGGCTAGAAATGGTTGCTAAGGTTAAAAATTTAGGTTTTTACGTCAATTCGAAGCTCTCTTGTTCTGACCATATAAATAATGTTGTCAAGCGCATTTATTTCACTCTACGCTGCCTACGGCTTTCCTCACAACTTGTTCCCATTGATACTAAGAAGAGACTTGCTGTTCTTTTAATAGTCCCCTTAATAACATATTCCGAATTGGCTTATAGCAATCTTAATTCACAATCTTCGCACAAAATCCAAGTTGCCTTTAATAATGTGACAAGATATGTGTTTGGCTTAAGGCGCTTTGACCATGTATCCCAAATAAATAAGGAAATTTTGGGATGTAGCATTATAAACTATTTGAACGCAATAAATTGTTGGTTTTTGCACTAATTAATACATAATAGGACTCCATCTTACCTCTATACTAAACTACGCTTCAGTGTTTCAAACCGAACTGGCAACCTCATTATACCGAGATTTAATAATTTAAATTCAAAACGGCTATTTTTCGTCAACGCCATTAAACTTTGGATTTCATTATCGGTTAGCATAAAAGCTACTGTTAGTGCGAATAACTTTAGGCTTTCTCTAATGTCATACTACTCAAACATCTAACTATTACAACTATTTATTAATTATCTTACAACACTTATCACTTTATTGTTTTATTTCATGTTAACTACTATTTTTCTTTATTCTTTATGTAATTGCTTAAATTCAAACTTAATCCAACCAAAATTTAATTCACTCATAAAACTTATTATACAACGCTAGTGTTTGCTAGCTTTTTTTATATAGTTTTTTTTTTATTTTTTCTCTTATATAATATATATGTGATTTGTTGATTATGTATAATATTCGTTGTCCTATAAAAAAAAATGTTACTTTATCTTATTGCACTAATAAGTGTCAAATAAATAAATACGAAATACGAATTAACCCCTTATCAGTCATATTTTAAAATATTCAAAAAGTATATTTAAGGCATTTGTGGGTTAAGTTTTTTAATAACAGCATCTATTTTGTAACTTAAAAAAAAAAATAAAATAAACTGGCCATTTCAGCCCTTGGAAGGACTTTGACCTAGCTTCGATTGATCAATTGTGTTGTGCGTGTTATTAAATGTTTGATCACAAATGACCGAGAACTGGACCTACGTGTTTTATGCCGACTCCGAACGGCTTATGTTCTCAAGAAGCTTTACATGGCAATTTGTACTCTCTGAGGTTTGCCATTGTCTGCAGAGAGGTGACGACCGAACAGAAAAATTATTTCAATTGAAAAAACTTTCTGTCTGAGCTGGAATTGAACCCGGGCTTCCGGAGTTCTTTAGCTTAGGAGCCACGCACTCTACCCACTAGGCTACGGGTTAATGAGATATGGTAAATTTAATATCTAAACACAAATTATTTTTTTTATTAACGAACGAGTTTATTTAAATATGTATAAAAAAATTAACTAGCCATTTCAGCTCTTGGAAGGACTTTGACCTAGCTTCTATTGATCATTTGTGTTGTGCGTGTTATTAAAATGTTTGATCACAAATGACCGAGAACTGGACCTACGTGTTTTATGCCGACTCCGAACGGCTTATGTTCTCAAGAAGCTTTACATGGCAATTTTTACTCTCTGAGGTTTGCCATTGTCTGCAGAGAGGTGACGACCGATTAGAAAAATTAATTCATTTGAAAAAACTTTCTGTCTGAGCTGGAATTGAACCCGGGCTACCGAGGTTCTTTAGCTTAGGGGCCACGCACTCTATCCACTAGGCTACGGCCGCCACACTAACATTTTGTAACTTATCTTTCCTTAAACAGTTTTTAATTAGAAGGTTAACATTCAAATACACTTTTAACTCTCAGCAGCCAAATATAAAAAATGTCAGCATTTATATTTAATGCAGGTAATACATGCATTTTTGACAATCATACTCACCTTATTGACGTCAGAAATTTTATTTCCGACTGTTAAAAATTCATCATCCAAGTGAAAAGTTTCCGAATGGCACACACCCTTACAAAAACTTAAATATTTCCGTGTGTGTTGTTATTCAAAGAATTGACTTTTTGTCAAAGAGCATTGTTGTTGTTTGTTCGCATCAAAAGACTCTTTTAACATTGCTCAATACTTGAAAGCAAGAATTTGAGTTTGTAGGACAAATCGTGGTGAGTTTACGTGAGTTTTGGTGAAGAAGGGTAAAGAGTACACTTGCTCTATACTGGCAAGTTTTTGTTCAAGTCTTGCCCAATATAAAATAGGTCAAAGCTATCATATACTAAGTTTTTATTGCCAGTTTAGCCTGAGTTGGGGGTTTCGTCAAGTTGACAAAATCGCGTTTTTAGCTCGGAAGTGTTTCCATGCACAACATCGAGTCGAGTTTGACTTCGGCCATTCCATTCGTTATTTTTAAGTATAAATGTCTGCAGAAGGCGCAAAAATAACTGAACATGTTGAGTCTTTGATCAGTGTCAGCTTCCGTTGCTTTGTGTGCCTGCTGAACGGTCAGTAACAATTTATGTCAGCGCAGTGGCAGGAATAAAATAAAATAATAAGTAGTCAATAAATTCAAAAAACCCTCGCTCAAAACTGTTGCACCTTCTGAACGCATCCAATCTAACTCAGTTAAGTCTAACAAGTTTTGTGGAGTTTAGTGGATTTAACGAAATTCAACTCAACTCGCGTTTCCATTCGGACTTTATCCCTAGGCAACTCCGACTCAACTCGCCATGGAAACATAGTTATTGCTGCTGTGTCTACTAGAACAATTAATTGCTCTAACAAATTTTTTCTAAAGAAACAACAACTACAAAATTTTCAATTTCGGCCCTGCTACAGCCTTCATCAGTATTTAAATCATTTAAATCATAGAAAATCAACATAATAAATAACAAGATCATATAGAAAACTTTCAACGGTAGGTTTTATTTTAATAACATATTTGTTAAAAAAGCTCAATCTTCATTTAAAATAAAACTGAATATGTTTAAGAGGTTTGCAGAAAATGGGGAACATAATTTTTTTTTACTAATAATATGAGATTACAAAAGCCTCAATATCTTATTTGTTAACAAGTAGTTTCAGATATGAAGTTAGGAACCATTAAAAGACATTATGTGTAGAAGCATAGAGAGAGAGAGAGCTGTATGCATTTAGAAAAATTTTAAGTTATCAGAAAGCTTTAAGCGTTCTTTTAAGTAATATATTGGGATTTTTTACAGTGTACATTATTATGCTTTTACGTTACTCGATAGATTTATCAAAAAATTGGCTCTACATGATAATTATTTGGTTAGAACTTTACGGAACTTGAACTAGCCTTAGAACTTTGGTTATTTATGAACTTCAAAAATTATATTATTATATTATCACATTCCCATAAGCTTTATATATGAAAATTATTCTTTGGAGTAAGATTTTGCTGCACCACTTTTACCAAATTTTAACGTCAATTCAGTACAGAAAACTCATAGAGGATAGTACCGTAATTTGTTTTATTATTTATATTAAGTTAATACTTGTGTAAAGTGTTAAAATGTTTGTTTAGTTTTAAGGTTAAATAAAAAAAAAAAATAAAAAAATAAATACATTGTAATGTTAAGTGCTGGGAGCAAGCACTAAATATTTTTGAGAAAAATATAACTACTTCCACTCTGTAAAGAACGTTTGAAGCTTTTTCCAATAAATTTATATTAGAATGTTACTTTAATAGTTATAAGTTTTCTTAATTATAAATTTGTATGTTATGCTCTGTAATCCTGACCGAAAAGTCTCAATAAACTTACTTACTTACTTACTTACTTACTTACTTACTTACTTACTTACTTACTTACTTACTTACAGTGTACATACGTTAGACCGTACTGCATAAATAAAGTTCGAAACACACCAGCTTATTTGAAGCATTTTTGAAAGGCAATTCCGAAATTTTTTTTTTTAACCGAATGTAGGGGTCACCCATAAACGTTTTTCATCATATCTTCGGTATCTTTAGTATGATACATCGATTTTTTTTTGTCATAAGAAGACAAATTAGCTAAGAGGTCATTGACCTCAGATACCTTGTTCTGGTACTTACCCACCAGATCTCAGCTTGTACAACCCTAACGTATCACCCCAATGCCAGAAAATGAAAGCTAACAAAAAATCATTACACTTTTATAAAAGAAGTTTTTCGATCATACCTCCGGAACTATTTTTAAAATAATAATAATATATTTCGCCGAACGTAGGGGTCACTTTTTTAAGTTTTTTCCTCACATCGAACCAAAGGAATGACAGTAGACCGAGCCAGACCGAGAACACATGACGTAATCAATGATTTCTTACATACAATGTAGCTGCGAGGATTCCAACGCTTGTATACAATTATGAATTAAGTTTGTTCGGAAATGGCCAATAAAACACTGATGACATCTACCTTACACAGTAAGCGACGATGGGAGTAGGTATGCACAAGATAGGAGAGAGCAAAAAAAATGGCACACGAAATTGGAGAAAACAAAAGAAAAAATTTAACGAAAATTTGCAATTGAACGAAAAAGAGCACACTGAAAAGAAGCAAACAAAAGAAAATGACGCCACAAATTGTAATTAGAATCATTTTTACAATGATGGACGAGTTTATTGCGTTTTATAGAATATTTCAGAATGAATATTTAATAGAACTTAGTTATTTTATGCATAAAACTTTGTTCTGGCTTAAAAAAAATATTTATAATTTTTACAAACACACTTTACTGCAAAACTTTCTCTTAGAAAACACGATGTTGCTACACAGACGAATAAAGCCAAACTTTTTTGGAACAATGAAAAGAAAATAATATGAGCACAATAAAGAAGTGAGCCCAAACAAGATTTTGTTTCCGTTTACAGTTCTGCATTTCAATGTCATAACCGACAAATTTTGATGGGCAGGCATACGGTCCATCTGTGGGGAAAAAATTACAACTGCTACAAATTATAAGAACTCAAATTATATAAATATATTTTGCTTAAAAGACATCTTATTTCTTCATTTTAATAACACATTCCAGCAAAAATTTGCAGTTTTTTTAGGAAAATAATATAAAATCCTTAAAAAAAATTGATTAAAATATACTCCAGAGTTAAACCGGCGAAGTCAACTAGTTATTTATAAATTTTTTTAAAATCTTTCAAATTAATCCAGTGATATTCAAAGTCACTTAAAATTCCGTTTTAATAAGCTTTTCCTTGATTTTTTACCCCAAATTTCCCCCGCATGTTTGTCAAACGCACACCTTTTCTTTAAATAAGCACATCTTTGCGTTCCATTCTCTCCCATATTGCATTTATTGGAGGACAACAATTTTTTAACTTATATTCAAACGTAATACTCGCTTCAGGTGTGAGTGTTTTTATTTTTTTGTTGTGCATTTTTTTAATGTTGTTTTGTTTTGACAAATGCTAGCAGAAAATACGTCAACAAGAAAAAAACTGTAAAAAAATCTGTATGCGACGAACATTTCAAAAATTTAAATTGGATTTGTAAGCGAATCGATTGTTTGATTTTTAGTTTAAATTTTTTTGCCATTGGCCTTTGTCTTTGGAAGAGTAGCTTCAAGCAGGCAAAAAACATCAGCCATACTTCGACATGCTGCACAGTACATTAAAAGGCGTCAAAAATTTTCCTAATGTAAAAAGAGGTTGTAATGAAAAAAAACTTTGTATACGTTCCTTATCCGTAGTCGACTGGATTACTGCGTAGTTGTTTGGAATCGTTATTACACAGTAACATCGTATTGAAAAAGTTAAGAAAATGTTTACAAAATATACTTTTTTGAAAATTAATTGGTCAGACGAAATGCCTACCTACGTAGCGAGGCGCAAGCTGCTAGGTTTGCAATCGCTAGAGGATAGAAGGACGTTTTTATCCATTATGTTTGTGCACAAATTAGTTACTTTTTAAGAACTCAGAACCAAGAAATTGAAGAACTAGCAAACCGTTTATTTTGTTAATCTCACATGCGTAAAAATTATGCATATAACGAACAAGTCGCAAGATGCTTACTTATCGTGGTATTTGAGTTGCAAAAAACTTATATATCGAATTACCTTCACAGTTTATTATAGCTGATATACCCGGTGTTACCGTTAATTATATAAATTTAGACATACACTTCTCGTTTTAATGTTTCTAAGAATGCCGAATAAAGAAAAACATGTCCGCGAGTTACCAAATTTCAGCGTTTAAGTTACAAAGCCCTGAATTGATTGAAATTTTATTTACAGTACTTTTTTCTGTTTACGACTTCCAAAAGTTATAAAAAAAAATAAATTTGGTGTTACAGAGAGTAAAAATAAAGTATTTATTGCAACTTATTTAATGTATTGGCAACCAAAAAACTACTGCTATCTTATTTGTTTCTGGCTTTATTGACTAAAGCTGTGTGTAGAAATATTGACTGCAAAAAATTCTTGTTTTTTTTTCTAAAAAATATATAAAAAAATCTCTCTGATGTTGAGAGTCTGATAACACTGTGGTCTTTTTTGCATCTTTTTTTCTCTGTATTTGATAATTTAAATTTTTTCACTTAATTTTGGTATATGGAATCTCGTAGTGACATTTGTTTTACAATTTACCACTTTACCGAACATTTTAGAAAAAATTTTCTTTTTTAAGATACATCAAAAAGATTATGCGGAGGCGAAGTCGTTCAGACCGATCAGCCTAACATCTTTTCTCTTGAAAACGATGGAAAGAGTGATGGTTGACTGTCTTGAGAGCACCTCGCTGATGCAAAATCCTCTGAGTAGATGCCAACATGCATATAGAGCAGGTAGGTCTACGGAGAGTGCTCTTCACGAATTGGTAAGAGTGACTGAAAAGGAGGTATTTTCAGGAGGCATTGCGATGGCCACATTTATGGAAATCGAGGGTGCTTTCGACAAAATATGCTTTGGAAGGCTGCGGCAAGCCCTGACAGAACGCAATGTAAGCCCAATGATAGCAAATTGGGTGGACAATGTGCTCTAACACAGGGCTGTCAACATGCAGAATGGTAGAGTAAAGACTAGAGGTAGAGTGTACTGAGGTAGAGTGTACCTGTGTACTGAGGTTGGGGAGGTTTGTGTCTGTATACCAGGCAGAAATGCTTGGCGTAGTGCATGCGCTGGACCACCTGATAGATGGCCGGATCAGTGGCAAAAAAATTGTCATCGCTCTCGACAATCAGAGGATGTCCCCAGGGCGGGGTGTTATCGCCAACCCTGTGGAACATAACTGTGGACTCACTACTGGTTAGACTGGATGAATCGGGCATACACACGATAGGGTATGCAGATGACATTGCGTTGGTGGTCCGCGGCAAGTTCATTGACACCATCTCTGACATCATGAAGGGAGCACTCCGAATGGTGGAGGAGTGGTGTCGAGAACAAGGTCTTACCGTAAACGCAGGCAAGTCAGACAATATTCTCTTTACTAGAAAGAGGGTAGGCCTGAGGACAGAACCACTAAGACTTTTTGGAGCTGAAATCAACATGTCCACGAAAGTTAAATATCTAGGGGTAACCCTTGATAGCAAACTGAATTGGAACGAGCATGTAGAAGATAGGATTCAAAGAGCCAAGAGGGTTCTGTTCCAGTGCAGACGCGTTTGTGGTCTCAAATGGGGCTAAATCCAGAGGCTATGAAATGGGTTTACACTATGATGGTTAGACCTGTCATCACGTATGCTTCGGTGATTTGGTGGACAAAAGTCAGCCAGAAAACCATTAAGAAGAGACTGGACAGAGTCCAACGGCTGGCGTGTGTTGGAATAACAGGTGCAATACGCACCACTCACACAAGCGCAATGGAGGTTCTGTTAGGTATGCTGCCGTTGGATTTAGAAATAAAGAAAACAGCGGCGCTGTCAGCCCTCAGGATGTTGCGAAATGCTACGTGGCATGGGGCAACGGCCCTGCATGGTCATATTCGCATCCTTGATTTTGTACAGAGAGATGTCAGGGAGGCGCTTATGCCTATGGACGAAAGGCAGAGAGTAAAAATAACAGAAAAATGTTATAAAACTCTTATAACGGATGGAGCCGTTTGTGAAGAAATCGCTGGTAGCGATATCAGTATATTCACTGACGGCTCTCTGATGAATGGCCGGGCCGGGGCAGGCGTGTACTCAAAAGAGTTAAGCCTATCCTGTGTACTGAGTTTGGGGAGGTTTGTGTCTGTATACCAGGCAGAAATGCTTGGCGTAGTGCATGCGCTGGACCACCTGATAGATGGCCGGATCAGTGGCAAGAAAATTGTCATCGCTCTCGACAATCAGTCTGTGATTAGGTGTATGCAACGGACAGACATCACTTCCAGGTTGGCCATAGAATGTCTTACAAAACTCAATAGGTGCGCCCAGACGAATGAGCTCACACTTATGTGGGTGAGAGGACACTCTGGCATAGAACAGAATGAAGAAGCTGATTCTTTAGCAAGAGCTGGATCTTATGGTGGCAGGCCTTATTAAACAATGGACGGACTCGGAACACAGTACAAGGTGGGAAGAAGCTGTTAATTGCAGGCAATCAAAGGCGGCCGTGAAGTGGTCTCGTAGTGAGGCAGCAATAGTTATCCGATACAATCGAAGGACTTTAAGCTGGCTTACTGCACTGGTCACAGGACACGGTCTCTTCATGTACCATCTCGGGAAGATGACTCTGACCGAGGACGATGCGTATAGGTTATGCCTAGAGGAGCCGGAAACAGCAGCACACATTCTGTGCCAGTGTCCGGCGCTGGCAAGCATAAGATTGACCACTCTGGGACGCCCATTTATTGGCCGAGATTGGTCAACTAACCTATAAGGATATGCTTGAGGTGACAAAGGATGCTTACACAAAGAGCATGCTCACGTACGAGTACTCCGAGCAGTAGTACCCTTTGTCCAATGGGGGACGAAAAGGGACCCACTGTGGTCTGCTTCGGCAAATCCCCAACTTATTATACAATATATATAAGATACATCAAAAATTACTCAAGATATGCACTCATTTTCATGTTGATAACTCTTGAACCATTAAGATTTCATTTTGGTGGTCTTTGGCAAAGCTCTTTCTATAATTCTGGCCAACAACTTTGCTGAATAAATGAATATGATAAAATTGCTTCCAGTTGGTCTTATCGAGTGATTCTTACAAAAACTCAAACGAAAAAATTCGAGCAACATTGCGTATGAGTAACATTTTTTGCTTTGAAGCATTGAAAGCGGGTAAGACATATGTCGATATTAAAGGTTTAAAGAAAATTTGAAATGATTTTTGTTATATATTTGTTCAACGAAGCTGTTGGCAAGAATAATAGAAAGAACTTTGCTGAAGAAACCAAAATAAAAATCCTAACGGTGCAAGAGTTCTCAACATGCAAATGAGTGCATATCTGGACTAATTAAAAAAAAATTGTACTAAAGTATTCGGTAAAGTGGCAAAACGGATATTACCACGAGATTCCTCATATTTAAATTTGATTTAATTTGACAGATTTTAGTGCCGCACAGTGTAGTTGATGTAATTTCTTAAGTCTTCAGAATTACTTTTTAATACGAAAAATGGTGCAGTCGTTTGTTAGGTTGCGCTTCGCATCTGTTGTTGTACACATTGGTTTAAGAAAGCGGTTGCCCTTTTATTTGCCAATTGTTCTATATATCAACATTTTAAGCAATATAATCAACATAACCAATTGATCGACATACACCCAGTAGAATAAAACTGCAAAAATAATACAGGAAGTGGCCATTATGATTTTTGCTGCAAGCTCAACGAGCTATTCAAAAATTATTGCAGTGCATTTCAACATGCAGAAAATTATTTATCATTCAGAAATTATAGCAGTGCATTTCAACATAAAGACAAAGATAAGAAGAAGAAACCAAGTTATTTGCAAAGTTTTTAGCCATACTGTACAGCATATTGTATCTGCATCTGAATCCCCCTATTTCAAAATCTTTATATGTTTTCTTTTTTAATACTCAAGAAATTACTCTTGAAGGCAAAGAATTTTTTAAGAATTATAAAAACAATATTGTTTTTAATAATTCTAAAAAAATAATATTTTTTAGAATTATGTACAAGCTTAATGCCAATTAAGTTCATGAAGCAACAGGTTGCAACAACAATAAGTTCTTTGCAGAACAAACCACCAAACAGACTAGACAGCTGTTTCGTTGATAGCTACATCAACTCATCAGTAGTCTTCTGTGGCTTCTGCAGTACCATCCACTTTGATAAGCTTATACTAACACCTTCTGTTTAATTAAAACAGAATTATGTGCTGTATGTCGCCTTTCAAAGCAATGTTTTTCTACTACTTTGCAAAAGCAAAGGTTCAAAAAAGCGACTGCATTGATTCTGCAAAGACTTGTTTGTTGTGCTCTTTGTTTACTTCTTTATCACGAATCAATCTAGGCTCCAACAGTTCGCTGGTATAAACCATAGAAGGCGTGAAGAAGGTTTTTTGAAAAAAGTTGTTTTATGTGTAGAGACATAATAACATACTTGTTTTCATAGGTCGGGCTCGCACCAGTGTTTACATGAAAAGTTAATGATGGCATATTTTAATTACAATATTGTTTTTAATAATTCTAAAAAAATAATATTTTTTAGAATTATGTACAAGCTTAATGCCAATTAAGTTCATGAAGCAACAGGTTGCAACAACAATAAGTTCTTTGCAGAACAAACCACCAAACAGACTAGACAGCTGTTTCGTTGATAGCTACATCAACTCATCAGTAGTCTTCTGTGGCTTCTGCAGTACCATCCACTTTGATAAGCTTATACTAACACCTTCTGTTTAATTAAAACAGAATTATGTGCTGTATGTCGCCTTTCAAAGCAATGTTTTTCTACTACTTTGCAAAAGCAAAGGTTCAAAAAAGCGACTGCATTGATTCTGCAAAGACTTGTTTGTTGTGCTCTTTGTTTACTTCTTTATCACGAATCAATCTAGGCTCCAACAGTTCGCTGGTATAAACCATAGAAGGCGTGAAGAAGGTTTTTTGAAAAAAGTTGTTTTATGTGTAGAGACATAATAACATACTTGTTTTCATAGGTCGGGCTCGCACCAGTGTTTACATGAAAAGTTAATGATGGCATATTTTAATTACAATATTGTTTTTAATAATTCTAAAAAAATAATATTTTTTAGAATTATGTACAAGCTTAATGCCAATTAAGTTCATGAAGCAACAGGTTGCAACAACAATAAGTTCTTTGCAGAACAAACCACCAAACAGACTAGACAGCTGTTTCGTTGATAGCTACATCAACTCATCAGTAGTCTTCTGTGGCTTCTGCAGTACCATCCACTTTGATAAGCTTATACTAACACCTTCTGTTTAATTAAAACAGAATTATGTGCTGTATGTCGCCTTTCAAAGCAATGTTTTTCTACTACTTTGCAAAAGCAAAGGTTCAAAAAAGCGACTGCATTGATTCTGCAAAGACTTGTTTGTTGTGCTCTTTGTTTACTTCTTTATCACGAATCAATCTAGGCTCCAACAGTTCGCTGGTATAAACCATAGAAGGCGTGAAGAAGGTTTTTTGAAAAAAGTTGTTTTATGTGTAGAGACATAATAACATACTTGTTTTCATAGGTCGGGCTCGCACCAGTGTTTACATGAAAAGTTAATGATGGCATATTTTAATTACAATATTGTTTTTAATAATTCTAAAAAAATAATATTTTTTAGAATTATGTACAAGCTTAATGCCAATTAAGTTCATGAAGCAACAGGTTGCAACAACAATAAGTTCTTTGCAGAACAAACCACCAAACAGACTAGACAGCTGTTTCGTTGATAGCTACATCAACTCATCAGTAGTCTTCTGTGGCTTCTGCAGTACCATCCACTTTGATAAGCTTATACTAACACCTTCTGTTTAATTAAAACAGAATTATGTGCTGTATGTCGCCTTTCAAAGCAATGTTTTTCTACTACTTTGCAAAAGCAAAGGTTCAAAAAAGCGACTGCATTGATTCTGCAAAGACTTGTTTGTTGTGCTCTTTGTTTACTTCTTTATCACGAATCAATCTAGGCTCCAACAGTTCGCTGGTATAAACCATAGAAGGCGTGAAGAACCACAGAAGACTACTGATGAGTTGATGTAGCTATCAACGAAACAGCTGTCTAGTCTGTTTGGTGGTTTGTTCTGCAAAGAACTTATTGTTGTTGCAACCTGTTGCTTCATGAACTTAATTGGCATTAAGCTTGTACATAATTCTAAAAAATATTATTTTTTTAGAATTATTAAAAACAATATTGTAATTAAAATATGCCATCATTAACTTTTCATGTAAATTATAAAAACATTAAAAAAAATTAATTTGTCACAACAATTAAAAGGGGGTACACTTGCATTTTTCTTATAAGAAATAGAAAAACCAATTTTGTGTCAAACTGCAATAGTTTTTGCATAAAAGTGATACGTTTAATGAAATAGTATTAAAATTGCCATCTTCTGTTTTTATTATTTTTTCAACAAAAACAACTTTTGTACCTTTTTTTGGAAGAAAAAGACATTTTTTGGACCTTTTTTAAAAAAAAGATTAAAAATATAAATCCTTCGCTAACGAAACTGTTGAAGTAATTTTTTGCAAGCAATTTAAATAAATTATAGACAAAAGAAGACTGAATGAAATATATTAAAACACAAGGAAGCTATTCGTGTCAAAACTCTAAGCCTTAAATTGGGAATAGTTTTTTTGACTGTAGGTTGCGATGTTATATACACAAATTTTTTAAAATTATACACAAAGATTTCCTACAGTTTTCAAGTTATGAGAATGTTATTGGTGTCAAACAAACGAAAATATTCTTAATGTATTAACATTAAGAAAATTGAAAAAGTTAGTATATACTAACATATATTGGATAAAAAAAATGCATATTGTAGGGTGCTCATTAAAGATTAACGAAAACCGTCCGGGTGGTGCTGCTTGTAGCGTGTTTGGTGCAGTTATCTGCATGCTTAAAATTCTGTAAGCAAAATTCTGCATTAACATAAAACTGTGCTAAAAAATTCTGTAAGCAGACTTTTTGAAAGCAAAATTTTAAAAAACAGTAAATTGAAATACAGGTTTTCAGACAAACAGTATTTTAAAAATACTGTTAAAATTACAGCAATTACAGGCTTTTCAAAAGCAGAAAATTAACCCACTCCCGTTTGCAGCCCTTTTAATTACCAGAAATTCTTTCATGGGTTTCTTAAACGTATTTATAATTGTAGCATAAACACGAATAACGTTGTAAACGACATTTTTTAGTGTTTTTTTTTGCGAATACCTGTTGGAATCACTCTCTTATATTATATAAAGACTAGCTGAAACCCGGCGCGTTGCTGCCACTCTCCCTATTCAAACGCCCATAAAATGTTATCAGTTAAACAGCATGTCTAAATTGAGGTCAAATACTGAATTCCGAGACTGTGCGACCTATATCCACAAAGCTATTCGATATAAGAATTTTGGGTTGTATAGGAAGTGCCACGCCCTCTTGATCACCCCTCATAGAATGTAATCAATTTAACTGCATGTGTACATGGAGGTGGAATACCGAATACCAAAACTGTGCGACATATAACTCCAAATATATTCGATAACACAAATTTGGGTTGTATGGGAGGTGCCACTCCCCTTTTCCCTACGCCCATAAAATTTTACCAATGAAACTGCATGTGTAAATTGAGGTCGAATACTGAATTCCGAGGCTGACCTATAACTCCAAAGCTATTCGATATCGCAAATTTGGGTTAAGTTGGAGGTGCCACGCCCCCCGACAAACTCTAAAAATTTTATCAGTAAATCTGCATGCGTAAATTTTGGTCAAATACTGAATTCCGATGCTGTGCGACCTATAACTCCAAAGCTATTTGATAGCACAAAGTTGGGTTGTATGGGAAGTGTCACTCCCCTTTTCCCTACGCCCATAAAATGTAAGAAATGAAAGTGCATGTATAAATTTAGGTCGAATACCGATTTCTTACGCTGTCAACCTATAACTTCAAAGCAATTCGATATTGCAAATTTGGGATGTAAGGGAGATGTCAGGCCTCCCTGTCCAACGCCCATAAAAAAAAAATCATTGAAACTGCATGTGTAAATTGAGGTCAAAAACTGAATTCCAAAGCTGAATTCCTATAAATTCAAAGCTATTCGATATCACCAATTTGGGTTGTATGAGAGGTGCCCCTCCCCCTTGTCCAACTCCCATATAATTTCATCACTGAAACGGTACGTCTAAATTGTGGTCGAATACCGAATTTCTAAGCTGTGCAACCCATAACGCTATTCGATAACACAAATTGTTTTTATATTAATGGGAGGTAAAAGAAGGTGTGGCATTTCTTCTTAAACCATCTCGTACTCAAAGCAAAGCCACTTACAAAATATGAGCTCAATCGGACCAATAGTTTCGGAGTATTGTGATATTTCCAAAAGTAGGCGTAGATGAAGTGTGACAACGCCCGTTTTTATTAAAGTTAGTGACAGTCATCATAAGAACTTATTTACCAAATTTTAATTTAATACGACCAAAACCTTCTTAAATATAGCATTTTTATTGATTTGTGGGCGATAAAAGGGGTGTGGCATTACTTTTTTCCTAAACCTTTGCGTAGCAGTTACGAACAAACCAGTAGAAGGAAGTATCCTATTTGGTCTAGTCGTTTTCAAGTTTTAAGCATCCGAACAAATCACGATTCATTTTTATATGTACAGATATTGATTTGTGGGCGCTAAAAGTGGGCGTGAAAACATTTATGTATCGTGACTGCCTCGTGGAGCACGTACACAGCAAGTTTCAGTAAAAAAATTAGTAGAACTCCGGAATTGCCATTATTTCGAAAAAGTGGGCGTATATATATTGCGACGAAAAAGTGATTTTTGTACAGTTACTGACAGTTACCATCTGAACAAAATGATAATATCTTAGTTTTTACGATCGAAACCGTCTGATATATATCCCTTATTTGGTTTGTGGTTGATAGCGCAAATTTGGCTTGTATGGGAGGAACCACGCCCCCTCGTCCGAACGTTACCAAACCTCACAGGAACAATCTATCTCCTCGGCAAACGTTGTTCTGCCACAGACCGCCTTACTGCCATACAAGAAAATGTCAATAAATATCAAATATATTCACCATTTTCAGTATAGCTGCCGAAAGTAGCCATGTACACTAAATAACCACATTTTAGTCTAATACGATCAAAACCGTGCGAAATATAGCTTTTTTGTTGTTTCGAAAGCGGTAAAAAGGGGTGCGGTAAAATATTTCCCTTGAGCCATCTCGTAATCGAAACAAATCGACTGCCCAAATTTCAGCTCAATTTAGGTTAAGCCTGGCGCACTTTACTTCACTGGACGCTAACTCCCCGAAAAGTGAGTTTAACTAAAGTAGGGCAGGCCTATTTTAAGTGCACTTGCCGAGAGTAACCATATGTACTGAATTACAAAATTTTTGTCTAATACGACCCAAACCGTTGAAATAAAAAGTTTTCATTGGTTTGTGGGCGGTAAAAGGGGGCGTGGAGACCAATTTTTAGTACAGTTGCTAACAGTTACCGTACAAACTAAGCCAACATTTTAGCTCAATCGACCCAGTAGTCAATTTTGATGGTTTCTTAAAAAGTGGGTGTGGCTATATAGCGATGACGCCCTTTTTTAGTACAATTTCCGAAAGTAACCATACAAACTTAAGTATCATATGTTAGTCTCATACGGCCAAAACTGCATGAAATATAGCATTTTCAGTGATTTGTGGGCGCAAAAGGGGGCGTGGAAACCAATTTTTCGTACAGTTACTGTCAGTAACTTCACAAACCAAAGTACCAAATTTAAGTCTTATACGACCAAAACCGTCTGAAATAAACCATTTTCATTTATTTGTGGGCGGTAAAAGGGGGCGTGGAAACCCATTTTAAGGACAGTTGTCGACAGTAACCGTACATACTAAATTACAAAATTTTAGCCATATACGACCCAAGCCGACTGAAATATAACATTTTTATTGATTTGGGGGCGGTAAAAGGGGGGTGTGGCAAATTTTTTTCTCAACCATCTCGTACCTGAAACAAATCGACTGCCAAAATTTCAGGTCAATCGGTTCAGTAGTTTTGGAGTCTATAGACATCACACAGCCAGACACACATCGTTTTGCTTTATATATATATAGATATTGATTTGTGGGCGTTAAAAGTGGGCGTGAAAACATATATAAATTGTGTTCATCTCTTGGAGCACCTAAACAGCAAGTTTCACTGTAAAAATGTGCAGAACTCCGGAATTGCCATGATTTCGAAAAAGTGGGCGTATTTATATAAAGACCACGCCCATTTTTTGTACAGTTACCGACAGTAACCATCTGAACAAATTCACCAAATATTAGTTTTTTATGATTGAAGCCGTGAGATATTTTTCTTTTTTTTTTGTTTGTGATCGATGGAGCAAATTTGGCTTGTATGGGAGGTACCACGCCCCCTTCTCCAATCGTTACGAAACCTCACAGGAACACTCTCAAGATGTGGCTTTATTTTCCCTGAAATTTCATAAAGATCGGTTCAGCGGTTTTGGAGTCTATACGTGATATAGCCACATACCCACCCATATACCCACATACCCACATACCCACATACCCACATACATACATCCATTTTTATATATATAGATTGATTTGTGGGCGTTAAAAGTGGGCGTGAAAACATACATAAATTGTGTTCATCTCTTGGAGCACCTAAACAGCAAGTTTCACTGTAAAAGTGTGCAGAACTCCGGAATTGCCATGATTTCGAAAAAGTGGGCGTATTTATATAAAGACCACGCCCATTTTTTGTACAGTTACCGACAGTAACCATCTGAACAAAATTACCAAATCTTAGTTTATTACGATTGAAACCGTGAGATATTTTTTTTTTTTTTGTTTGTGATCGATGGAGCAAATTTGGCTTGTATGGGAGGTACCACGCCCCCTTCTCCAATCGTTACGAAACCTCACAGGAACGCTCTCAAGATGTGGCTTTATTTTCCCTGAAAATTTCATAAAGATCGGTTCAGCGGTTTTGGAGTCTATACGTGATATAGCCACATACCCACCCACATACCCACCCACATACCCACATACCCACATACATACATCCATTTTTATATATATAGATAGAACTGAGTAAGCAGTTGAGCAGTTTGGGGTTATTTATCGCATACCCAAAAAAACAAAAATTCTAAAAATGAACAAAAGTGCTTATAAAATGAATAAAAGTGAACAACTACAATTTTGTCTTTTACAACGTTATTAGCGAGAACGTTTCAATTTTTAGCTCACTTTTTGGTGTTTTTAATTTCCATTATTTTACAAAAGAACCGTTATTTTGAACAGAGTTCGTTTTTTGGTGAAAGCCTATGTCAAAACCAGGGACTTAAGGAACCTAAATGTCAAGTTTGAAGAAAGTCCATCTTGTAGTTTTCACTTGATAAGCGTTCAGACAGACAGACAGACAGACAAACAAACAGACTGTATTTTAAAAAATTACATTTTTGGAATCTACAACGTTCAAAATATTCAGTGCAAAAAGAATTTCGAAAAATTATTCAATGTACAGATTTTTTTTTACAGTTTTATTATATGTATATTAGGGTGGGTCGATTTATTTTTCGACAATTTCCCTATGATTTCCGTATTCTATGGGTTATTCCATGAAAATTTGCCGAAGGAACCATACCTCTATCGTTAAAATCGAGTCCCCTACTTTTTGTTGGTAGATTTTTTCCCAAATTGACGTTCGTATGAAATATTACCTACACGTTCACATCCATAACTCAAAAACTATCGATCGGGTTTAATCGCCAGTAGGCGCGTTAGAAAGGTGAGCTCATTTTTATCAATTTACAAAAAAAAAATCTCCAACATTGGTCCAACGGTTCAAAAGTTACGGGCATTTTTGTCCAAATTTTGGAGCATTTTTCCATTTTTTTCATGATTTTGTCCAAGATTTTGTTTTTTACTACACTCAAATTGAATATTTTTTTTGATAATAGGTTGATAGATACTTTATTATCTCTTAATTTGAATTTTTGTAAAAAAAAATAAAAAGGGAAAAAAAATCAAAAATTTGGTTTTATGTGTTATTTTGTTTTAGCAATATCGCATGAATTAATCAACCGAATTCGATAAATTTGGGCTTAAACTCTTCGTTTTGAATTGTAAATTGAATTAAATAATGGATTGAGCCAAAAAAATGGCCATGAAAGTAATATTCTTGGACAAAATCATGAAAAAAATGGAAAAATGGTCCAAAATTTGGACAAAATAGTGCCCGTAACTTTGAAACCGTTGGACCAATGTTGGAGATTTTTTTGTAAATTGATCAAAATGAGCTCACCTTTCCAACGCACCTACTGGCGATTAAACCCGATCGATAGTTTTTGAGTTATGGATGTGAACGTGTAGGTAATATTTCATACGAACGTCAATTTGGGAAAAAATCTACCAACAAAAAGTAGGGGACTCGATTTTAACGATAGAGGTATGGTTCCTTCGGCAAATTTTCATGTAATAACCCATAGAATACGGAAATCATAAGGAAATTTTTGAATTTTTCACTCCCTACAAATCGACCCGCCCTAATATATATATAATAATAAAAAAACCTGAAAAACTGTTCTTGACTTATATTGTTTTAGCAAGAAATATTAGTCGTGGTATATAATTTAACCAGAACAATCATAGTAATCATATATTTTATTGCTTATTATTAGCGATTACACTTAAAAATTTACTTATTAACATTTCACATGTAATAATTTGTCATGTTTTAAGATCTCTTGAAATATTTTTTATCTTAAGTTTCCAGTTCTTTAACTGAAAATGTTTAACTGGATTCCGAAACTAAATTAAAATAATCTTCTGGGACGTAGATATGATCATGTTTTCAAACGATTTTCTTTGACTCCAGAATTGCGCTCATGTTGAGTTTTTCCACAGTGGCATGCTCGCACTTTAACAACGATTCGATGCAGAAACCACTTAAGTCACTTGACTTATGTTGTTGTATCAATAAAAGAAGATAACAAGGTATTGCTTAAAAAGGAAGAAGTACACAGAAGTGAGTGGATTTTATCTAGATTATGGGTCTACCTTTAAGGAAGCGTTTGCTACAAAAAAACTATGATCGAAAAAAAAATTGACTAATGCTGTTTTTGAAATGACCAATTAAATTATATATGAAAGAATACAATACTTTAAAACTTCAAAACTTTTTTATAGTTGCACAAATTTTGTTTGGATCTTCGGATATCGTGTTTAATGAAATTTATATATTATTTACCTAAAAAAAAGAATATTTAGCGAAAGCACAAAACATTAAGCATTTATAAAAGAGAAATAAATTCAAAATTTGACTTTGTTTTTTTATGCAATACATATAATCTCTCAAAAGTGTCGAAAAATTCTCTTTAAAATCAAATTTGTGAAAAGTTTGTGTTGAAACCAACATATAATTATTATTATGAAACTTGATACATGATGATACTTTCACTTTTACTTTTCCTTACAACTTTTTCAAATCTCACAACACTTCGGAAGAAATGTCAAAGAAAAAATATTACTTTCAATTTTAAATAGAATAAAAAGGTTCAATAAAAAAAAACATTTAAAGCGTTTAAATTAAGGAAAAATTGTAAGTATAAAGTCCAGCTAACAGAAACTGAGTCTTTAAAACAGCTTGCACACGGAAAGAAAAAATCAAGCATTCTGTGCTTGAATCAAGCATTCTGTGCTTGAATCAAGCAAATAGGCTATAAGTACACTCAAGCGTAAATTTCTCAATTCAAGCATTATTTTGCTAGAATTGAGCAAATTTAAAACACATGAAATTGAGAAAAAAAATACTAAATTCAAGTAACATTTGCTTAAAACTCAAGAATTTTTTTTCTACTTTCGAAGCTTATATTAACTTGAAAGGAGAAAAATTTGCTTGATTCAAGTAAACAATTGACTTAGCAATTATTCAAGTAAACTAGAATTTATTTTTCTTGAATTGAGAACAATTTGCTTGATTCAAGTAAACAAAACAATTTGCTGAAAACTAAAATAATTTACTTAATTTGAGAAATTTATTTTCCTTCAATTGAGAACATTTTGCTTCATTCAAGTTAATAATTTACTGAAAACTAGAATAGTTTGCTAGATTTGTACAAAGCAACAACACTTTCGCATGCTTTGTCTAGCGACTCTTTTACAACAACTTAAAGATTTTCATGATTGTTGTAATTCGCTGAATTGTTCAAAGGTCGCCGTGTGGCGACAACTCTGCATTTGCTTAAATTAAGAAAATATTTTCTTGATTCAAGTCTTGTTCCAGGTTCTTGAATCAAGTATTTCATGCTTGTTTCAAGCTGTTTTTATTTTGCTCAATTTTGGCAATAAATGCTCATTATAATTGTTTTTTCTTAATTTTAGTGTTTAGAATTAGTTTTAAATTTTCCTTTATCAAGCAAAATATTTGCTTAATATAAGAATATTATTTCCCTCCGTGTAATGTTTAGAAAACTCCAATTTATTTGACTCTTCTTTAAATGGACTCAACACACTGTGCATTGGCTCGAGAATTAGCTGCAATCGACTGCATTTTTATTAAATTATTCTCATTTTTCAATTGGGAATTTGGAATATTTATTCGCCACTTGCTTGACTCTCATTTAGATTTTTATAAATATCTTTATCTTCGTGGCATTTGCATTATTCTTTTTGTTTTATTATATGACTTTATTACATAACTTCATTTAGCTTGGCCGATGAAGATGAAAGCTGTGTCAAGAAGGCATACCCAGCAGATGTATATCTAAACGAGGTCACGGCTTTAATTAACATTTATTGAATCATGTTATTCTCGCTGTAGCCAGACTTGTGCCAAGTTTTATGCAGCATTTCTCCCCCCCTCTATTTTCTTTCTTTTTTATTTTTTAAAACACTTTGTGAAAGGGTGGCCAGCCAACGTGAATTGTAAACATTTTAAAAAATGTTTGACTAAACTATTTATATAACCAGTAACCCAAAAAAATACATTCTGTTAAGAAAGCACTGGGAATTGATAATTCAATAAGGCCACTTAGGGGATTGTCTAAATTCTTACCAGAAGGTCAGACGGTAAATAAAGAATATTATCTGAGCATTATGTGGTGTTTGAGATAGAAAGTTTGTTGTAAAAAGGCCAGATTTGTGGTAAGAAAACATATAGATTTTACACCACGATAACGCATCATCTCACAAGGCCATCAGTGTAAACAAATTTCTGTCCAAAAGCTCAACTAACGCCATCGAACAAGCATCTTTCCAAAATTCAAATTACTACTTCGAGGCACCCGTTTTCAGTCGATAGAAGACATAATAGAGAATTCGCGCCGAAAACTGCAGTGATTCCAAAAATGCGTTTCAAAACAAACTAAACGACAAATGGCGTTATAACTAGTGTCAGTATAGAAGACAGTTGTATCAACTTGGCGACAAAAAGAATTTGGACAATTCCGTTAAGCGTACATTCAAAACTATTATTTCTTCGGTACGTCCTTGACAGAATGTATGTTTGTTATTAAAGTAAGGTTAGTTTAACCAAGCTGTACTTTTAGTAAATCTCTAGCGGCCGTATTCATTCCATTTGTTATGCACTCGTTAAAAACTGTTTTAGTTAGCCCTTTGTGACGCCATGTTGTATTTCTGCAACATACCATTCAAGGGGATATAGAAATGCAGTAAATGCTAATTGAACGATTTTACGCGGTGTTGTAGGTTAGCAACAAAGCTCCCAAACGATTTAATATCAAATAATCTTACTATCTGGCAACACTTGAATTGTTATTTATTTTTAGAGACGCACGTGTGCAAACCAGTTTTGCGATTCTTGATTTTGTTTACAAAAACCTTTTAAGTGGTAATATACATGTATAACGTTTGTGAAATTTCTGTGTAATAAAGGTAATAATCTATAATTCAATAATCAGTAAAAGTTTTATTGCACAATCAGTTCGTTTTGTATTTGTGGACTGATTTTGCTTTGTTGCATTTATGCAACACTGCGTTGTGCGATAGATTTTTTCCCCATTTTTTTTAAAGTAAAGTGTTTTTATTTTAAGATCAAAATGAGTCGTAAATTGACCACTGAAGACCTAGAACATATACTTTACGAATGGGAAGACAGCGAAGATGGCCTTGACTTTTCTGATGACGACGATGTCATCGATCCGGCATATAAGTTCGAGCCGAACGAGCATGAAAGTTCCGATGAAGAATTGGAAAATTATTTGCAGCCTACCAGCAATGTAGCAACCACATCCGCCGCTGCTATGGTCATTAGTCCTGCAATAGAACCAGATCTAAGGTCCGATTCTCCAAGCACAAGTTCTGCAGCAGCTTCAAAGTTGTCTGATCGTAAGACTAAGACTAGTATCACATGGAAATCGAAAAGTTTACAGTTAAATGATGAGCAACTTCGGTTTCATGGTTCAGAAAAGCTTCCTCCAGAGATACTTTGTTTAGACACTCCATTTGAGATATTTTCATATCTTATTACTGACGATATCATCAATCTACTTGCTGACCAGACTAATCTTTATTCTGTACAAAAAGATGCCAATAAACCAATAGATGTAACTGGTCAGGAAATACGTCAGTTTATTGGTATAGTATATTTTATGTCAATTGTTCATATGCCAAAAGTAAAAATGTATTGGTCAGAACACATAAGCTTTGAGCCGATACGAGAGACTATGCCGTCGAAACGATTCGAATTAATTAGACAGTTAATTCATTTTAACGATAATAGTAAAATGCTACCATACGATCATGTTGCTTCTGATCGATTATATAAAATTCGGCCTATGTTAGAGGCACTCAACCACAACTTGAAAAAAGTTCCATTTGAAGCCCATTTATCTGTTGATGAACAAATGTGTTCAACAAAAGCCCGAAGCATGCTAAAACAGTATCTACCTGACAAACCTCATAAATGGGGATTCAAGCTGTTTGTTATATGTGGTGTATCTGAGTACGGTTATAAATTTGAAGTTTATAGTGGCCAAGAAAACAGGTGCGCAACTAATGAGCCGGACTTAGGGGCATCATCTAATGTTGTAGTCCGCCTTGCTCGTGAAGTGCCTACCAATCGGAACCACCGCATTTTTTTCGACAATTACTACACCTCAATCCCTCTTATTGAATATTTGTCAAGTCGTGGCATTTTAGCTTTAGGAACTATAAGAAAACCCCGTATTCCCATTTGTAAGCTGCCAGACGAAAAAGCTTTTAAAAAAGAACAACGCGGTACATCTATAGAACAGGTCGGAAATTACAATGGGGTTGATGTAGCTCTGGTTGCTTGGAGAGATAATAAAATCGTCACCTTAGCATCAAATTTTGCAGGAAAAACCCCAACAACTACAGTTAAAAGATGGGACAAGTCGGGAAAGAAATTCGTTTTTATTGAGCGCCCTTTTGTTGTTTCGGAATACAATCGACATATGGGTGGTGTAGATATTTTAGACTCGGTTATGGGCCACTACAAAATAAAACTAAGAAGCAAGCGTTGGTATATACGTATTTTTTACCACCTGTTAGATATGGCTATGTGTAACGCATGGCTCTTATATCGACGAATAAAAGCTGAAAAAGGATGTTCAAGTAAAATCCTTAGCTCTGCTGAATTCAGAATTGATGTAGCAGAGACGTTATGCAAATATAAAACTGTTAACAGGTTAAAACGCAAGAGTGATATTGAAAGCCAAATTCAAGACAAAAAGAGGAAGGGTCCGGCACAACATGCTCCTCCAAAAGATGTAAGGTTGGACCAATACGGGCACTGGCCGGTTTGGATGGACAAAAGGATGCGATGCAAGTTTCCGGACTGCAAGGGTTATACACAAACAAGCTGCGAAAAATGTGGTATTAGTTTGTGTTATAATAAGCAAAATAATTGTTTTAAAAATTTTCATACCTCTTAAAAATAAGTTTAATTTTTCACTGCTTTGAATGCAATGTTGCATTTCTGCAACACAAAGTTTTTTAATAAAAATAAATACTAAATTTAAAAAAAAAAATTTTAATTATTATTTCCGTCAATAGTATCATATTTGTCACCTGATATTTATAAAACAAAATGTTTTTACGTCCTTGCGCCACAAAGGGTTAGAACACAAACTATCCCTTAAAATGCTCTTTATGCATAAACGTACTTTAAGAGCATATTAAGCAATATGGGAATTTTTTAAAAACAGTAAGCAACACTTCATCAGCTGACAGCTTAACGAAGGAATTTGACGAAAAACAGACTTTTTGTCGCCAGATAGCTGATTTTTACAAGTAACTGTCTGACCAGAATCATGTCGTTGTCGTGTCGGTGAGAGAGAATCGCTAAGAGTTGGCCTAGAATTGTAGCGTTGGCTTTGTCGTTTTGCTTTTATTCAATCTGCCATTGTTGATTTTCTTGAATTTGCTTCAGTGTTCTCATCGTACTCCGATTGAACTAATAATTACTCCACTTCCATTTAATACATTACTTTTTGCAATACTCTTCATATAAATTTACTGCATTTTCAACTGAAGGCTACTCCTATCATTATAAGAGCAAGCAGGAACACTGTTTACTCGCTACATTGGTTGACATATTCTTCAAATTTTGTTAAAATATGGCAACATTTTTAGAGAGAAGCTGAGAGAGCTATCAAATAAACGACAAAGTCAAAATAGAAATAGAAACATTTCTATCTTGGCGTTTTCGTTGTCGTATTCTGCCGCAATTTTCTCCCATAAGGTTTGCATTGTCTCTGCCAGCGCTCTGCCTGCCGACACGACAACGACATGATTCTGGTCAGACAGTTATGTGAGGTATTAAAAAAGCAAAAAAAGTGAAGTGAAAAGTAAACAAAAATATAAAAGCAATGGACATGTTCCATATTTTGATCATCTTCGCTTTAGTGGAAGAAGAGGATCCTGTTCCAAAGCGTCGAAAAATGTTTAGAGCAAGGATCAACCTCTTTGAACAAAACAACGAAGAGGAGTTCCGGAAAAAATAAAGATTCAGCAAAACCAGTATGCGATAAATAATAAATATGCTAGCAGAAGATGTCGATGGAGGCAAAAGGGGTGGAAAGATACCACCGGAGTTGCAAGTTCTCTCTGCAATTAGCTGTTCAAATAGGAACGACGTTCAGTATGATTTTGACGATCGTTAAAATACTCTTAGAACGTTGATGCTAATATATGTTTATGCATAACAAAAAGTTTTTCACAATGTAACTATCGCTAAAACAGGTTTATAAATACGGGGGTAGATGTCAAGCAGTGATTATTATACTCTTCGTATAATCCATTACTTTGTTTCTCATATGTTGAGGTGAATTTGCACAAAAACCTTATTTGACAAAATATATTTATACCCCCAAGTTTAAAAAACGTAATAGGGATGTATTAACTTTGTCACTCCATTTGTAGCGCCAATAAGGAGGCGTGGCAGGTATCAGCATCACCTTCGGACCCAATAAAAATCACGTCTACCTCCCATACAAAGTGAGTTTACCAAAACGGTAAATCTCTTTTAGTTCTGCAAAAATTAATCTAATGACTTCAAATTTTGCACAATTGATATATACCTTAAGTATGAAATTTAGAAAAATCGAATGAAAACCACGGCTACCTCCCATATAAAGTAAGGTTACCAAAATGGATAAATCTTTTTAAATTCCACAAGAATTATTTTAGTGAATTCAAATTTTGCACGCATTAAATTTGTAAAAGTCGAATAAAAATCACGTCTACCTCCAATACAAAGTGAGTTTACCAAAACGGAAAAATCTCTTTCGATTCCACTTTAAATATGAAATTTGTAAAAATAAAATGAAAACCACAGCTATCTTCCGTGACTTTATGAAATCAGTAAAATCCCATTAAATTCCACAAAAATTACTACAATGGCTTACAGTTTTTCCAATTAGTTTAAATCTTAACTATCCACTCGATGTTTGAAATTAAAAAAAAAACTAAGAATTCCGCCCACCTTTCATACAAAATGAAGTAATCATAATAGTAAAACCTTTATAAATTAAAAAAATAAATTTAATGTTTGAACTTGATGTTATACACAAAAGTTTTAAAAAATAAAAAGGACTGTGAGTTTCAAATGTAAAATATTTGGATAAAAACTGTGACCAATTAAACGTGACATTAACAAAATAATACAACATTCAAGACTTCAAATATTTTGAAATACGGCAGTGGGGGTATTTTAACTTCAGGTCCAGTCGAAGATAATTCCTTACTAGTTTTTAATTAATTTTAGTATTGAAAAGCTCCTTCCAACTTATACTTAACATTATTGTTAACAAAATTCGAGTAAATCTATTATTTTATTTATTCAAAATATAGAAGTAAAACTTACTCTAAAAGTAATATAAATAAATATCCAATATGTGTGAAAATTATAGAATGGTTTAAAGAACTTTTAAAAACTCGAAACTTTTTAAGTAATCAAAACTCAGCAATTGAATATTATCCCTATATAGGGTAAGTGCCTTTTTTTCTAAAAGTATCTTTTAAACTGATCAAGATAATAATTTTAATATAAAAACTCAGTTGAAAACATATTTGTGCAATTTATTCGGATTTTATTTTAAAAACAAACTAGGTACACAACAAAATTTCGGTATAAAAATTCGCAGTTTTTTGTAAATTGTGAATATTTTTAGCTGATTCAATTTTTCAATTTTCAATTTTTTGAACACTTAACTCAGTATTGATCTAATCAAAATATTTTATATATGTTTTTTTTAATGTTTTTTTTTTAACATTTGTTTACGAAAACGAACTTTTTATGATAAGTAAAAAAACTCCAATTAGTTTTCCCTTTCTGTCTTAGATTCAATTTCTTCAATTTGTGACTGTTATGTAAAAAATATTTATTTGGTGTAAATGGATCATGAACTGTTTAATACCGAATAAAAATATGAGCGGGTGAACAGCGGCCGATCAGCGGTCGATCATGGGCCGTACGGTCGTACAAGCCTAAAAATAATCCAAAAAGCCCAGCGGCCGAAAGTTGGGTCAAACGGCCGTTCAAGGCCTAAATTAAGTTGTACGGCCGCAATATGTCCGTAGTCCTGCAAACGACCCTTGTACGACCCTCGTACGACCGAGAAAAATATTTCAAATTAGGACTTGTAGGGCCGCTGTTTGGCCTTAGCTAAAAAAGTTTTTATTTTTACTCGGGAACTTACCTTTTCGGTTTGCTACAGTTCTGTTATACAGCCATACAAAATGTTATAATGCAAATAAAGCAATTTTTCAGCATTTACACCTTTATTTAACATGCACAAAATCACAATTGTGTTGCCAAAAATAGTTGGCATTTCTAACCTATTCCGATTCTTTTTTTTAGCCGATGCACAGTGGACGGAAAAGTGTATTTTTTGGCATTTGACGGTCAGAAAACTATAACATCTAAGCGAATAAAAAAATTTTTAAGCAGTTTCGGCGTATGAAAGAAAAAACATAGACCTTTAATCTGAAATGTTATAATTAAATCCGCAATATATTTTTTCTTCAATTTTTTTGGGTGGGAAGTTGATTTTTTGAAAATTTTTATATATTTTATGGCGTTGGCTTTTTTGGATGTGTTCTTTATTTTGTGGAGAGACAAGTATGAACCAAGGTGATATCTCAAAACACCCATATTTCCTGTGCAGATGTGCGGCTTTATACATAAAAAATGTGCACAAAAAGGGTTCTACTTGTTAACCTATTCAGATTTCTACCTATGGCGATACCTGCATTAAATGTATGATTATGCATAAATATGACAATAACAACACATGATTAATGCGTTCACGTGGAAATGTGAAAAATACAGCAAACGAAATGCACATACAGGGTTGCCAATATTCGAAGCGCCCATCTGGCAACACTGTAACTTTCCGCAGTGATGCCAAATCGACTAATGACATACCGCGTTTGAAGCGTCATTCCAAGCAAATGTTTACAATGGAACAGTACACGCCACGCGAACGCTCTAAAATTGTTGAAATTTACATTCAACAATACAAGTCAATAGTGAAAAAAATTATCATGAGCGATGAAGCTCATTCTCAGTTGAACGGAAAGGTAAACAAACAAAATTGCCGTATTTATTTTTTTTTTTTTTTTTTTTTTTTTTTTTTTTAATCAATAAATAAATATTTATTTATTTAATTTAATTATCATGTTCACATATAAGACAAAGTCTTTTAAATGCAGTAAGAAATCAAAGAATAACAAATAGTTATAACCAACAAATAAATAAAAACAAAAAAATTTTAATTTACTTATTTTAAATTAAAAAAAAAGAAAAAAATTGTAAACACGACTAAATTTAACTTTAAATTTTAAATTTAAGTTATAATCAACAAACAAATGCATTTGACTCAAGAAATTAAATTTAGTTATAAGTTTCAATTTTAACAATAAATTATAATTGAATTGAATTTAGACTTATGTATAAATTACCTTTAAGGAACTTTATCCAAAAATTAAGAAGATAACATTAATAGAATAGAAAATAGAAGAAAGAAGAAAGATAGTATCAAGAAAAGTGTTGGAATATTGCATGCTTAAAGTTGTGCTTATTTCGGATACTTTTGATTCTTGAAGGTAGCGAATTCCACATTCTGATAGCGTTCACAAAAAAGAGTCTGTTAGAATTCAAAAAATTGTATACAGGGATTACAAGGTTCATATTTCTGGTCGATCTACAAAACTGTAACTTATTAAATAAGTAATTAGGAGTTTGTGTATAAATCAAGTTATGCAAAAAAATACAGTCTCTAGCATCCAAATAATTGAAAATATTGCAACCAAGTACTCGATTGCTCAAATGACTTATACGGTCAAACTTTTTAAGACCATAAACGTATCTGACAGCATTATTAAACACAAGTTGTAACTTAAGCTTTGACCTCGAATCAAGCTTACTGTATACAACTTCTGAGTAGGAAATTATTGGCATTATGAGTTGAACCACTAGCTTTCTTCTAGTCTCAACAGGCACAAATGATGCAGTTCTTCTCAGGTTCCGTAGGATATAGTAAACTTTACAAACAACAGAGTTTATATGATCTTCACAGGAAAGTGAGGAGTTAATATAGTAACCGAGATTTTTAACTTTACCTATAAATTTCAAGTCGACTCCATTCAGAAAAATGGCTGGTATATCAGAAAAAGAGTATCTAGACTTAAAAATCGGCATAACAAATGATTTAAGAGGGTTAAGATTAAGCTTATTAGCTTTAGCCCAATCTACTATTTTACTCATGTCTTCATTTACCTCAATACATAAATCATCAACAAGAGTATACATAAATACATAAATCATCAATTTATGCCACTGAAAATCCACAAGAGATTCAAGATTCAAGTTTGTACCTCTTCACGATGCAAAAGTCACTGTTTGGTGCGGCGTTTGTGCTAAAATGCTCATTGGGCCGTTCTTTTTCGAAGATGATAATGGCCACAGAGTTACTGTCAATCAGGAGCGTTATCGCGATATAATAAACAATTTGTTCATGCCAATCGTTCGTCGAAAGCGTATCAGGCACTACTGGTTTCAACAACGGCGCGCCACCACACACAAGCCGCACTACAATCGATTTTTTCAAGTAATTGTTCCCTGGCCGTTTGATGTCAAAAAATGTTGATTTCGATTGGCCGCCAAGATCACCAGATTTAACGCCTCCAGACTTCTTTTTGTGGGGTTATTTGAAATCAAAGGTTTACGTCAACAAGCCAAAGACCCTAGAAGAGCTGAAAACCAACATCCGTCAAGAAATAACCGCCATTCCCATCGAAATCTTGAAGAAAACCATGGAAAATGCTGCAAAACGGGCACAATATGTCGTAGAGGCCAATGGCGACCATTTACGAGATATTATATTCAAGAAATAATGTAAGCAAATCTACTTGAACCCAATTAACTGATATTCATGACGAACAGACAAAAAATTGCGGTTTCTTTGATTTATTTAAAAATAAAATGAGCGCTTCGAATATTGGCAGCCCTGTATAAAAATAAATTAGTTCATATAAGGCCTACCTCATTTTGAAAAAGTGTTCTACCGGCGACGAATGGCGGTTATAGTATATTTGGGAAAAAGTTTTTAAATACTTTCAGCTGTCTAAAAAATCCAATCAAGCTCTGACGTTGTACGACCTTGTATGCGTTTTCTCAAGATTAGTTAAAAAAATAGACTTAAAAATTATCGCCAAAAATATTTAAAAGTATATGTATATTATCACTACTTTTAAAATTTGTCAAGACACATTTTAACTAACTTCATTAAAAAAAAAAGTTGTGCAAAAACGTTGCACCGTTCAAAATTTACAATTCTCGAAAGTTCAATAAAATATGTAAAAAATTTAAATTCTTAATGGACCTTCACATTTTTGAGCTGTTCTATATCTTTTCGATGGCCTATGAACCTGCAAATGCACGTTTTTTAATTAAAGTTTGCTCAACAAAACTTTATCATTAGATTTTTGACACAGTGCCGATTCCGATTAATCGGTCGAGCACTACATCAGACAAGAATTTTTCGAATCCAGTTTTTGACCCTGTCGCAAAATGTACGCAAATGTTCAAGAGAAATACATAAATGTACATTTATAATACGGTGTTCAGTGTTTCGATTTCCGACTTGTTTCGATAATGGCTTCATAGTAACCTTTAATTTGCCTCTCATTAAATCCCAGCGTTTGCTGGAACTTGAAAATAGCAAATAAATTTTCTGAATAAAATCAAAAAATGTTTTTGGTGCCATAGAAGATTTAATATGAATGTTAAATATTTAAGATTTAACTCCACTATTTACTCCTAAACTATTGCCCTATTGCCATCATTTTCTAAGCATTGGCCATGAAAGTTTTAAATATTTAAGGGCGCGTTTATAGTGCCAGCTGGGCCGGACCGAGCTGGAAACGCGTCCTGCTTAAAGCAGCTGGAAGTGCGTATAGAGCGCGCTTGTCGCTGGTGACTTGTTTCTGCTGGTTTTGGACTATTTGGGGTTTGTTTGTATATATTAGTTTTTTTTTGTTTATTTTTGCAACAGAAGCATCAAAAAAGCCACATGAGATCGTTTATTCATTTTGCTTTCCTCAAACCAGCGGACAAGTGCAGAGACGAAAATGCGAAAATCACTGCTGAAACGAACTTCCTGCAACTGCAAGTCGTTTCAAGTCACTTGAGGTACCAGCTTATTTCGACTTTTTTTGCAAGTGTTTTCTGCTGGTTTTTGTTGCCTTCTTGTTGTGTTTTTATTTCAAATTTTTTTTAGACAAAAAAGAAGATCGTAGAAAGAACGCACATTAAGAAAACGTACATCAGCTGCTGGCCCAAGATTTTTTGATGCTATGACTCAGCTAAAACGCACTTCAAGCCGCATGAAGCCACTTGATCATCCAACTGGTTTAAACTTTTTTAAATTTTTTCTTTAGGTTTTGTTTTTGTTGAATTATTTTTGATTTTGCAACAAAACACTACAAAGCTGCTTTAAACAAAGTTGTTATCTTGTTGCTGCAATTTTTGTTTCTTTACTTTTGTGTACAAAATCAAATGAAAAGGAAGAGCGCACATAAGAAAATTTGATAATTTTCTATTATCTGTTTTAGATGAAACGTACTTGCAGCCTCTAATTGACGAATTGCTTCACTTGCTGGTTTAGCTTTTTCACTATTTCTCTTTCTTTTTTCTGTGTGATAGAAATTTATCTTCGTTGCTTCTTTATAATGCTGTATTTGTGCGTATTTTTTGCGGGTAAGAAAATACAGCATAACAACTGAGCGCAATTTCGTGTTCTTGTGTGCTTATTACTTTTCTTGTTGGTCTTTTTTGTTGCTATCATGTGTTCTTTGTTGCCTTGAATGAATCAATTCTCCAGCTTTCCTTCTCAGTTCGGGTCGGTCCAGCAACAAGTCGCCACTATAAACGCGCATTAATCCATTTTTTCGAGCTCTTCCAGTATTGCATATGGTAGAGATTCTTTAGTCCAATTGTACCGCTTTCATCGATTGATGTATTGCAAAAATTTGACAACAAAAGAAAAAATTAATTGATTGTTTTCACATGCAAATTTGTCGCTTTGACGAATAGCTACTAGTTTTTATCGTTTTAGGACGAGAAAAATTTGTTCGTGCAGTCACGGCTTTTAGGTACCTAAGGCATAAGCCGTTGAGGGCTGCGAGCCCTATCTATTAATATCTATTAACTTCGGCCAAGTCGAAGATAATTCCTTACTAGTTATTGTTTATTTTTGAAATATATGCAGTCATGGGCGTCCACAGGATTTGTTATAGGGGGGAGGTGGCAAATGCATAATTAGATCTAGAATGAACATAAACAAAATGTAACCTATATAATGCTGTTTACTACGATTTTTGGTACTAATTTTGTTAACATAATACGCACACTACACCGGTTAATACACGCTTGTTCAATAAGAAAATCCAATATATTTTAAAGATGGTGTTAAAATCTTTCTCGTATTATGTTCGATATATTTTCAAATTTAATTTTATTTTTTATCATGTAATAAATTTCAATAATTTTTTGCTAAAGCAAATATTCTTTATAGTTTAATAAATTAATAATCCTCCGTGAGGCCTATATATTAAAAGGAAGTAGTATTAATTGCTATGAGCCCTAAGTTTTCAATTTTTCAAATGAGAATACAAAAATTTCATAATATTAAATCATAACTTTTTTTGTTGGAAAACTGAAAAAACCAAACTGTTAGGCTATTTTCTAACTTTGGAAGCCTTTAATTCCTCAAGCAATTACGAGCGGACCGAAATTTTTGAGATTTGAATTTAGGAGCTCAAAATCTATATCATCCGCAAAAATTAAAAATTTGAGTTGTCACTATTCTTGAAATGTTCCCCGCATGCTAAGAAAAAATATGCTATATTTTTCATTAAATCTCACACCGCATTGACACCAATCTAAAGAGTATGATCTAAAATTTTATTTTTAAAGTTCAGAAAATTCTCAAATTGGGTGAGCGCCACTAAATAACGTGAATTTGAAGAAGTAAAAAATGGATGTTTCAAGTTGAGTTTTCTATTAAGATTTAAGTCATAAAAAACTTTTGATTATAACAAATTCTAATGTAAAATCGTTTGGTTAATCCGAAATTGCTATCAGATTTTTTCAAAAATTAGTCCTCGATCCAAAATTGGCGTACTTTATTAAATTTTTAATTAACTTTTTAATTAAAAGCTTTGCTCTCGCCTAGATTGCTGCAACTTTCTGAAATCTAAATGCTGCAGGATTGTTTGTCATTTTATTCAAATAGGAAAAATTTAAAAAGCATCCTAATTGTATCATCTTTATGATAGAAAAACGAGCTGACTTTTGGACAAACAATATTTTTTTTTGTAAAATGTATTTACTTTGTCTTCTGCTCGTTTACAATGACTCTAAAAGATAAATTTGCCTTTAGTCAAACCTTATATCGATTATTGAATTAAATGCCAATTGCCATCTGTTGCTACGAAGAATAATCTTCAACTAGTAAGGGATATCATTCCTTATCATTCGTCAATTTCTCGTAAGAATAACTTCGTAATATCTTTTATTACATTCGTCTTTTTTACCATTTTAAACGAATTAAAAATAATATTAGTGGAAGCAAAACCATGCGTACGTTGACCGTACACATTATTCATAGAATGTACGAAGTTTAAGTTGAGTTTAAAAAATGGCGTTATAAAAAATCGCAAAAAAAAAAATAAAAAATGGCCAAGTAAAAATTTCCCAAAAAATATAATGAAAAATCGCAAAAAAAAAAAAAAAAAAAAAAAACTTTTTTAAAGAAAATTAACGTATATAAATATATGCGAAATTCAGTATTTTTCAACCGCGTTTGCAAAAAAAAAAAACACGTGAGAGCGGTGTCGAATTCGCGATAAAAACGCGTAATATGAAAACGGCCTAACAGCAACGGGTACAACATACTATTTGTAAATGCATGGCTTAGCTAAGCTTTATTTATAAATGAACTTAAAAAATATTTTTGTATTCTCTTCAAACTATATTAAATACATAATGAACATATCGTCGTTTGAAATAAAAAAAGTAAGTTACAAAAAATTCAAAATCGTCTTTTTGATTGATTATGATGCACCGTATCAAAATACATGTTCCGCAAAATTTTACTCTTCTACTGCTAAAAACGACGTTTTTATTCTAAAAGCCCTAAGTTTAAGCGTAACTTACAATTCATAAAGTTTTTTGCTCTCTTAAAACTTTTTAATTTAAAATTTTTATTTTAATATGACGATATTTAAAAAATGTTCACAGCCTAGGGGGGCAAGTGCCCTGTGGACGCCCATGTATGCAGTTGAATAAGATGACGTTCTCCAGTTTTTAGCATTTTTCGGTTAGGTTATCAAGAAACTGTGAATCATTTCAGCTCGTCAGAAACAAACAAAATTACTTATTTAGGTTAAAATAGTAAAGGGTCCGCCAAATAACTTTTTTTTGAAAATTCTACAAAAACAAAAACTACTGAATATTTTCTCAAATTTCTTTTTTTATTTGAAAGTACAATCCTTCCGGTTAATAATGGAAAATAATTTCGTTAAAATAGCTGCCTCGGCTGGCCATGCAGTAGCCTACACGATCGGTTAAATTTTTAAGCACATTATCGATTGTGTACAGCTGTATTTCACCAATGGCTTCACGAATATTGTCCTTTAAAGCGTCAATTGTCTCTGGCTTGTCGGCGTAACACTTATCTTTGAGGGCACCCTACAAATAATAGTCCAACGGTGTCAAATCGCAGCTCCGAGGTGGCCAAACGACATCAGCTCTGCGGCTGATAATGCGATCTTCAAAAACAGGGCTCAAAACATCGAGTGTAGCTTCGGCTGTGTGGCACTTAGCGCCGTCCTGTTGAAACCAAATGTTGCCAATATCCTCCCCTTCAATTTTTGTGAACAACATGGCCCCGATCGCCATTGACTGTAACGGCCACTCCTTGCTCATTTTCGAAGAAAAATGGCCCAATTATGCCTCTGGACCAAAATCCGCACCAAACAGTGACTCGTTTTGGGTGCAGCGGCTTTTCAATGTATGTGTGTGGGTTTTCTGTGCCCCAAATGCGAAAACTTTGCTTGTTTACATACCCGCCAAGATCAAAATGAGCTTCATCTGAAAAGATGATTTTTTTGGCAAAATCGGCATCTTCTGTAAGTCTGCCCACTTCCCAGCGTTGTTCAAACGTATACACAACCATATTCGTTCAGCGGAAGAATAAAACTAATTATCTGTCAAATCAGACATAAGCTAAGTGTTACCATTCACGAAATAAGCACTAGTTGAAAAAAAAGTTAGATGGCGGACCCTGTATTATCATCAACTTCATACACACATATATCTTAAAAATATTTTCCATTAACTAAATTATCAAAAAAGACACCGAGACTACTCAAAACAATTTAATTCTACTCCATACAACTAATATTTAATCTACTCAAACTTAATTACTGCCTCTTCTTTACTACTCAATTCAACGGCTGGCAACTCTGAAATTATTTGCTAACTGATAGAGTCGCGAATCTTTAAACAACACATTAACGCATTTTAATTAAATTTTCTTTGCTACTTCATGCTTGCTTTGTTCTACTTTATTGTGCTTTCCTTTCTTCTGCTGTTTGCTGTTTCCACAGCTGAGGTTCAACACCCATGAACATTGCTGCGTTAGTTGCTATCCAGTAGCAACAATGTCAAAGTTCAACTTTAAAGTGGATGAATTGTGGTTGACTGTGGACATTCATTCATTCATTCATTACTCCCGCATAACCGAAGTGACCGAATATAAAGAATGACTGGCGCAAAGCATAACTCAAGATAATTACGTGTGATGACATAAAACAATGATGACGATGATGAAAATGACAATAATGATGAAACGCTGTGCTGAATTATTTACAACGTGGGCTTCACTTGAGAAATTGTGAAATTGTTAAACCGAAGAGGAATTATAAAAAAGCAGGGTAGGCGACACACGAGCCAGAGTGAGTAAGAATGTTTGACAAAGGGCAAGAATAAACGGCACCACGTGGCTTCATTGCAATTTAAAGAGTGCCTGCTTATTAGCTTTAATGAAGTAAAATGTTTGAACTAGTGGCTTGAGTGGCTCAGTTGTTGACAACTACTCTTGATGGATGTTCTTAATCGTGGATACAATAAAAGTAGGCACGTTAACTACAGAACAACACTTATTTCGGTCAATGTTGCATTAGTGGTTGATGATATTGATGGATCAGATTACTTAGGGAGAAGCGGTGAATGACTTTACGATACGTTTTTTATTTATTTCATTGATGTCTTGTTTAAGTACAAAAAACAAAGGGGGTTATGTGACATTTAGTTGCAAAACAGTGTCAACTCCAAAAAATAAAAAAAAATTGAAAGTGATTGTATAATGTTTGGTGGTTGAAAACACATATATATCATGTATTTTTAGTTATTTAAACAGATCTATTCCTTAAAAAGTTATATCAAAAAACCATACTTAGAAGAAAAGCGCTTCTATTCTTTTACGTTTATTTTGCATACAGTGTTTATACAATGCTTGTAATGAGTAGCGAATTAAGTCTATTCCAAATAATTGCGCTTATTTTAATGAAATTCTCAATAGAGAATGGTACTACCTACACTGTATCTACCCTGTAATAGGTTTGGAAGAATTATTTTTAGAGGTAAGCTTAATAAATTGTTTTACTAAATCGTCCTTTTACAGTTGTTTGGTGTCAAAACAGTTCTATTCCATTTTAATTAATTTAATAAAAACTACTTTGTTTACGTTATTGTGCTTTATAATAACTATACGCTAATGAAACAGAATGCTGTAACAATATACAAAAACCTGGTAAATTTTATGCGAACTGCAAAGTGTATCAGTTTTTCTCTATTTTCTAAAAAGTAAATAGAATGGAAAAGGCCTCGGTTTGCAACTAAACGACACATATATAAAATTTCATGTTTGGATCTTCTCTTGGTTGTGTGTTTGGTTTCCAAAATAGTCAAGAAATAGGGTTTATTAAGCTAGACATCTTAAACCTGAATTGAACTGTTTTCTCTTCAATTTCTATTAAAAGCATATTTTTGATATATTTCAAAGCAAAGATTTCTAGAACATTTTCCTGCATTTTACTATAAACAATTTACTATGAAGAAAAAAGCTCACAAATATACAGTTTTGTTTCTTATTTTCTTGCCTATCTATTACTATATTAGTTTTATCGTCTGCTTGCACGCATTTATTCCAACTTCACGTAGTTATACAGCGTTGCTCGATGTTTTAATTGAATACAAGTGGAAACAAATGAACTTAAATTGATTAAATTTGATTAGGTTTTGAACTAAAAAGTTGAATTGGTGACGGAATGCAATTATTTTTAAGATATTGTGGGAGTGTTGTTTTTCACTCAAGAAAAACATTTGGAATCGAAAGAAAATGTACGTCATGTGCGCTTTTAGTCTTTTCTAAACACTTGCGACGAAAGAACAAACTGCTTATATCAATAAAAAAAGAAGACGAATCCGATGTATGAAAAAACATTTTTTAGCATATCTTCTACAATTCCTACATCATTCGGGTATATGGTAAAATGCATTGCTTTCTAACAGAGTAACATTTTTTTCAAAAGTTCCTATTAAATTCTACGATCAAATATTTCTTGGCATTAAGAGTGGCCAAGTGCTCAATTTTTATTTAAAATAGGAGTAGCTATGAAATTAATTTTCAGCAAGCTTGATTAACGTTAAAGTAATTCTGCACAAGAAAGATATCTTTTTGAGTACTTTTCCGTACTTTTTTTATGAAATTATGGTATACATTTTTTCTTTTCAAAATATTGATTTTGAAGTTAATTGGTTTAATGATATATTAAATTTAAAACATGAATTCAATTGCGAGCTTTAGATCAAGTAAGTTTTTCAGAAGGCAACAACAACAAAAACGACAACTCTGTTATAGAGTCAATCACCTACAGGCCGGTTACACAGGCCTGTGACAGTGAAAGTGCGAAAGAATACGTGTACTGTTCGAATGATTCGTAAAATTTCGAACTTTCATGCTAGTAGCAAGAGGTGCTACAAATGCACGTGAAGGTTCATTAAAAAAATTCCATTGAATGCGAAGGTTCTCGCTGCTATTGCAGTTTGCGTGTGCTTTACTTGTTGTTTTTTTTGCTTTTAATTGTAAACAAGTTATTAGTGTTGCTTAATGTACGAAATCGACGAAAACCCGAAATAAACCCACCAAAAGTAATTAAAAACAACAGTGATATCCCTCTTTTTGACATACACTGGCCGCTGCTGTCAAAATCCATTGGCTCTGAAATTTCGTTGCCAGTAGCAATGAAAGTGGCATGAAAGTGAATCCAGTGTGAGTGTATTTGTAAAATAGTGTGAATGTATTGAGTTTTTCGAACTACAGAGCCAGTATACTGGCCTGTGTAGCATGCCTGTTAGCTGACTAGACAGTCTGTTTCGGAAATCGCTACATTTTCCTCTTCAGTAGTCTTTGACTGATTAATTGTCAACTGTGATCAACTCACTGTTTAAATTAGTATATGACTGCGCAGATTTTGGAATTCATTCTTTTGAATTGTATGGCTGCCAATCATATGACATTTCAAAGCAGTAGGCTATTTATAGATCACCGCCATCAACTCTACCAAGGTTGCCATCTGTTCTAGTTGCTTCCTTATTTATTTCAATATTCATTGGTGTTCGATAGTTTGTCGAAATGTACCATAGAAATGAAACGAGTTTTAGGCTTCGCCAGAAACAGACTGTCTAGTCAGCTAAGTGATGGACTTCTATACAGAGTTGTTGTTGTTGCCTTCCTAAAAACTTACTTGATCTAAAGCTCGTTATTTAATTCATGTTATTAATTTTTAAGTTTTTAAAAAAAAAAAAATGTATATTAAATTATTCAAATATATCTAAAAATTTTTTGTTTGTCTGTCTAGGGCTTTCAATCCCGGTATCATGAATCAATTCTAAGCCCTAAATCCTGGAATTTTATTCACAAAAATTATATAAAAGTTTTCAGCTACAACAAATGCAACGATGTTTATTTTTTATTATTGAAATCTCCTTGTTCTTTTTATATCTCTCTATACACTTTGAAAGACTATTTTTTAGTTTGTTTTGGTTGTGATCTTAAAAGACTGTTTACTAGGCTATTCAACTTTCATAGAATTTTTAAAGTAGCAATAGTTATATTACTATACTATAGTTTTTTTACTATGAAGAGAATATTTTATTCGCATCAAACTTTTAACTAACCGCTAACAAATTTATTTTAATGAGAAGTTTTTCTTTTCTTTTCTAAAGATAAATGCATGTTGTTTGTTTTGTTGAATTTATTTACTGTTTTTATTTTTATGTTTATAATATGAAATATTGTTTGATATTTTTAAATATTTTTTTTTCATTCTGAAATAAATGTTAAACTTTTCTGAAATATAAAAATATCATAACTTTTTATTAAATTAGCTGATTATATATTTTAAATATTTAAAAATTTAGCAAATATCTTTAATGAAGTTTTATAAATGAATTTTTATAAAAAAAAATCATGATACCGTAATCGTTATTTTCTAGTTTAATTTTTTTTTGGTCTGGTTTATTCAGGTGATGTATATTGTTCAATCAAAAAATTTACGGAAAAACTTCTAAAAATTCAAAACGGGATTTCAGAACTCTACTAAATCTTCCAACTATTGCTGAATTTTTTCCTTATATTCTTTTTAGTACGTTAAAACTGTTTCGTAGCCCTTGCCAAAATTTATAATTATGATTTCGTCTTCGTTCTCTTATAAACTTTTGAACGTTTTTGAATATTTTAAGTATAAATAACGATAACGTTTGGATTTCTATTTAAAATATCAAAACAGAAAAAAATTAATATGCAATTCTTTTTAAAACAATAAAAGAAATTAAAAGAAAGAAAGAATTAAAAATTGTCCCTGCATTTACAGAATCATGAATTTTAAGTCCAGAAATCCCGGTATTTGCCAAAACCCATCGGGACTGAAAGCCCTAGTCTGTACCTCTGCTATCAGGCGAAAACTATTTGATTTGTTTTAACATAACTTTGAAAATTATTTTCTTGCACCACGCGATTTTGGCCATGATTTACCACACACCATGCCTCCGATTTGCTTCAAAATTTGATGGTAAAAAAGTCAAAATTTTAGCTTTTTGTAAGCATAATCAAAAATTCGGCATTTTTCATCAAAAACCTATCCAACCTCTTGCCACTTTCAATTCCCTTTTTTCCTACCTTTGAGGAATAACAACCAAGTTTTCTTTTGAAATTTCGCTCCATATCTGCTTTGACTTTTTGTAAATTGCATTTTAAAATGATCTGAGCATATAATTCCGGAAGTCTTTTGATTTTGAAACAACTTCTAAATACAAGAAAAATTTCTTTTCCCGATATACAACATGTTTAAATATATAAACATTATATCCGCACCTCCCCGCACTTTAAGATTTTTGCTTTCCAAAACTATGATAATTATTCTGAAATATATAAACAAAATTGGAAAGGTATATTTGGGTGTTAGTATTTTCATTCATTAAACATTCAAAACATTTTAATTTTTTTGAAAAAATTATATCAATAAACTTAAAATTTACCACGAAAATAAGGAAAATTTATTCTCACGTGTATTTCAAACTTTTATTTATACGATCCATTAAAAAATAAAAAAAAACGACATGACCCCAACAAAAAAAAAAGTGCTTCCAAAAAAAGGTAAAGTGGAAGGGAAAGCCTTGAATTGCATTCATTGCACTTTCAATACCAGATGGCATTCTTTCAACATATGCATTTCATTGGGAGGAATGCTATCTTAGTCTTCTCTAGAAGTGCTTACAGATTTTTTCAATGGAAGATTTCTTTGAGCCCTTCCATGAAAGGATTTCTAGTAGGTGTTTCCTAAAATAACTTTAAGAAGACATGTCTTGGAATATAATGTTTTTTTAAAGTTAAAGGGGTTAAAAAATCACACAGAAAATATTCCTTTTCCCTATTTACCCGCCATTTTGGTGTTGGAAGTGGTTGGCTTTTGTTGGGGTTTAAATAATTCCACGGAAAATATCTTAACATATATTATAACTATATAAAATTTTTTTCACTTAAATTGACCTTAAATGCTATTTGAATGTCTTCCAGAAGTAGTTCATGAAAATGCCTCTTGAAAGCATTTTTTGATTGCGCTAAGAAGAGATGCACAATTGGATTTATAGAATGTTTTCTGGAATCAGTGTCCCTTAGAATGCATGCCACATTTGTATCAGAAATATTGCTGGGACTTTATAATTGTGATAAAACATAAAAACACCTTTTTAGGGTCCATCCTAGTGTCCAATCGAAAGAGATTTGCGATCGAAAAGCAAAAAAAAAAAAAAAAAATTGGCACGAAAGCGACTAAACAAATATATCAGCACAAAGCATTAAAGCAAAGTAGTCTGTAACGACTGTTGAAAAAATGATTCAGCTTCGACTTGCAAAAGTTGAACAGTTGCTGTTGCTTCGACTTTCGATTTTGTTCACAGTTTCAGTCAATCAAAACAAAAACTGCTGCAACTGTCGACTGCAGAAGTGCTTCGCAAGAAGCATTAGTTTCAGTAGTAGCAAAGGAAATGAAAAATATGACAAGTTTTTAAGCGCTGGGAAAAACGGTCGTCTGAGAAATATAAAATAATTTATTTTGATTTTATACGATCAGCTAACTTTGACCGTTTGTGACTAGGATGTTAAACGTTTTTGAAAAGTTATTTTACGATTTTTGACATATTAAAATAATTCTGTCTTACAATCCTTGCAAAAAAAGTGGAAGTTTCCCAATGAATTTTGTCCACATAGCATACTCTAATCGAGTAACTATGCAATGCACTGAAAAATTGTCCATGTAAAAATATGTTTTTATTTTTTATGTAGGGGACAGTGGGGAGTTTTGAATCACGCTTTGTTTGGGGATCAAAACTACCACCAAAATATTTTTTTTTCACATTTTTTCGAATCTCTAGAGCATCTTAAAATACACTTCCTGGTGCAAGGACTTGCATTAAATCCAAAATCATTTACAAAATGCTGGTTTTTGGAGTTTTTCAAAAATCGTGGAGAGTTGTGAAGCACGACTAAAAATCGCAGAAAGTTTAATTTTTTGTTGAAAATTCATTTTTGGAATCGGAGAAAATGAAAAATTACTATGAGTTGAGAAAATGGCAAAAATTTAAATTTTATTGAAATTGCCACCGCGGCTGTAACGACATCGAATGTTTTTGCATAATCCTTTTGAAGGTCGCAAGCCTAATCACCTTTTCGATTCGATTGAAAATGTTTATATAAATGAAACAACACGAATGCTCAAAAAAGCTCTTCAAACAAAATGTTGAACACACTGTCTGAAAAAATACGAAAAAAACGTGCTATCAGGACGAGCGCTATTAAAAAACTGAGATATAAGGTGGAAAAATGTTGACAGTAGGTCAAAATATTTCCTTATTCAAATTTAAAAAGAAATCCTATTAAATCAATAAGATGTCCTTTTTAAATTTCAAAAATAAATCTTATTATATCTATAAGATTTCTTCTTAAAAACCAAGAAAATTTGATAAGATTTTCTTATTGTTTTTAAAAGTGTTCTTATAAAAAATAATAAGATTTTTCTTAAAATTATGTGGTTATTACCTAATATAAAAACAAATTGCACATTATCGACCGATAGCTAAATTACCACTTATTCCTAAAATTTTTGAATCTTTGGTAAAAAATAAAATTAATAACTCCATTAAAACTAGATTGTCTGAGATGCAGCATGGATTTGTGTCAAGTAAATCTATTTCTACTAATCTAACTCAAATCATAAGGTCATCAAATAGACGTTATATTCACGGATTTCGCAAAGGCTTTCGATAGAGTTCAGCACTCTGTTTTGATTAATAAGCTAAGCAGCATTGGATTCCATTCCTCGCTACTTCTATGGTTAGACAGCTACCTTGTTGGTCGTCAGCAATATGTTCAAATTGGTAATAATTTATCTAAATACATTGAAAACTATTCTGGGGTACCCCAAGGTAGGTCCTCTGTTGTTTGTTCTGTTTATCAATGATCTTCCGAATTATGTTCGCTTTTCTTAGTGCCTGATGTATGCTGATTATGTTAAGATCTTTAGATGTGTGGACTCTCACGAAGACTTCCTATTGCTTAAACGTGATATATGGATAGTCTCCAATTTTGGTGCGAGACCAATAAACTACATCTTAATGTGTCTAAATGTAATATAATGTCTTTTTCTATGAAGAATCAACTTTTCGAAGGATCATATGGTATTAATAAGCTATTGATCGAGAGAGTTGACTTGAAGAAAGACTTAGGGGTTTTATTTGAGCGAAAGTTAAGCTTTGTCAAACATTTTGATGCTCTTATATCAAAAGCGAATGCGATGATGGGATTTCTATCGCGCAATACTAAAGAGTTCTCCGATCCCTTTATCGTGAGGACCATTTTCTTTTCAATTGTAAGAACGGTTTTAGAATATAATTATGTTTTCTGGGACCCTCAATATTCTATACATATTAAAAGAATTTAAAATATTCAAAGCCGTTTCACTAGGTTAGCAATTCGCAAGATCCACTGGGATTTTATGCCTTCCTATGAAGAGCGATGTGCTCTTCTTGGACTAAAGTCTTTGGAGTGTCGGCGAAAGTATTTTCTCACCTTATTAGCTCGGGATGTAGTGATGAATCATATTGATTGTTCACCACTTCTATCTATTTTCAAATTTTATGCACCTGCACGCAGAGAAAAGACATGGTTGAGAAATGATTACTGCAATAATAATTTTTTTACTAAAATTATTGTATTATTTCTGCAAACAAAAATTTTTGCCTTAATAAAGTCATTATTTACTAATGGTGGCATCAAAAATAACATTATAGTTGAAATCATAACATCATTGAAATCGTCAATATACTATGATTGCCTCAACTATTAGTTGCAACAAAAATGTTGTAGTTCTGTCAATCATGATAAATATGAATATTATTATAGGGACAAACATATTAGAATTTTGAATGTTTGTCTGAACTTTTCTTTAATTGTTGGCAAACGAAGCAGAACATAACCAAAAATCGAAAGAATTTATTGTTTCTGAATAGTTTGCAGGAAAAACTTTCACTTCATCCAGACACAATAAGTTTTATCGATTCCTGGCTATGTGCCGTTTCGTTTGTCAACTGTTCAATTATTGTGTTTTGTTTTAAATCGCCTTATCCTAAAAACAGCACGCAGAAAAGTGAAATTTTCGACTTTAATTGTAGCAAACATGTTTCTATTTACCGTTAACATATTTCGCAATTCTGACCATATTTTGTTTATCACAAATATTGCTATTTTTGTGACAATACACTTAATGTACCGTGTTTATGAATGGCATTAGTCAGGCGAGCGGTAGTAGCGGCTGTGGCCTATTGGTAGTGTGTGTGGCTCGTAAGCGAAAAAGCCAAGGTTCAAACTCCAGCTCTGACAGAAAATTTTATGAAAAAGATTTTTCAATTGAATTAATATTTCTGTTCCGCCCAGACAATGGCAAACCTCTGGAGATATCTTAATTAATAGTGTGGAAAATAAAAAAAATAAAATTATTGTTTCAATAATATTCTGGATCCTAAAAATAAATTCAAATTATAGTTGTTACAATCATTCTATTTTCGACCCAATAAGAGAATAATGATTGTTTCAATAACATTTTAGTTGCTACAAAAAAGTTCCTTTTCTAAATATAGTTGTTATAATCATTTTATCATGATCAAAGGAAATATTACATGTTTAAGAACATGTTAGCAACAATCATAATCCGAATCATACTATGATCATCTTAAAACATGGTTGTTGCAACTATGTTTTTTCTCTGCGTGTGAAAGAAATTTTAGGCAAAGTCAATTGTTCTATATACCCTACAGAAGAACTAATTATGGCAAATGTGACCCGGTTTACAATAAGACCAAAACGTTCAACACTTTCTGCAGCTCGATTGAAATCACCCAAAATAGGGTAGCATTTAAAAACGATATCATGCTGAATTAATTTTATAACCTACGAATAAATTATGTACTTACAGTAACTGTATAACAATAAAAGCTCATAGTTTTAATAAGATTATCTCAATGGTTTTAATAACACAATCTTCTTGAATGAAAACCATAAAGAAATCTTATTGATTTTCTTCTATTTTATTAGGTTGTTTTGGCTCTGTGTAAAAATAAAATAAATATATATTTTATTGAGTTAACAGATTTTTTTAATAAAAAAACTGTAATCGGCCCTTTTTAATATCGTATTTTCTAAATTATTCGTTATCTTCACCTAAAAAAATTACAAATGTATAAAAAAATCATTGAAGTTTCCTCTTAATATAGTATTTGCAATCTTGAAGCAATTCCGGGATCCCGGCATCGGATTTCCAAGTCCAATAATCTTGGGATAAGGAAAACCTTCAGACATTGGACCCGCTAAAACATACTTACATACAGATATTGTAATTAATGTTTGCAAAAAACTAAACAGTTTATTTGAAAAAAGTTGTTCATTTTTGAAATTGGGAGAGTATATTAAATTAATTATAGATTAATTACAGTTTTTGACAAAAAGAGAGTCTAAAAAAGTAGAGTATATTTTAACTATGGATATTGACAGGAGTGCAAAACATTCAAAAAGTGAAACGTAAGATAATTTGTGTTATAATAATGATTTGACAGTATTTTTTATGCCCCTTTTTGACAGCTAGGGACTAACAAAAATACCATCCACTACAACTTCTCAACTGTAACTATTATAAACTCTTTGCTCTACAAATGTTTTCCAATTATGTTGATAACATAAATTAAGTTAGTCAATTAAATCGTCTAACTGTTATGTGACTGTCATAACTGTGTACTCAATAACGGTGTAATCTGGCTGCGGAAACATAATTAATAAAACTTGCAACAGCTAATTAAAATATCCATACTAATACTTAGAGCGTTCAATACTAGCCGCATAAATTAAATTATTATTAATGATGTCAAGCATGTTCCTAGCCACTAACCACCAAAATAACCACTTTTTGAATTACTTTTTAGGGCGTTAAAAATTTAACAACGTTGCGGGAATTAGTTATGCAGTTATACGGTCAATGTTTCAAATTAATTATTTACTTAAATTCAAAATTTGCTTAATAACAAAATTAAATCAACTCAAATGTATCTAGAGGCATTAGTGTGCATTAAGATGGTCGCTTCTTGTGTGAATACAAGAAAAAAATGTATATACTTTTGGGGCTTATGCCTGAATACGTTCGTTGTAATTTCAAAATACACATTAAGAGGAACGCTGAGGACCTTAGAAAATTCGAAATTGATGTTGACATACACACTTCAAAATTCAGATCCAAATTTTCAACTTAACTTAAAATTGTTGAGGTTCTGATTAATTCCAACTATTTAATTTTAGTTTTTAACATTTTTCGGTTGACAAATATTTGAGAGTCAATTGTTTCATCTTAAACCAATTATTTATGTGATTGAAAAATAAATAAATTTCTAATTTATTCAAATATGTACTATATTAGGTGAAAGATGGAACGAACATCTGCACAGTTCGTTAAAAGATATACATATTTTCTAGTCGACCCTTTAACTAATTTTATAATGAATGCTTTCGTACTGGTCAATACCCGCAGGAACTAAAAATTGTTGTTTCTGTTGTATCAATTCACAAGGCAGGAGGTAAGGAAATTTGCTCAAACTATCGCCCAATAACTAAATTAAAAACAATTATATTGAGTCGGTCAAAAGTTTTTATAAAAACTAATCAAATCTGTATGTATAAAAATCGATCGGTGTTTGTTCGGATGCGTAAAACTTGAAAACTTAAGATACTTCCTCTCGTGGGTTTATTTGTAATTGTTACGCAAAGGTTAAGGGAAGAAGAAAAGTCGAAAAATTCTTAACAGGTAGTGCTACAGGCGCACATTTCGTTTTTCAGTTCAATTCTGACGTTTTCGTATATAATCCATAGAAAATTTGCAGAATTGGGTATAAGTGAAACTGACATTAACTTACTTAAAAGTTTTCTGCAAAACAGGGAAAAATTTATTTAAAAAAAAGAGGTGAAAAGTTCAAACAAAATATTAAAGCAGGCGTACCGCAAGGTTCAAAACTAGTGGCAACTCTAATTTTAATATATGTACATCAATAATATATTTAAGGTTAATTTAAAAAAAGTTCCACAGTTGTATGCTGATGACGGAATATTTATACATGCAACAGAATCTATGGAGGAATTAATAACAAGCATAAGATCGGACTTAGAAACAAATCAAACTATGATGTGATAAGAATTTACTAAAAATAAATCTTAAAAAAAATTTCTTTATATCTAAGAACTTTAAGCCAATAATGAACTTGAATGAACTTCCTGGAACTGTTTTTAATGATGTTATTATTACTAGAGTGAAAACTTTGGAACTCTAAGCCATATAGCTTGACTCGAATCTCAGTTGGAGCGAACACATATTAAAAATGAATTTTAAATTAATTCTTTTAAATTTCGCGATATATAGGAATACAAAATATATTCCACAAAAACTGCTTTGACTACTGTACGAGTCATATTTCATGTCGCAAAGAGGCTTTTTGAAGACAATTTGGAATCGATGTTCCTAGCAAAAAATTAATGAAGTGCAAAGACCTCAAAATAAAATTGTTAAAAATATATTATTGCTTCCAATAAGAGCATATACAAGAAACATTTATGAGAATAGAATGCATGTAAAGAAAAACTGGATTATGCAAACATTAATTACTACCCAGCAGGGAAGCGAGCGCTCCATTAGCGCATCTGAAGCACTCCAAAAAAACAGTAGAGCGCTTCATTCTCCTTGTGTATAGCGCATTCTTAAACATAGTCATGTCATCAGATGAATGCGCTTCGTTCCCGTTGTAGAAAATATGAAATCGTAGCGAGAGCCGAGCGCTTTGTTCTGCTTGTATTTAATATAAAAACGTAGTAAGAATGTTGTTCTCCTTGTAGTTGGAATAGTAATGTAGCGAGAACCGAGCGCTTTGTTTTGTTTAAAGTTCATATCGTCGGCCTAGTTCTAATACGAAGTAAGTCAAAATTATGGAGGCAAAGAAAACTGTTTATTGTTTGTATGAAGTTCATACGATAATGTCTTGCTTCAAATGTTTTGTATTTTCATACAAACATTAAAAACTAAAAAAGGACGTAGATGTAGTTTTGACCAATATACCTAAACCGCTAATGACTGTTACTTTGCCCAATTTTGACTTACATCCTGTTATAATTAGGGTGACGACACAAAAATGTATGGACTTTTATGCATTTAATTTGATTTTTCATTTACAGTTTTTAAAATTAATTTTTTTTTTTTACATTTAAATCGAATAATTTTTTCAAGTGCAACGTTATTGTCACGGAAAGTGCTACAAATATAGCGCTCTACAAACAGCACTATTTGCAAGGAGAATGAAGCGCTCTTTTCGTGCATAAAAGTAATGCGCATTGAAATTTTTTGATGGGTATTTTTAAAATAAAACATATCATTACAATGAAGAATCTTGATTTAAATTTTATAGAAAACTCCCTTTATAGATTTCACAATAATATAAATGTACTTACAACATTCTTTAGAACAGAAAGAAGAAAAAAATCTATAAGCAGTTTTGGTATACAAATTTTCAACATATTACCTGACAATGTAAGAAATTGTAACATTTTAAATCACTTCAAAGGCATGGTTAAGAATTGTCTATTACAAAACTTTAATTTTGAAATTGTATTTTAATAGTTATGTTAAGTGAATGTTAAGTACTCCACACTAAATAGAAAATGCTTCTACAGGGTCTTTCACGAATGAGTTTCTTTTTGAAATTCAAATCAAACACACATTTTGAATGGAAATTCATCATCTGCTTATTCATACACATATGATGTAGAGGATCTACAATTTACTAATGATATCTTCTAAATGTCCCTCTAGTGAACGTCTACACTCAGGAAAAAACTCTAACCTGATTCAGGTTATTTTTACCAGACGAATTTGGTTAAACAATTAATTGGAAAAAACAACCTGCCTGGTGTCAAATTCTGCTCTAATGATGCAGAATTTGTAACAAAGGGTACTTCGGGATAGTTTAGGTGAATTTAACCTGTCTTAGAGTTTTCAATTTTTGCTAATTTTGTGGTCATTTGTGATAAAAGAGAAACTAACCATGATGCATTGGCACTAGCTCTCATTCTGGGCCCCGCTGGAGCCAACAAGGGTTTTTTTGATCCTAATTTTGCTTCTCGTGATGTGATTGTTGAAAAAATTCGAACATTGCATGCAGATGATTGAGGTAAGAACATGTAAACACAGCATAAATAAATCTTATTCAATTCGATTTAACCACAAATGCTGGTTAATATTCGGTTAAGATAACCACATTTGTCAGTTTTATTAAACCACAAAAACAGGTTAAATTGAACTGTATGGCATGTGGTTAGCTTAACCTGATGATTCATGTTGGCAAAATTTAACTTGAACTTTAGTTAAAATTTGGTTAAATGAACCAATTTTTTTTCTGGCTGTACGGATGCAGATTCTTTTGGTGAAATATTCGATCACATTTCGGCATATTTGGGGCTCTGATGTCGTGACATGTTAACTACATTTTTTTGGCCTATTGTTGATGGTATGGATATTGACACTATGTGGTTTAAACAAGACGGTGCGGCATACCATACAGCCAACAAAACCATGAATTCATTGCAAGCTAAATTTTCACGAAGAATAATCTCACAAAATTCTGAAGCAATTTCGTCGGCAGGACCGCCCTATTTAACGCATTTAGATTATTTTGTGTGGGGCCATCTTAAAGATAGGGCTTATAAAAATAAACCCCAAACAACTGAATTCTTAAAAGACAAATTGCCGTAATGCGATCGGAAATTACTTCAAAAGTATGTACATCTATAGACGTGTAGTGGGGGGACATTTGGCAGATATCATTTATCATTACTAAATTGTAGATCCTCTACATCATACATATATCAATGAAACAGATGATGAATTTCCATTTAAAATGTGTGTTTCATTTGAATTTCATTTGAACTCAATCTTGAAAGACCCTTTATTATATTAAAATAGTTTTAAACTGAATGAATTTGTAAATTAGGATTAGCAATGATCTCTTACGCAATTCATAGCATTATTCATTGTTTAATCTATTAATTTTTTCTAGCACCTATTTTTTGCTATATATTATATTACTAGCAAATACTCGCTGCTTCGCCTGCGATAAAAATATTAAATACCATGTAAAAATATTAAATCTTAAAATTTAAGTATTTATTTATATTGAATCAAATTTTAAATATAGAAATTATTGTTTTTGTTTTGTTTGATTATGTAAAAATGTTATAAATATTAAAAAATTACTTTATTTAATTTGAATATTTTATTTAAACTGTAAATGTTATGATGACATAAATTAACTTGGCTTTCTTTTTTTTTGTAATTTTTTACACATATTCTGAAAATAAATATATTCTTAAATTTAAAAAAAAACCGTTATAATGACATCCAACTATGGCGATATCTCAAAAACTATAGAATTTCTCAATGCACAACAATGCATTTTTGTATGGACAGTCGTTTATTAATAAAATTAACGGTAAAAATTAAAATCTTTTCTTTTCGGAAATATTTTGTACGGATATAAGGTATGTTTTAAAAAACCTGTTATTATGACATTAAAATCATTGCGATATCTCAAAGCTATAGATTTTCTCAGTATAACTCATTTTCTAAGCCTCAATATGAGAAAAAAACGATTGAAATTTCATGTTTTGACTTAGCAAGCAAACATTTCCGACATTTTTAAATCGATTTTCATCAAAATTTCTTTGCTTGAAAGTTCAATTAACTTAATTGGGAAAATGAGAAAAGGTTTACTGTTACCTCACCAATACAATGTTTTATGTTGTTTTCAAAGAACCTCTAAATATCCGACTTGTACTCAAAAATAGGCCAAGAGTTACTTTTGTTGTACATATTTATTATTAATTTTTTTTTTAATTTTCATTTTTCTTATTCTCTCATATAACATAATTTATCTGCAATAATTTATCTTTTTTGACACAAACAGTGTCTATCATTAAAAATCATTGGCCACATATTCCCTCTGTGATTTCTTGATAAAAAATAATTTGCCTAAAATGCTTTTGTTATTGTTTTGCAATGTTCTACAGCTTAAAAACTAATTTATGTGAAAAACATTTTCAAATAAAGCTTAAAAAATAATTCTGTGAAAAATATTTCAAATATTTCAAACTATTCTAAGGTTATATACATAATTCTATGTTTTAATCTTTTTCCTTATCTATATATTCATAGTTAACGTTATAGTTATAGTAGACTTTGTCCTGACCCAATTCAATGAAATTTTATGATCGTTTTGTGAATTTGTAAAAGTGTAAATTGACCTTCGAACAAAACACATGCTAGACGTTTCCGTTTGAAACATCAATACATGACGATCAGAATTTTCTGATATATACAGCATTCTTATTGATGTATAGTATTGCCCGGCAGACGTTGTCCTGCCGCAGACCACCTTACTGCTATATACGAATTTTCACGCTGTTCAAAAAAAAATTTATATATTCGCCATTTTTAGTACAGTTGCCGAAAGTAGCCGTACGAACTAAATTATCAAATTTTAGTCTAACACGACCAAAACCGTTCGAAATATACCATTTTCGTTTAATTCTGGGCGGTAATGGGGGTGTGGCTAATTTTTTTCACTTAACCATCTCATACTCAAAACAATAGAATGCCAGAATTTCAGCCCAATTGAGCTTAAACCTAGTGCGCTTTGCTTTACTCCAAGCTTATCCCCCGGAAAGTGGACTTAACTCAATTGGGTCATGTCCATTTTTAGTAAAGTTAGCGAACGTAACCATACAACGTAGATTACCAAATTCTAGTCTCATACGACCAAAATTGTCTGAAATATAGCATTTTTTGCAAAAAGTGGGCATGAAAAGTAGACGTGGCAAATCTAACATAGCATATTACGACTAAGTTGAAATAACAAATCATTTGATACCTATATCATGTTAATCGGTTGAGTGGTTCTTGCGATATTGTCAAACATCTGTTCAGTGTTACAACGCTTTTATATATTTGTTTACAACACAATCTCAAGTGAGGAAAAGCTGGCTGGCAAGGATGCAAAACATACTTAATGCTTATAACTAAATTCTGGCAACTCCCTTCAAAACATTTGCAAAGAAAATTAATCAACACTGTATGAAAGCAAGAATCTCCCTGAAAGTAAAGCTGGATTCATTGATCACCTTCAGCATGTTTTGCAATTTTTTTTTATATGAAGTTTTCACTCAGAGAGAAAAATTTCTGCACGCTCTCAACTTGATTAATATTATTTTAAATCACACAAAAACATGCTGAAGGTTATCAGCGAATTCACAACATGGCTGTCGTGTTATATTGAGAGAAGCTCTCTCGCCAAAGAGAGAAAAGCTTTGTTTGCTGTTATATTGTGCTGTTGAATGAAGGCATTAAATAAAATGCGTGATTTTGTAATAATTAAAAAATACATTTTTCGAAAAATTGGTAAGCTGTAACAATCTATATTATCATAAGAATCGAATAAAAAAAGAATTATCAAAATCGGTTCAGCGGTTACCGAGCTTATTCTGGATCAATTTCGTGAGTCTCCTTTTATATAATACAATAGTATAGATAATATAACTATCCCACAAGCAATAAAAAAATCGAACGAAACTTTTACCGCAAATATTTATGATATTCTGATAAGTTATTTGTCGTATACAATTTTCACAATTTCAAAGTATTAGATTTTTGTCATTTTTTTCCATAATTTCTATTTAAACAAACATTTCGTATTTGTCAACATACTTGTATAAAAATGTTCTTAGTTCATTTTGAGACTACTACAAACCATTTTAGCGACAGCACGTTAAAAAATTAAAACTTCAAAAGTGGTGACCAGCCTAGTGTGCATGTGTGTCTGCGTGTGTGTTAGTGTATACTTGATGCATGTTTGTGCGTATTTAAAAGCTATTATAATTTCAACAACAGTGTTGCCAGATGAAAAATTATGCCATTTGCAATTTGTTTGATTTATGATTTTATTGTTGGCGACAAAATAGTAGTTATTGCTTATGTTGCAGAGTTTGAGGTTTTGAATCGCGGCATTAATTAAACAAATAAATCATACAGAATAAAAAAAACAAAAACAAAAACCAAACATACGCAAATCCACACAAACCGACATTTGCACACACTTGCTGATTACAAATTAAATGATCTTTTTTAGACTAAGTTTGTGTTGAACTATGATTAGGTTCCATTGTTTTGAAATATAATCTAATTAGCATCTTTGAAAATTTGATGATGCTTTAAGCAATGAAAAAAAAAATAATTCTATTTCAGTTCAAACTCGATGAACTTAAATTATACACAAAACATTGTAATTAATTTAAATATTAATTGAATTTATGTGTAACAGTACAAAAAAAAAATAAAGACCTGTGTGACAGTGAATTAATTTTTGACATATATTATTTACGATTTTCACTTGACGAAAGCAAATATTACTTTTGGAATTTTTCTAGAGACTTGGTTTTTTGAGCGAAGTTTATTTGCATTGATGAAAATATCAACGACTATATAAAAATTATTTTAAAAAATTAAAGAATTTTTAGCCCTCCCATGTTAAAAGTGCATTACGGCAGTTAAAAAAATTCGAAATGATTTTTAAAAATTGCTGTTTTCTTCATAAATAAAAAAATTGAACTTCATAACTAAATCAAAATATTTTATTTTATTTTTATTTAATTTATTTATATAAGATTAAAGTTAACATATAAGACAGAGTATATATAAGAATAACAGAATAACAATAAGTTACACACAACTAATAAATATATTACTTAAAATAAACATTTTGTGATTAATGAAAAAGTAAAAAATGTTATTAACAATGATACCTATGTTTCCATCTGCTCGAAATCTTGCGATTTTGAAAAAGTGATTTCAAAGTGTTTCCATCTGGCCTGCCATGAGAGCTAGATGTCATTTGATAATTAAGACTTCATTTGATAAATTTAAGAATGAGCAAATCGTGAAGGAACAATTGCGTTGTTGCATTTCTTTTTCTCTAAAATTGCCACCAGCAATTGCACCTCACTGAAGCTCCAAGCCTTCTTATATTCATATTTTCTTTGCTTTGCATTTTTTATTTTTAATTATTGTTATTGTTTTTTTTTAAATAATTAATTAGTTGTCATTGCCAATTGTCAATATGAAAAATTTGACATAAGATGAATCGTGCTGGATACTGATATAACTTTTCAGGGATACCGCATTGCATATCATGAGATTTTGTATTAGATTTTGTTGAAATCACCCAATTTTAAAACCTTAAACTTGTATAGAGAACTCTGTTGATTTCAATATGGATTTTGCGAAATCTCACAAAATCTCAAGATTTCGGGCAGATGAAAACATAGTACAGTAGACTCTAACAAATTAGAACCAATTTGTTCCACGGGTGGTTCTAATTTCTGAAATGTTCTAATTTCTGGACGTATTTTTTACAGACATTTCAAAGAAGAGAATGAAACTGGTTAAAACAAATTTATATTAAAACAAAAGAATTTTTATTTATTAATATTTAAAGTTTTTTAACATCTAAAGTAATAAAACTCATTTTCTGTTTGTTTGTTTGTTTGTTTGACCTTTATACAAATCTAAACGGCTCAACGAATTTTGCTCAAACTAGGTAAAAATATTAAGTGCTTCCCAACTTAAAATGTTACATACTTAGTTTTTGCCACGCCCCCTCTTAAATTTTTCAACTAACGGTAGTTTTGTTGTTTTAATAACTTTTTAGTATCGGAGATTTTTGTGTATTTAATTCTAAAAAATTTAGGTTATTCTGACATCAAAAACATTCACATATCTTCAAAATTGGAGAAATTTTCAGTACAACGACTTTTTCATAAAACATTGTTGCCTAAGAATGAGAAAAAAACGACATGAAAATCAAAGTTTGGTCTTTCGATGCAAATATCTCCGCTGTCCATTAATATATTTCATTCAAATTTTTTTTGTTCAAAAGTTCAATAAAATCACTTCACAAAAATAGGTTGAACCGTACCGTTAAGTCAGTGTATATATGTTTTATGATTATGTCAAAAAAGGTCCAAAATATTGACTTTTAACTCAAAAACTGACTCAAAAATTGTTGTTGTTGTAAAAATAAAATCAATTAAAAATTGCACATTTGGCTACCTTTCATATGACATAGCATTTATTTGCAAAAATTCTTCCAGCTAAGCGCAAAAATTATTTTTCTGTTTTTGTCATCAAAACAACAATTTTTTGATTTTTTTCGCGAAATTTATTTTTTCCAAATTGTTGTTTTTATATTTTTTACAAAAAAGCCAAGTCTCAAAAATAATTTATGTGAAAAAATTACCCCAATATCTCTTTCCAATCAAAAGTTATGGCTAAAAATCTATTTTTTCATACCAGACTATTAATAAAACTTAGTTTTATGTTAAAATTCTCTATATAGTTTCAACGTCCCCATTTTTCTCAGAATGCAGTTGTGTGTCTAGGAGTAATTAAAACATTTTGGTTTGTATAAAATCTGCCTTATAGTAATCTACTTAGTTTTTTTTGCCTCCCGGGATAACGGGCGTGAAATCGATTACATCGGGGTGACTGCCATCTGAGGCCCCATCACCACTCTCTTCTGCATCAGATCCACCATTAAAGACATTGTCATTCCGATTTTCGATTTAATTTGTACTAACTATGGAATTGTTTGGCATAATTTCTGCCAAAAGATCTAGATTTTTATGGAGAAGTGCATTACAATCCTGATTATTTTGACGCAATTGGGGTAGTGGCAAATCTTCTTCGCTCTCATATTGGTGAGCGTTCCAATTTAACAACTTGAACCAAGAATATTTTAATACTGTTTGTGGTACCTCGTCCAAAGCTTGCTTCATAGACATAATTGCATCTCGAATTGAATGGCGTTTCAAAAGCATATCTACTTCACCTCCTTCACAAATTATCCGAGCAAGTAACTTACTTCTGTAAATAAGTTTGGTCAATTTTATAGGATTTTGGTCGATTGGCTGGACAGGAGCTGCGATATTTGGCAGCAGGAAATAGGCAATTATGTTTCCATCTTCACTTTGAAGAATCTGAATTGGTGTATGAGCAAATATCCGCAATATCCGCAAGCAGTAGAGCTTTCGGTGGAATATTATTTCTTCAGAGAGTCGGACGATTTGCAAAACAAAAAACTTTAAACATGAAACTAAGAAAAACCAGCTCAACATACTTCTTTGATAAATATATTGTAAAAATCCGAGAAGTCATCCATGCATTCTTCAAAATGTCATAATGCAATGGGCTATTAAATCCCTTGAAACAATTTGGTTTTCTTTTTGCTTTTCCGATAACTAATGGCTTTTATTTGTGCGAGCCATCAGAATTAGCGCGTAGTAAAAATTAAATGCGTTATTTTTGAATTTTATATCTTTGAGCCTTTTTTTCACAAGCAGCGACGATATTTTATTTGGTAAGCAACGGAAAAATAGTTCACTTTCATTAGCATTATATATTTGGATTTCTACTAACCCCAATTCCGCCACTTTTGCACAAAATCTATGAAGAAATGGAGAGACCTCACCAACAAAACAAGACAGTATTTCGTCACAAGTTTTTAAGTAACAAATTCCAAATCGGTTTTTAAATTTAGAAAACCATGCATCACTTGCATTAAATGAATTTTCATCCTTATCAGGATATATTTCACTAAAAATTGCCTTAGATTTTGTTCTTAATAGAGGTCCAGTCAGTGTGTTCTTCTTTTCCCGCTGATTTAAAAACCACTCTTCAAAAATAACGCCTTTCTATTTTCGGATATTCAGCGTGTTGGCAACAGCATACATTATTTCCTTTTTCTTTGATTTTGTAAAGCTGATGGCAGACTTTGCTACATTGAAATCTTCAGCTAAACGACTTCCATTTACGCCTTCATTAAGCCTCTTTAATATTTTCATCTTATTATCCAAAGATAAGGGCTCAATTATAACATAAGCATAAACTAAAGTAAGCAAAAATAACAGCGAAGAAAAGGGTATACAGTATGAAAGGGAGAAAAACTGAGAAATTGACACTGAAATCTCATCGCCTCTGGGATGCAGTGCGTTAAAATGGGCTGGCACGGCAACGCACGCCCGGGTTCGATCTCAGGTGGTGACATCACAAAGATTTCTGATGAAGCCTGTAGCAGGGCCGAAATTGCAATAAAATCATCTAATAATAGCTTTCTTTTCATATTAAAAATGCTGTTGTTTTTGTTTCTTTGGTAAAAATACGTTAGAGCAATTAATTGTTCTTACCTGAATCAAAAGCTCAATAAACGAAACACAACCAGAATTTGTATTTAAAATCAAGAATGATTTAAACTATCAAACATTTAGAATTTGTATATAAATCATAGAAAATAAACATAATAATAAATAATAAGGTCATATAGAAAAATTTCAATTGATAAGGTGTTTTTTCACGTTTATTAGACATTTTTTGAAATTTCCTCGCGTTCCGCACACAGAGCCAAAACAACCTAATAAAATAGAAGAAAATCAATAAGATTTCTCTATGATTTTCATCCAAGAAGATTGTCTTATTGAAACCATATAGAAAATCTTATTAAAACTATGATCTTTTTTATTAGGCACATAATTTTAAGAAGAGTCTTATTGTTTTTTAAAAGAACACTTTTAAAAACATTAAGAAAATCTTATCAAAACTTCTTGGATTTTAAGAAGAAATCTTATAGATTTAATAAGATTTATTTTTGAAATTTAATAAGGACATCTTGTTGATTTAATTGATTTAGAAATATACTTTAAATTGCCTGTAATATTAAATAAAAAGACATTTTGATGGTTTTTTACAATTTAATACTCGAAATTGAGTCACTCAAGAACCACGACTGAAATATGGCTTGAGTTTCTAGAATTTCAGCCTCGTCGAAAACTCGTCGTTTGGGAACATAAGTATCATTATCAATTATCACATATTTTTATTTTAATTTAAATAAATTAAATCCATAAAATGCACAAAAACTTCATGAATTCACTTCACAATTACGACTGAAAGTTAAAGCAAGAATAAGCAGCATTTTCACCGTTATTACCTTCTAAAAAGTGTGTTTAATAAGAAAATCTTATAAAAGCAGATCAAAAAGATTTTCTTATTCATTTAAGGTGGTCTCTTCTTAAACTTTGGAGAGTGAAAAAAGATTTTCTTATTAAAGTAAAGTAATAATAAGATTACCGCATCATTTCATTCATTTAATAAGAAATCGTATAAAAAAATGTTTGATAGTAGTTGTAAATTTAAATAAAATTTTCTCTATGGAATTAAAAAGATTTCTCTGTGGAAAATTCTTATAATTTGGTAGTATTAATAGGAAAACCTAATAAAATAGCTCAATTAGGTGATCTTATTGATTTTATGTGGTGGTTTTTGGCTCTGTGCATGCATAAACATACATACATAAATGTGACCAAATTGTACATTCCACGTATAATTCGGTAATTCCCCTTTTAATATTTATATCAATGAGCAAAGATCACTTATGAATTTAATAAAATTAAGAAACGTTCAGATATTAGAATCTGTTGTTCTAATTTCGGAGCGTGCAATACATTGAAATGGCAGGTTCTAATTTCTGAACAGTTCGAATTTGTGAGAGTTCTAATTTGTGAGAGTCTACTGTATAACTAAAAAAAAAATTGTAAAAAAAAATTATTATTTTTCCTTAAGATAGTTTTAAGAAAAGTGTTGGAAAAGTTTTGATATCCTGGATTAATCTCGAGTTGCCCTCTTTTGATGATGCGGCTCCAAGTTGATGACATCACTATATTAGCAAACTTGCAGCCATCACTTGCTCCTTACATAATTTCTATGTTTTACTGAAAATGTATATTAAAAAGGTAGTTGTCACACACAAATTGTTAGGAATTATTCAGTAAAATACCAATAGTATTTGTGCTGTGCTCTATCGTTTACAGATGAAAAGTTAAATCTCAAAAAAATCAAGTTGTATTGGAGAAGTCACGTCTCTTTTTCCAATGTTCACAATTCTTTTTCGGTGAGAAAATGTTAGTGAATCTTGGTACCATTAAAACTTTACATGCTCTATCGCGTTCACATAAAAAGCTAGGATTTATAAAAAAAATTTATTTGTAAGGGAGGTTCCACACCTCTTTTTTCAATGTCAATAAGTTTGTTTCAACAAAATTATGTCTGTTAGTTATGTGTCGATAAGCAATAAAGGCTGATTTAATGGTTTTGAGAAATCTTGCTTAAGCTTTTCAATTGCGTGTTATAATTTTGACTAATGTCATGTAAGAAGCTCCAGAATTTGTGTGTTTACAGTACTATATACATGAAATACAGCTCCATGAATATCTCATATCTGTCTTAAGTCGACATAAGCTTTTATTGCTTATCGCCACAGAATTATACCTTCATACCAATTATCCATGCTATGTCATGTAGTATAATCTAAGAGCTAAGTCAAATAATTTCTAGTTATAAGGGTGGTGTAACTCCCCTTATTCTAATTCGTAGTTTATTTTCAGTTAGATGGATCATGTAGTTAGTGTTGGCTTTGTAAAGAGTTCCCATGCTCTAATATATATATATATATATTAGGGCGGGTCGATTTGTAGGGAGTGAAAAAATTCACCAATTTCCCTATGATTTCCGTATTCTATGGGTTATTCCATGAAAATTTGCCGAAGGAACCATACCTCTATCGTTAAAATCGAGTCCCCTACTTTTTGTTGGTAAAAAGTTCAAAAGTTACGGGTATTTTTGTCCAAATTTTGGACCATTTTCCCATTTTTTTATGATTTTGTCCAAGAATATTACTTTCATGGCAATTTTTTTGGCTCAATTCATTATTTAATTCAATTTACAATTCAAAACGAAGAGTTTAAGCCCAAATTTATCGAATTCGGTTGATTAATTCATGCGATATTGCTAAAACAAAATAACACATAAAACCAACTTTTTGATTTTTTTTCCTTTTTATTTTTTTTTCTACAAAAATTCAAATTAAGAGATAATAAAGTATCTATCAACCTATTATCAAAAAAAAAAAAATATTCAATTTGAGTGCAGTAAAAGACAAAATGTGAAAAAAAACATTATTTTTTCTGAAAGTCTTGTTTGCTTTCAAGTCTTGGTGTTTTCGTAAGGCTCTCTAATGTCGTCGCCATAGCGCCTTCTACATTCTTTCCTGCAACTCGTTTAGCAGTGGCAGCCAGCAATTGGACATGTCTTTCCGTTCCTTGAATGTGTAAAGGAATTTGTGGATCATCGAACGGTGGCACTTCGTAATTTAAATATACCTCAAAATGTTCATACGAATAACTTTGCGTAAACGGTGGTTCGAATAAAATGGTATCGTCATTTAAATCAATCATATTTGTATATTCCGTACAATTAAAGTTTATAAGAGATTTTTTATAAACTCTAAGTTCCGTTGGGTCGACAATATCTCTTCGGTAATGTAAAATCTTCTTTGTAGCAATGTTTTGTTTTCATTCTATCATCAAACAACATAGATAGTAAGATATTTTCTGAGTGTGCAAAATATGGATTATCTTGAATTACTGTATTTACAACTCCAAGTAAATTCGGTGGTAAAAATCGTGTCCAAGTAATAAATTTAAAAAGTAATGTACGTATGCGGCAGAGCTATAATACTTAACATTGAAATACATTGGCGTGTATACTTTTATTATATAGTTAGCCAGAATTTTTAAATTTTAAGTTGGATTATTAGTTGTCACATACAACCGTAATAATCTATGAAAAAATATGCCAATAATGTAAAGCGCAAATCAGTCCAGTCGTAACGTAAGGTTCGTAAGCTTCGTAAGTCAAAAAAATTGAGCCAAAAAAATTTCCATGAAAGTAATATTCTTGGACAAAATCATGAAAAAATGGAAAAATGCTCCAAAATTTGGACAAAAATGCCCGTAACTTTTGAACCGTTGGACCAATGTTGGAGATTTTTTTTTGTAAATTGATCAAAATGAGCTCACCTTTCTAACGCGCCTACCCGATTAAACCCGATCGATAGTTTTTGAGTTATGGATGTGAACGTGTAGGTAATATTTCATACGAACGTCAATTTGGGAAAAAATCTACCAACAAAAAGTAGGGGACTCGATTTTAACGATAGAGGTATGATTCCTTTGGCAAATTTTCATGGAATAACCCATAGAATACGGAAATCATAGGGAAATTGTCGAAAAATAAATCGACCCGCCCTAATATATATACATATATATTTAATGAGATAAGCCATGTTAACTATTGACTTGTATGTGGCGTGTCACGCCTTTTTTTCCAATACACGCACTTGTTTTTTAGTTGAATTACATTAGTAAATGGTTTTCTTTACCGAGTTTCTATGCACTACGTGTATACATAATTCATGAGCTATGCTATAAAAAATTCAAGTTGTATAGAAAATGTTACGCCTTTTTACCAATAGCTTTTTCAGTCAGATGGTTTAAAGATATGGTGTTCTTGTAAGGAAATTCTATGCTCTATTGTGTATAGTTAAAGAGCTAAGTCAAAAAGCTATTCTTTTTGTATGGCAGGTGTCACTTCCCTTTTTTCAATGTTCGCAAATTTTAGTAAAGATGCTGTTAGTAAATTGTAGTTTTGTACCAAGTTTCCATACTCAATCGTGAAAACTGTCTCTCTCTGTCGCTCTCCAAATGCAAATGTTTTTTGGCCGACACTGATCTATAGTGTACATACAGATCAAGAGCTAAGTCATAAAATCAATGCGAGTTATTGTAAATTTTTATATAGCCTGTAACAAGCTCGTATTCTTTTAAAATACTGTGCCGCAGAAATAGTTCTTATTTAAGCTGAGCGCTATCAAAAAAACCAAATTGGTAGATTGACTGACTGATTTGTGAGAAACACAAAAACATTTGAAATAAATGCGAAATGCTTGCAATAAATATTAATTGCGTATTCGAAATTGTTACACTTTGATTAAAGCACTACACATGAGGCGCTCAGAAGCAAAATGGTCCAATCCACACAAATTTTTTTCGGGATTATGCTACCAGACATGCCTACTGACGTTATATTTTGGGATAAAAATGTGTTGCTTAAGATTTTGCCTTTATTAAAACTGTTATAATGAATAGTTTCACTTTGCTTTTGTTAAAAAAATACACTAAGGAAATGAAAAAGTGGCCCAACCCACATACTGAAAATTGTGTGTGGCCTATTAACCTATTTTCATATTGAAATTGCTTTTGAAAGTTGAACTTCGGTTTAAAGGAAAAGCGAAAAAAATACCATTTAAACATTTTCGTTTCTGATGATTGGTTGGAGGTGATAAGGCAAGCAAGAAACTCTATTAAAGCTTACAATTATATTTCTACGACATAATTACAACGCCAAATAACAAACTGAAAAACTACGCTTAAAGGGAAAAAGTTAAATGGTTTAAAATACAGTGGATAAGAACAACTAATGACAAACCATTTGTAATGAGTGACAGGATTTTCAAAAAAGCAAAAAGAAAATTAACATGCCAAAAAGAACTGTTACTTAAACTTTTCCCAAATGGTCGGAAAATTGACAGATTTGATGCCAATTACTTCGCCAGTCTGTCATATCTTCTATGAGGTATTGAAAGCATTTGGAGAATATAAGGACTTTGGTGTATTTGGCGATGACATATTGAAAGGTACATTGTACATTCTTTCCTTTGTAGCCTAATTCCAAGGATAATAAAAAAGGTTCCGCTATGCGCATGTCCACTGTCTTTGTGAGTACGTGAATGTGACGTCAGGTCTGCGAAAGAAAAAGGTTTCATCAAACTGAATGAAAAAAGACGTAGCAAAAACTTTTTATATGAGGATTCGATTTAAAAATTTCCTCATTTTCTTAAGCAATCTTAGTTTTTTTAAATGAAATAAACATATATCAAATAAACAACGCTTGTCCAAAAAAAAACTATAAATAATTTTCACTACTATCTTGTAGTAAAGGGGGGGGGGGGGGGGTGTTAAGTATAGATATATAAAATCTTTGCCCATTTTTAACCTGCACATTTTCTCTTATAGTGACGTAAGATTCATTAATTTTTTAAAATAAATTTTTTTTCGATTAATTCAGTATTTGCGTTGGACCACTTTGCTTCTGAGCGCCTCATATTTGCTAATGTTTTCTGAAAACATAAATTATTCAATATAAATATGAAATTTATAATGGCAAACACCCGAACTGTTTCCATACAAGATGACATTGATTTTGTTTCCACAATTCCTTTTGTTTTATTAAAAGATCATTTAGCCAACTTTGCTATTTTTGATTTTTTGTACGTCAATTAAGTGCTTATATAAAATTATTTCAATGAAGTAAGGCAACAAAGAATATTTTTACTGTTTGTTATTAACACTGAGGAATTGATTCCAATCATTGTAAATGTTTCCGTCATTTATTAATTGATATCAGTAGTCAAACATACTGATTTCAGCAGTACAAGTACTAGTACTTATTTTTGAAGGCAAAAACTCAAATGTACTGATTGAAAAAAAAATATTCTGTTTTGCTGGTTAGCTTGTTGTTATTTTGAGCGTAGTTTCGTGGTTCCTGTCTCATAGAATTCCTTGTAATTTTTTGGAAAAATACTGGGACAAATGGTTTTCACAGTCTTTTTTGGTAAACGGCTGCCAATTCTAAACAGAAGACTAACTGCATTATTCTGTATCACGAACATGCACACCAACGATGAGAAAGACACGAGAAGCAATATTTTCTTCCATACAAAATTGTATTGCTTCTCGTGTCTTTCTCATCGTTGGTGTGCATGTTCGTGATACAGAATAATGCAGTAAAACTAACTAAATGATACGTTGTTTTGCAGCTCATGTTATCTCCTGTCACATGTTATGCGAAATTGACAAATGGAATTTCATTGCTGTTTTGAACTCTCAGATACAAATTTGTGTTGTGAGTCTTACATGTGCTTTTATATAATTAACTACAATATATGTTGCTAAATAAAAAAGAAAAGTTGTGAAAAGCTAAGCCGAAATTGGTGCAAATCTTTTTGCTAAATTTTTCAAGTCGTGAAAGTCAAAATCCTGGTTATAATGGAAACTTTAGTTTTATAACGTCACATTTGGTTAACGAAAAACGATCTTGTCACTAACAGAAACTTGAACATAAGAGAAATGAAGTGAAACAAGTGGAATAAGGAGCATCTTCTGTATTAATTCCTCACTTCAATGTTCTCAAATTTATCTTATTTTGAGATCTTAAGATTTTTAATGTGAAAAAGTAAATTCAAGCCGAAAAATATTCGAAGTAAATTCAAATATGTATTCATGCATAATAAAATTAAAAATAAATTTAAATTTTAAAAGTTCTGTTTCTGAATTTGCGGTGGTGATTTTATTTCTGTTAATGTGTGGTTAAAAAAAATCAATGCAAATCAACGTTTAATGGTCCCATAATTGCCCTCCGAATTAACATAATCGCAAACATTTACAGAGGAATTAAACTTTTTTTGCATTAAATATATGCATGCGTGCATTTGACAGACTCACAAACACACACATTAATGCAGGCACAGCAAATGGCATTTAAAAAGCTGACATTCACTTACACTGAGACAAGTGTTTTTTCAATCAACCAAGATTTGGCTAAGTAAGTATTTGGGTATATATTACCCAAAAAACTATATATTTTAATCTTCAATTAAGAAAAATGCTTATTTGGTTATAGTTACCATACCATTGCATGCTTTATTGTATTAAGAAAATTTAAAAATTTGTTTTCTTCAAACGAATAAGTTACCCTGAAATATAAAGTCTTAATTGGTTAATTACATTTTAAATTCGATTATATAAGGGGTCGTCCATAAACTACGTTACCAATTTAGGGTGGGGAGGGGTTTTGAAATGCACTACGATAAGTAACGGTAGGGGGGGGGAGGTGTTTAGATATTGTAACGTTACCAAAAATTAAAAAATCGACGAAAAACCTCTAATTAATAACACAATCATTTCAAAAAATTTTAACCTTGCATGTTTATGTTTGATCGTCTAAATTGATGGTTAACTTTTGTTTCAACGATTTCTTCCACCACCTTTTCCCTCGACACAGGAACCTTTTGGCATTCCTTCATCATCTCAGCGAACGTCTGAAATATTTGGGTCCTTGCTTTTGCGACAGGCTTTGACGTTATGGCCTGAATGTTCTTGATCAAAGGAGATACCGTATGACATGTACTGTCCTTCTCAGAAAGAAGAAATCGGTTCAAGGTCGTGTCCTACCTACGGCTTGTATTTCGTTTTTAAAACTTCTATGAATTGCTATAAGTTCGTATTATATCGTTTACAATTAATCGGAATAAAAAATACAATTTAAATAAATCAATTTTCAGAAAGCATTTACACAAAAACACAGAACTTGGTGCAGCCTTTAAGGGTACTCTGTTAAAGACCAGGTGAATTTCTTTGCGTTAGAAAAGGGTCGACATAGAATCCGATGAAAAATTCTATTTTGAAGAATCCTCAACAAAGCTACCAGCTTCTTCTATCCCAGTGATTGAGAGCATCGAATCTTGGATCGCAGATGGAATAGCTTTTATAGATGATATTAATTATTGATTTTTTTCCAATTGTTCCTTTAATGTATCTAGTCATATTACTCACTAATACTAGTGAAAACTGTCAGAGCTAGTCAAAATATATAATCATTCGAATGAATTAATTTCATATGTCACGTTACTTTACGGGGGGGGGGGGGGGGAGGGGTTTTGAAAAGCACTACGAAAAGTAACGCAGGGGGAGGGGAGGGTAAAAAAAAACGGAAAATTAGTAACGTAGTTTATGGACGACCCCTAATTAGTTGAATCACGAAATATGATTATGTTGCTAGACCCAAAAATGTTTTGATACACGGTTTTTTCTTGTCATAAAATAAAAATGAATTAATATTTTTCCAATTTCTTTTTTTTATTTCCATTATGTCACTTAATAGTTTCAAATCGCCGAACAACTTATTCGAATTAGCCCAATTTGCCTTCCAGCAACGCCGAAGTTTGTCTCGACACTCGTTGATAGCAGTCATGCACCTCATGCATGATTTGCCGCTGCTCAGACGTGTGCGCGCTTTAGAGACTCGATATTGGAGTATCGAGAAGAGCAAGCCATGGCTTCAAAGACGGACCACAATATGAAGTCTACCGGGTTTGGGCTGCCAGATGTCCTCAGTCATGGCAAAAAATTTCAAAATGTGGTTTTTGACCTTAATATGAGTCGTTTTTGTCTTGGAAGGGTTGGAAGCATGTTCGCGAACATTGTCTTCTTGCAGGACTTCAGAACGTTCTCAAAAACGTCCGCTTGATAAATTTTCACTTAAGTTTTTACTTTTTTTTCGAGAAAGTGAACCTTTAAAGGTGATTCCCCACTACATCATCACAAAAGCTGGATGTTGGTTTGGTTGATCAAGTTTAGATGCTTGTTAGACCATACCCTTTATCGATATGTTTGTTGAACGAGCCTATTAGAGTACAAGTTTTCTCGTTGGTAAACAGAATTCGTCTGAGCATTTTAGAAATAAGCATTTTTTGCGTACCGGCGACGCACATTGGTTCCAAATCGAAAAAGACGGCCAGAGCCTCAGGGAGTTGTCTTATCTGCATAACAATATAGAAATTCAAAATGGCGGCCATGAATATGCTATCTTTTGACGTAGAATTACATCTTACAGCGCGGTTTGTATGGGGGTAATTTTCAAAAATTTGTTTAAGCACATTTTAGAAGTTTAGTTTACAATTTTGGGTATACCTACAGCCTTTAATATTAATCGTAGAAAAAACAAATATATGCCAAAATATTAGTTAGAGTACGAATTTAACGAATATCTAATTTTGGATTTTTTCACTTCTTTAATAAAGTCACAAAACAGCAAAATCTAAGAAGAAAAAAAAAATACATATCGCTACCTTAATATAGAAAGGCCCGAACTCATTTTTTTTTTCAAAATAAATTTTTTTACAGATTTTTGAAAAAAAAAATGGTATAGAAAAAAAAATTGCTGCAAAAATATTGCTACAACATTGAATTGGTTACTTACTTACTTAGTTGGCGCAACAACCGTATGTCGGTCTTGGCCTCATCTAAGAATTTGCGCCAGCCATTTCTGTCTTTCGCTTGCTGGCGCCAGTTGGAAATTCCAAGCTTCGTCAGGTTGTCCTCTACTTGGTCTTTCCAACGAAGATGCGGTCGTCCTCTTCTACTTTGACCGCCGCTGGGTACCAAATCGAATGTTTTCTTTACTGGAGCTTCGTCTTTCATGCGCTGAACATGACCAAGCCAGCGAAGCCGCTCGATTTTAATGCGCTTGACTATGTCGATGTCAGCGTACAGCTCATACAGTTCATCATTCCACCGTATTCGGTACTCGCCATTGACGCAGATTGGTCTGTGGATCTTACGAAGAGTCTTTCTCTTGAATGCTCCTAAAGTCTTTTCATCTGAACTGCTCAACGTCCAAGTTTGGGATGCATAACGGGCATGATGAGCGATTTATAGAGCGTGATTTTCGTTCGTCAAGAGAAGGCTCTGCTTCTCAATTGCCTACTGAGCCCAAAGTAACACCTGTTGGCAAGAGTTATTCTTCGTTTGATCTCAATGCTGATGTCGTTGGTTGAATTACTGCTGGATCCCAGATAAACGAAGTTCTTAACAACCTCGAAGGAGGTATTGTCAACGGTAACGTGAGTTCCAAGACGCTGGGACTGTTTGTTTGTTGACACCAAGCATTTCGTCTTATTTGCGTTCACTGCCAGACCGACCCATTCGACTTGACTCTATTTCTTATCTGGAGAATGCTGCCCATTCGACTTGACTCTCTTTCTTATCTGGAGAATGCTGCACTGACTTTGCGCGTATTATGGCCAATGACATCGATGTCATCAGCATACGCAAGCAGCATAACACTCTTGTAGAATATTGTGCCACTACGTCTCAGATCAGCAGCTCGGATGATCTCTTCCATCATTAGCTTGAAAAAGTCGCACGATAAGGAATCACCTTGTCTGAAACCTCGTTTGGTGATAAATGGTGGGGAGAGGTCCTTCCCGATTTTAACTGCGCTGCTGGTGTTGCTCAGTGTCATCTTGCAAAGTCGTATTAGTTTTGCAGGAATACCAAATTCAGACATGGTGGAGTACAGGTGCTTCCTTATTGGGCTGTCGAAGGCAGCTTTGTAGTCGACAAAAAGATGGTGGGTGTTGACTTGTTTTTCTTGAGTCTTAAATTGGTTAGTGTCTTAAATAAAAATCCATTTAAAGAAAATTCGGACCCGCAAAATTATAATTTGTATTAAGTTTTTTCCATCTCTTGTAAAGTAACAAAAAATGAGTTAGGGCCTTTCTCATGTCTGTTGTTGTGCTGGTTTTGTTGTTGTTATTAATATATATGTAAAAAGTACATATAATAAATTATACACATAAGATGCTTTCGTTTTTGTAGTTTGTTATTGGTTTTGTTTACTTTCAGCAAGATACACTCCCTGTCAGCAGAATAGGTTGAGTTTTTTTTTCGAGTGTAAAGCTGCGATGTGTCTACCATAAATTCTTAAAGTGGTTGTTGTTGCTGCGATTTTAGAGACAACTAAATTCGTAAACAAAATTATGCAAAAACAACAACATAAGTATTAGCGTTGATTAATTTGCTATTGTTTTGTAATTGCATTGAAAACATGTGCTTATTTATGCGTCATTATAAAAGGCTTACTTTATTTATTTAATAAAAAATAAAAACTATAAACAAAAACCTTTTTTTATGAAACTGTAGTTTTATTCCTTAATTAATAATGAGTGAATTCGCCGTTTTTAGTTATAACTTTAAAAATTCGATTTGGCATGGAGTCATACTATGCTTTTAAATAATTTAATAACGTTTTCATCCACGCTGATTGAATGGCAGAAATAAGGCTTCTTTTATCTCCGTACTGACGACCAGACTCGTACGCTTTCCGTGCTAGCCATCCCCTTACATTTTCCTTAAGTTTAAGATCAGGCAAGTATGGAGGCCAGTTCAGCAATACCACGTTTTACTCTCTTATCCAACTTTTTAAACTATTTTGGATTACATATAGGATAACACCAAAAAAAGATTACTTTTTAATCCAAGGAAACGTTAAAAATTTTTTAATCCAAAAAAGACTAGTTTTTAGTCCGCAAAAAGTTTTAAGAAAGCAATATAAATATCAACTTAAAAAAACAACTTTCCCTCCTAGTTCATGATTTGAAAACACTACCTCTGATGTGCTGGTCCAACACCTAATCCACTCGTCCATCTCAGTTGTTAGAAAGGTTTCGCTTATTTTGCATCATTACAAAAGCAAGTAAGCTTGCAGTAAATAGCAAACAAGCAAAAAAGTGGGTTCGAAACCCAGCTAAATTAAACTAAAATAAAATTTTCCGATCAGTTCGTGATTTGAACACACGTCCTCTGATGTACTGATCCAATACCTTATCCACTCGTCCAACTCAGCTGTTAATAAGGTATCGCTTATTTTGCATTATTACGAATGAAAGCAAGTTCCTTTTAGTAACGTGGGCTTGACACCAACCTAAATTAAACTAAAGTAGGGATTAAAAAATATTACTTTTTGGATTAAAAATTCCTTTAAACCAAAGTTTGGATTAAAAAGAAGTCCAAAATTTTTAACCGTGTATGTATTAGTACTATTATTTTAGCTCTATTTAGTTTTGAAATACCATAATAAATTCGAATTTGGTATTTATATTATGCATTATATTTTTTCCATACTAAAAATATATTTTGTTAACTAATATTTTAATATGCTCTAAATAAATAATAAATAATAATAATTAACGATATTTATTTCCATTTATTAAATATAACTTTGAATTACATTTAGTTTTAATTAACATAAAAATCAACAAGAAAAACAAATTCATCATTAAGGGCCAATTTTTCAGTGCTGGTTTAAACCCCAGTTAACAAGAGTTTAGTTAATCGTAGATTAAAGTTAAGCAGAGTTTAACCACACAATCACTTTTTCAGTGCTTGGTTGAGTAACCAGCACTTTTGTGTTTATTGATATGGCAGCACCATTAAACGTCATCAAAATTCAAATAAATATATGTATGATCTGAAGTCTCAATAGAAAAAAAAAAAAACCAAATGAGTAAAAGAAGAACCTGCAATTTTCCATTAAGGAAATTAAATTTAAGATGCAACAATCAACAAATCGTCACTGCGCCTACCAAAATGGTAATGCTTTACAAAAGCAACAAATTTATAAAACAGAAAGAAGACCGAAACCGTCCTCAGCAATTACAGTGTGAATCTAATTTTTTGTATAAATGAAATAAGCAAATCATTTGTCAAAATCAAACGGTAAGTTAACAAAAGTTTAACCAATGAATATTGAGTGGTTAACCTTAGTTTAAACTTTTGTTAATATTCACTGAAAAACTTATTTCTTGGTTAAAACTTAGTTTAACCGAGAAACAGAGTTAAACTTGCACTGAAAAATTGGCCCTAAAAATATCAAACGAAAACTTTTTATAAAACAAAACAAATTTTTTGCATGAATTTAATTGCGAGCTTTTTAGATCAAGTAAGTTTGAAGAAGGCAACAACAACAACAAATTTGTTTTTGAATAGTTTTTATTTAGAAGATGAAATGCTTTAAAATAGTTTTGAAAAATATTAATGAAAAAAAAGAGAACTTTTCTCTATTACTGTATAAAAAGCAATTCTACGTCTATACTTACGATACTATCGAAACTGTGTCTTTTTTTAATAGCTAAATTATGTATTTCAAATTTGGTGTCCCGTAAGTTTTCGGGGTCGCTGATCACAAATCTGAAGTTATAAATTCGAAATTCAAAATGGCGACCATTAACTAACTTTAGAGCGAACTTTTCTAAAACCTTATTTTTTATCATTTTTTTAATGTTCTTTATAATGTATCTAATACTACGTTTACAGTGGACCAAATGACTTATTTTAAATGAGTCATTCAAAAGAGTTTAGTGTTGTAGTATCATGTAAACGCTCTTATCATAGCATCCTAAACTTTAAAGTCAAAACTTTTACACGATACTACTACAGTAAACACTTTTGAATGACTCATTTCAAATGAGTCATTTGGTCCAATGTAAACGTAGTAAAAAAACAACGGAAGCATCTGATTTTTTGTTTATTTTTAATATATATTTATATTGTAAACTATTCTTTTAATAATAGTTAAACATATATTGTATCTTGGTGTACCTCCCGACTAAGAGATTCTCAGATTTGAATAAAAAAACCACCTATGAAAAACATTCTCATTTGTGGCAAGCCGTGACATCCTCCTGGCATTGTTATTTCGTAATTTGTTCGCAAATTTATGGGATGCTTCGAGGACCTTTTTAGACAGCTGACCCAGCTGATACTAGGTGGCATGTGCTAACATCATATAACGACACATATAAATTCGCTGTATCCACACAGTATTGTTCAAATGCTGCAACATTTATATGTCGGCTGCCTGAAATCGTTTCGAAATTATTTCAAACCTCGATATGATTTCTTCATTTATTTTGTACAACTCTTGACTTTGCAACATTCCTTTCTTTGGTAATGGAAGAATGATGTTTTGATAATTGTCCTAAAAACTAGACTGCAATTGAAAAACAATTTAAAAAAATATAATGAAATTAACCCAGTTAACTAAAACTATCTTTTTCGAATTAATTTAAGAACTTTTTGAGTTTATTTAAAATGCCTCTCAAAAGCGATCCTGAGAAATGAGTTAAAAAAAGAATCAGCAGTTGTACTTTTTTTTGTTCAAAAATAAGTGGAAAAAATAACCAAGTTATTTTTCGACACTCTGAAATGAACCATTCTAAACTTTTTCACCGGACTGAATTAACTCTTAAAAACGAACCTTTTTTTGTTCGAAAACGAGTTTAGAAACAAACCATAGAACAGCACTTTTTCGTCACACGGAAACGAATATTTTTCAATCATAAATTGCCTTATTATTGCATATCAATAATATGTTAAAAAAGAAATGCAAATGTAAACAAATTATTCTAATTCTATTTGAACAAAGTAGTAATATATCTAGGGCCATCGACATCGAATTATTGCTCGCAGAGATAAATTTATTTGAAATTAGAAAACAATAAAATTTTAATTAAAACGCATTGAACTTAATTTTTTTCAAAATAGATTTTTTTCTTATAATTTTTTTAAACGGACATATTATTGATAAATAGGCTTTTCCGAACGTGAAGAAATTTTTTTTATGAATTAACAATTAATTGAATGCAAATATTTTGATATAAATGATCACAAAAATAATATAAGATAAAATTTACTTCAATACCCATACAGTTTGCGGTCTTATTCTAATTTTAATTGTAGTTCTGGTCCCGAATATACTGTAATATAAATTAAATGTATTAAATGATAATAGCAAGACCAAAGGCCACAAAAGAAATACTTCATTGACTATTGAAGTAAAATTTTAAGTAAAATCTAAACTAAAACAAATTCATTTCTATCAAGGGTGTAGTTTAAATCTACTAATTAAAAAACATATTTTTAAAAAAATACTACCCAAAAACGTAAGCAAAACTCTCACGTTAGGTTTGTGGTTAGAAAAGAGTAGAAAATTTAATGATCCTTTTTGTCACTCATTTAAGAATGTGAAAGGGTAATATTTATTATTAATTTCTGAACGCATTTATGAATAAAAAATGGCTATTTAAATGTAATTGTTTCCTACTAAAATGATAAAAGAATGTTTCTTTTTCATCTTGAAAAAAGTTTGTTAATAATTTTGCGAAAGAATTAAAATTTTTTTTATAGAACAAATTTTCACGAGTTTAATCTTCCCTTGCAAGAAAATTCATCATATAAAAAAAAATTTCTAAACAAAAACGTAGTCAAAACTATCACTTTACTCAAAACCTTCGCATATAGTTCAGTGGAAAGATATTATACGGCTTTTTCTCTACCACGCCTATTCAATTTTAACGTTTTAATAGAAATGAAACACGAATTCAACGCAAATCTTTACAGACTTCAACTAAACACAAAGGTTCCTTTGTTTGTAACCGGCACCACTAAGGACCATTATTGGTCTATGTGAGCCTCCGTTAGGATGCATCTGGATTAACGTAACCTTACTTTATAGAAGTATTCAAAGTTTAACTTGTTTAGTATCTTTAACAACAATACAAACAAATAAATGTTAAAACAAATGGTTTTAGTAAAAAATATTTTTGGTTTCCGTAAACATGTTCTTTTTCTCAAAATTTTCCGATTGGGGCACATTGTGGCAAAATCATTTCAATGATTGAAACATTTTCAATGATTTTTTTATGAAATTAGGAGTGACTAATACATAAAGTTTTTATTTTTTCTGATAACTTCCCAGTAAATATGTTGGTCATCCTATGAGCGATCTGGGAGGGCTCTCTGATGTGCCCCATACACGCTGCAACCAAAGCAAAGCTGGAAGTGTAACTTGGAAGTTTTTGACAGTTATCACGATGAAGTCGCAGCGTGTGTGTCGAAGTAACGCAACTCATTGACGGTTGCAACTCAGGTTGCAGCAAAATTAAAATCGTTTAATATTTTGGTCGCAGTTGCTGTTTTTTGCTGCGTTGTTGCTGCGTTGTTGCTGCGTTGCAGCGTGTATGGCAAAGTGGATTGCTGCAACCATCGCAGCGTGTGTGTCAAATGTATTAAAAAAGACGTAATCTGGTTACTGTTCTGCTAATATTTTGGTTGGAGTGTGTATGGACCGCATGAAGAGCAGTGGATTGCTCCTTATTGATCCAAGCTAGGTGTATTTTGTGTTCTCTTTTAACATTGCATGCCCTACAAAGAGTAGCGCTCTGTATAACATTCCAGAGAAGCTGAAAAGGAGCGATCAATGAATGATCTAAATGGATCAGCACAGGAACACTCTTTTTACAGAAAATAGCGATAGATTTTCTTAAAAAGCACATGACTATCATTCTTTTCACTTTTCAAGGGCACGAGTGCTCACTTTTTGATCCCATAAAACAGCAAAAGAACGCTCCCTTGTTACTTCTCATGGAAGAATTCTACTCTTCCTAGGACATGCAATTTTAAAAGAGAACACAAGATACACCTAGCTTGGATCAATAAGTAGCAATCCACCGCTCCTCAGAGAGCCCTCCCAGATCGCTCATAGGATAATCCACTATTTACTGGATTTTTACTGGGTTAAGGTATCAATACATGAAAATATAAAACATTTTAAATTACTTATTCAAATAATACAGCAAATGTTTAATCTTAGTTGAAAATTTAAATATTTTTTGGTCAACCTTTCAAGGCGTCAAAAATCAATACAAAAATTGAAAAACCAGTTGACGTCGAAGTTTTTTTTTATATCTATCTTTATAGGTATTTGAAGCAAACACTTTTTTAAGACATCATTAAAAATTAGGTTTTGATTGACTTTTTCATATTTGGAACCAATGTGCGACGCAGCTTTGTTTTGATTTTAGCTTGCTATTAACCCTTTCAATTGCTAGACTACAAAAATCATGTACATAATAATTTTTTGTTGTAATATTAGTATCATTTAGGGCCTAAAAAGTAAAAAACATACCTTAGATTGAGTAAAAAATTTCTGATGTGTCCAATAGAATGGGCAAATCCAATAAAAGGGTTAACCTTCAATGCCTTAGTAATAAGGTGCCCAGTGTTTTGCTTGTATGCTCCGAGTCCTAAATCATGTTTTATGTGATACGCGACCTGTTGTCCCCGTGCGGATTTTCATCTGTTTTACGGTGAACCAAAATTTTCTGTTTGCGCAGTGGATTGCGGTGAATTTAGTTCTGCACGATTTTTATCGTCAGACAGTTGATCACATCACCAGTATTTTTAAATAACTGTATTGTATGGTATACAAAAATTCGCGCGACATTTTTGCAAGCCAATTACGAAAACACGATGTTCGTGCGAGCCCCATTCCATTATGTTAAACAACTCAGGTCGAAAATATTTATAGCATAAATGTTACTTGTCAAATAGCTGTCAAATCGAAATAAATGCGTTCAATTTTTCTCGAGATCGAATGTGTTCAACTCGTGTATCAAAACATTTGCGAGTGCTAAGTTGGTAGTTACTGCTGAATCTTTATTAAATTTTTCTTGAGCTTAAATAGTAGATTATAAAATATACTGCTTTGACTTATAAATACTAGTTTAACGAGCTAGTACTATACTCGGTAATATTTATCAAAAATTGGTAAAAGTCAATAAAAACTGTCAGACAAACTGTCAATACAAAATCAATACATTTAGTTAATGAAACTAAACTTTTTTCTCAGTGTACGCAAGCACACGTACAAACATCATTACTTTTGTATTCTTTGGCTCAAGGGCTACCTACAAGCATTATTAAGGCTTACGTATGCAGCAGAGTGCAATCAGCAGGATTTGACAGATAGGATGGACATGTAGGATGTGCGAAAGCAAATACTGCGGCCCGTCCGATTTTTTGTGCCGGTCCAAACTACATGTAGCATGTGTGAACGCACGCTCATCCGACTTCATACATTTTCTCATTCTATGAAAAACGTCGTGGAGTAACATATAAAGAAAAACATAAACAGAGTGCGTATAAAGATGTGCCACGTAGAACATTAAAAAGTAACAAATATTTTTCAGATCAATACGTAAGCTTTTGTGAGTGCGATGAAAAAGCTTTCTTGAGAGAAAAGTTTCCAACGTTTGCATGCACATTCTCTCTGCAATGCTCTTTCTCTCGTCACTCCACAATGCTTCACAGCATAGATCACCACTGCATGGTTTCTCATAGCTAGCGAGAGTCGTGAAATTTTATGTTGTAATTTTTTTTTCAATTGTTGTTGTTGGAACCAAGCAATTGTGATCTCTGCTTGACAGCAACAAATGTTTTTGTTTGTTTGCATTATTTTCATGATGATTTCCTTATTTTGTGCGAAGCAGATTTTCTTATTCACTGCTTGCTATTAATATTGACTATTTTTGATTGAATCAGCCAGAGCAGTAAAATCTGCATATACATTCAGAATCTTAAGAAAAACTGAATAACGACATACAAATCCATCCAATGAATTCAAAATTATTTATAAATAAAATTTTTAATTCACATTGATATTTAAAAAAATTGATTAGTAATTAATTTCAATTATTTTTTTCGTTATTCAGAATAATTAATTATTTTTTTATTTATATGAATGCCATTTACAACGAATGCAATTCAAAAATAATTTAAAATTTTTCAATAACTAATTTTTTGTGCATTATTATTTCTTGATTCATTGCCTATTCATGTGTTATTCATTATTAATTTTATAGTCATTATTAATTTTTTATTTATTATTAATTTGGTTCATTATTCAAAAGTGAATAACAAGATTTTTTTTCATTTTAGTTATTATTCAAAAGTGAATGAAAACTTAGAAATGAATACGAAATTTATAATGAATAAAAAATTAATAATGAATAAAAAAATAATAATGAATAAAAAATTAATAGCGAACATTTTATTCATAAAAAAGTAGTGAATAACAAAATGTTTTATTCATTGTATTTTTTATTTAAAAGTGAATAACAAATTAATAACAGTGGTAAACAATTTGATAAAAAAGTTTGCGCGATGAAAACGACATTGCTACTTCGATCGAGTATTTTTTCTAGATAATAGAAATCATTAAGACTTTTCCAGGTTGGTTCGAATTTTTTTAGAAGAATTTCCGACTTTTTTGAGTTTTGAAAAATATTTCCCCACTTATGATCCTTTAAATCAAAAAGTATTAATTTATTTTAAAAGATTTATAAGTATTTACAAATGAGGCATTTACACCTTTTATTTAAGCTATTATTTATACGATTATTTGTACAATTTTTGTCGACATTTTCTGAATACTACGTTTGTGAAAGAGTTTAAAATATAGCGTTTATTTAACATTTCCCCCATATTAAAGTGCGCAAAAATATGACTTCGATATATATTTTGGATTTATTTTTACTTTGTTGTTAAAAAAATATTTCAACGAAAATATTAAGGTAAAAAGTATTATTGTAGCAGGTTGGATATTTACGTATTTCGGTTTTAGTAAAAATACTCAAAATTACCTTCATCAAAGTGGACGTGGTGAGTTCGTACTAAACAAATTCTTCACATTTTAAAAACCCAATTATCATATATGTAACTTAGGATTTTGTTTGCAAAAAACGTTCTTAGCGTTTTTAGCTAAATTTAAAAATCCTTAAACCGAAATTTTACGTTATAATAGGCTTTGCAATGCTGTAAACTCTTTGAAATGAGTAAAATAACAGAAATAACGCAATCAAAACAAAACAACGAAATCTTCGCGCTTCTATAAATAACTAGCTGAGACACTGTGTGCTGCTACCACGCCCCCGTTGCCAAACGCCCATAACATGCTATCAGTGAAACGGCACGAGTAAATTGTGGTCGAGTACCGAATTCCGAGGCTGTGCGGCCACCTATAACTCCAAAGCTATTCAATATCAAAAATGGCCTAACGCCCATAAAATGTTATCAGTGAAACGTATAAATTGTGGTCGAATACCGAATTCTGAGACTTTGCGAAATATAATTATAAAGCTATCAGATATCGCATATTTGGCCTGTATAGGAGGTAATTTTGAGTATTAACAATATATTTTAAACTCTTTCCCAAATGTAGTATTTAGAAAATTTATACAAAAATCATTAGATCAATACAAATGATAGCTTAAATGAAAGATATAAACGTCTTTTGTATCTTTTGCAAACATGTATAAATTTTTTAATATGAAAAAATACTTTTGAAGTTATAGGATCATAACTGGGGACATATTTTTCAAAACTTAAAAAAAATCGAAAAATCTTTGAAAATTCTTCAATTCTTTTCGAATTGCATTCGTTCTATAATACTCATACAATTTAACACAAAGTCTATATTAATAAAACTTATTTTCTGGTTTGTTTATTTAATTGAAATTTATACAAATCTAAATGGTTTAACGGACTTCGCTCAATTTAAGTACACATACTGTGTGCATCCTGGATTATATTGTTACATACTTAGTTTTGATCACGCTCATTCCATCCATTTTCACTTACGTAAATTTTGATATTGAAAATCTTTCATGAAATAATTTTTTGCAAATGAAATTTAAAAAATTTCAGTAATTTTAATACCAAAAACATTCACATATCTTTAGAATTTCAGAAATTTTTGGTACAACATAAAACATCGTTCCCCAAGAATGAGAAAAACGGCATGAAAACCAAAACTTTGACTTTCGATGCACATATATTCGCTATTTTTAAATATATTTAATTAAAATTTTTTTAATCAAAATTTTAATAAAAGCACTTTACAAAAATAGTTTCAACTGTAGCGTTAGGTTAGTGAATATATCCTTTATTTGTTTTCAAAACCGATCCAAAATATTGAATTTATACTAAAAAAATTATTAAAAAAAAATGTTTTTGTTGTATAAATAAAAACAATTGAAAATTGCATTTCTGAGTACTTTTCATATAGTAAAGCATATAGTTAAATAAAAAAATTTTCCACAAAAAAAACAACTTAAAAAATATTGCTTACAACATTATTCGTGGCTAAGCTTCAACTGATGGAATCGCAATTACAATAATATAACACTAAAAATATCATGTGGCAAAACGGCAGAAAAAAACCAAGTCAACACACAAAATATACCCAGATAAAGTCATCTTTATGATATTATATTCTTGAAATTATATAACAAAAAGATAAGAGATAATGCAAAAAAATATAATAACTTTAAATTATATATGCTCGTAGGGTAGTTTAGTAAAAAAATTGCCTACATTTTTTAAGTAGAACCTAATAAAATTCTGCTACATTTTGTTGGCAGCTACATCGTTTATTCAGATGCTTCGTGCATCAAATCTTTACATATCATTTCTATTTCTTTTCAATATTATGCTCACATTTGCTCACATTGTTGCTTACTTATTCTCTCGCTCTCAAAAGCTTTAAATCGTTCGCTCGCTGACTCTCATAAAGCTTTTGTGTGGATTTATGATAAATCCACATTCAAATTTTACTGTGCCACTTGCTTGTATGGCGGTGGCACATCTTTCTATTATATTATCTGTGAGAGTGCAAAGTTGAATGTATACTATGTTTTGGAAGGAGTTCATTAACCCATTATAGTCTGCACATAGTTCCCACCGGCGATTTTCTTCAAATTCACATATGTTAGCAAGCGATACCTAAAATATAAAAAAAATATTTAATATAAAAATTTAAAATATAAAAATTTAGTTCTCTACCTGTCCGAACACCTCAGATAATGATGGGGTAAAAAATGTTACCCCTTTCAGATTAATCTTTCTTAATACACAGGTGAAGACTCCGTTTGATACCAAAATTGCACCAATTAGAGTCCCATTCATTTTGCCTAACTTAACAAAATTTCAAAAAAGCTACCAGCATTTAGTCAAGAACGCCAAAAGAAAAAAATACCTATGATGGGGTGATATTTCACTCCATCCGACTGGAATGTGTTCAACTTTATAGAAGTAATCTTCATAAATAATTGTGAAAATGTTTTGCCATTGCACGATGATATCTTCTTGAGCGCTGGAAAATAATGAAGTCCATCCGAAGTGTTACAGACATTAAAAAAAATGTATTCATCAAACCGTGGTTTCATCCTTACTAAAAGATTTTAACAGATGGAGTCGTTACTGGATTGCTACTGATACATGTAGGTTATGGCATTGCGTGAATGTAAGGAAACATTTTTTTTAAAATTCTATGGTGCAACCTTCCTATGTTTTTTCTACTGGCAAAATATGAATGTACGTATATAAGATATAAGGTGATTTGTTGATGTTTTGACCTCCGCCCAACACGATTTACTGATTAGGTCAATAAGTCATCTCGTTTTCCTACAAACTATAAGTAGGAGAATAATGTTTTGAATCTAAGACAGTTTATTTTACGGAGAAGACAAACAACATACAATATATAATGACTAACAAGTTTGATATGAGCAAAAATTGTACATAATACAATGAATTAAGCAATCTTATAAGTAATATATCGAACTTAATTTATTTAATGTCTCTTTTTGAAACTTGGATATTTGCTTACGATGCTAATCGGCAACTTGCAATAAAAACTGTTTTTGCATTTCATCATTAGTAACTTTAGTTGAAAAGCCTTGTATTAGTTTCACAGCCCTTTCTGCCAGATCATTTACGACTTTTATATGACGGAAATATGTCTCAGATTCTTGGTAATTGGGCGCCTATTCCCATGCTGTGAAACAAGAACCAAGATTTTGGCCCAATAAGGGATGATAGTTTTGTACTGTGGTTAAGATAGAAAAAGTGGGATGGCCCCTTTCGTTTTTAAAGCCTTTAGATGGAGTAATTCGGAGCAATGTTCGAGCAATCAGCTGCCTCTCTGAATAGAAGTTTGAAAATAGAGAGAACACAGCGCATTCTTCGGTTAAGTACCAGAAGTGCCTTTCCATGGCTTTAATGGCTGCATTTGAAACTTGTAAATCATGAATGCAATACTTTTTCAAGTCATGCCATAGTTTAAGATCATTATATGGAGCATCAGCAACTATGGAAGAAGAGAGCCAGTATTTAACGTAGAACAGAGCATAAAATTCGCATATTGCTTCTAGTTTACCAATCATGTCCTTGTCATATCCTGATTGAACACTGACAGCAAACATCTTTGCAGGACACAAAATGGATGACATCCATCGAGCATGTAGTGCTGCTCCTGGTTTCAGCCAGTGTATACCTCTTTCTGGTGTCTCACCCAGAAGTATTAACATTAATTTAGCACACTCCTGATAGTCACCGCGCGGTAGCAAGTTCTTCCTATTTGTAGTAGAAAGTATTCTCTTCAGTGTTTGTAAAGAATGTTCCTTAATCAGTATCAAACTCCTCTGTTTGATATTAAGTGACTTAACACAAGCTTCTGTATTAATAGTTGGCCATATGGCCATCTCCAAATTCAAGAAATTAGTGTTTGCAGGACCTGATGGCGAACGAAAGATTTCTTTGTGAACTGAACTGAGAACTCTTTCAAAAATGTGATGCCGACAAGCCAGCATAAATAACTTCTTATCAAATAGGTTTTCCAGCCTAACACAAGTTCCATTTTTCCATCCTGAGTTTGAAGCTGTAGTGTCAAAAACAGGGGATCTTACTTTATTGAAATCTCCCACTTGTTTGCAATGGAAAAAGTAGCTCTTGCTTGTTCTTCCCCAGTTGCGTTTGCAATTAATGGGATACCAAGAACTTTGCCTTCTTCAAAGTCTTTCGTACCAGATACCAAAATCGCTAGTCTTTCTCTGTTTTCCTTTTTTTTAGTCAGGGATCAGTTTACTATTCCAATGAAGTGTTGGGATAGTAAACCAACACTTCACCATAGCATGTGATGTAAATGGATCCTTAATTGCTTGCACTGATGCCTTCCTTACTTCTTTACCTGCTGTCCATGTGCTTTTGACTGAAAGAGTTGCTTTTTCTAGTGAAACACCACCTTCTGTAAGAACTGCTCCCATGAATGCTGTTCGTTGACCAGCTGATTAAGTCTGTCTTCCATGTTTGATATGATTTTGCTAGCAAATGGATTACGGGGTAGTTTTAAATTAATTAATGGACTTGTACTTTTACTACAAAATTGTGTTGACCCTGTTGCACCACTACTAGTTGAAGGAAAGACAAACTCTGGATCTTCAATTGAAGAATGTTCAGAATTAGCGTCAGCATCCAAGCTATTTGAATCACTTAAATCAAGGTTTGTCGTAGTTGAAGCTTCTTCTTGACGTCGCTTCTTTTTCGCAGAACGCTCAATTTTTTTTGTTGCGAAGTAACTTACTCATAACCTTTGCAAAGTGTGTCTTATCAAGCTAACAACCTAACTCCATTTTTCGGCATGATCGTTGATCTTGTAAGAATTGCACATCTTCCAGAATCATTTTTCTAGTTCTACATCTTTCATGTTCTTTAATCGAAATAGCAAAGTCATGTGCAATGTCAAAGAGGAGAAGAAGAGATTTGAGAAAGCTTTTACTCTCAGTTTGATGTTTTTCCTTGTTTAAAATTTTCGAAGATTTTCGTATTGCACAATTAATTTTTTGAACTTCGCTTTGGAATGTCTAGCTCTGATGGGCATCACAGGAATACCAGAATGCTCCAAAAATTGTTCTGCCTTTAGAATAACGAATTTTATAACATCATCCCTTTTATCCTTTTGCCTGGGTCCACAATTGAGACAGATAAAGCAAAGAAGAACATCCCCATTCGTGGGTAATTGAGATCCGTTTTTCGGAGTTAAATCTTGCAGTAAATTACCTATGAGCCACACTTCCTTACAGTCACATACTTCTCTATCATGCTTTCTTAGAAATAGGTGTGTAGGTGGGCATGAAATTTGAGGACATATTATTTCCTGAGGTGGTACTTTTTCCATATTTTCGAACATTTCTGGCTTGGTTAAAACCTATTAAAGAAAAAATGTTTGTAGCTTTTAACGATATTGTAAATTTACGTTTGCAAGAGAATACTATTTTTAAAGTAGGCGGGGGTCAAAGCATGACATAGGGACTTGAAATTTTACAAACGATAATGTTTTAGTAATAGTTAGGATATGAGAAGAGTGCACAAGGGACATTCACAAAACAAATGAAAACAATTTCAATATATATTTTGAGTTTTGAAATTTTGGAATTTTTTAACATTATTTTGGACGATTATGCATCTATTCTTAGGTTCGTTTTTAGGCAAATCGCAGATATTGGCAGCACATTTTTTTATTTCGAAATAATATACTTTCTTTAAAGAATAGTAATTCAAAGTTTAAGGCAAGATTCCTTGAATAAAATAAATTTACAATTAAATTCTTCATTTCAATTTTTAAAACAAAACCGAAAATTGGAACATAAGAATTTATTTAATTCTGCGATAAAATCTCTGTGCGCCACACCACAACGCCACTGCTGTGCGTAGATTAAAAAATTCGTAGATTAATTGAAAAAAATATTTAAAATCTCAAAATCTCAAAAAATACCTAGAAGAAGAAGAAGCTTACAGAAAAATCCTTTGCCAATCTTAAGCGCATTATGTCGCTTCAACTCCAATGGCTTTTTCAAGGTCTTAAATAGCCTTCGCTGAATGGCTTAAACACCCATTCAGGCATCTGTGTTGAGTGCTTAACTTCCGTAGTCCTTAAGTTCGAACATGAATATTTAACGAACGTCAATTTATTATTGCTAAAGTCGAATAATTTATGGTCGAACACGCGAAGGATGCAAACAATAAGGAAACAATTGCTTAAAGCTAACAAAAGTGGGTGAAGAATGTTTTAAAGGATGGGGAGTGAAATGGTATTGTTTTGTGTTGTTTATGATAACGGAGTGTGTTAAAATCTGAAGTTGAAAAGGGCATCGACTAAAAAAACAAAAAATAAAGTATGGTAAAAGAAGGAAACATTAATAAAATAATGTAGCAAGTCAAACATAAATTAAAATCAACGAAACTATGGTATATTATGATAAAAAACGAAGAAAAAAATATATATATTGTTCTCTTAGAAATAAAAAGAAAAAATATAAAAAATGAAAAACAGGGAGTATGGTAAAACATTTAAAATAACAAGATTACATTCAAAACTTGGATAATAAAATATAAAGTGTGTATCGTATGGAAGTAAGAACAGCGTAGTGGGCTGTTTAGCCTTAACCCTTTCAGTACTTTTAATCAGCCGTTGGAGATAAAAATTTGAAAATTGGTATATCGGCTAATTTCGGGCCCCTGATTCCAAAAATGCGACCAAAAATTTAATAAACCTTTTAGTTTTACCGTTATTTAGTGTCCAATATATTGGACAGTGGTACCCTAGGTATGTAAAAAAGAAGTGATTTCATTTGGTTATTAATTCATTGTTTTATTAGCTGCATTAGCTGTATTGAACACAATTACACAAATTGTATTTTATTTTTCATGAAAAAGAGCAAAACAATTATTTTCGCGTTTGACGCATAAAAATACTTCGCATTTTTGGCAAAAAATAAAGGTTTTTTTTAACATCCTTCCATTTTGCAGCGACTAGCATTCTTAGCTTGAATACATTTTGGAAGGTGTTGTGAAAAATCCTTACGCAATTCAGGTGGCGGTGTCTGATTTCTCTTGCGCTTCGCTGTGGAGCAATCATGGTTAGCATTGGTTGAAGTAGAAGGTCCAGGAATGGGAGTGAGTGTTGGCAACGTACAACAGTACGTTCCTTTTGGAATGGGAGAGAGCCTTGAACTTGATTCAATATCAACAGGTCTTGGCTGAACTTTCACCAACATATTAGAAACATCAGCTCGAAAGCTAAGGGAATCTAAAATATCTTTCTTCGGAACTAGATTGGCAGTGCAGTCTTGCCTGTATTCCATCCAAGCGGCAGTCATCGCCAAATCCATGAAATGCATTATTACTCTAACTGTCCACTTTCTTGAGCGAATATTAATGCGGTAATATTGTATCATTTGGTCAAGCAGGTCAACGCCTCCCATACTATCATTGTACAAACGAACAACTTCCGGCCGATCTACCTCTATGTACTCCTTTTTTTCTTTGTCCCATCTTTTTGCTTTGTCTTTATTACCAATTCCAATAAAATTTGACGCCAAATTGACCACTTTGTTGTCGAAACATCTGGTAAAGGTTACTTTTCCATTGGCACTAAAGCACTCCGCTGAATATCCACGTCCACGTTTTGCCATTATCTTTGGGTCAGGAAGGGTGGGTTGATTAAAACGGTTTACCCGAACTATTCCAGCCGCTTGAATCCCCTTGTCGTACAAAATTTCAAATAGAGCAAAAGAAGGGAAATAATTATCAAAGTGAAGCTTGTGTCCTTTGGCGTCGACGGGAATACGTTTAGCCAACTGTAACACAATAGTTGACCCGCTACCGATAGATTTACACTTTCTGCATCCAATGGAGTAGTAGAGCCTTGATAAACTATAAAATCATACGGCATTCCACTTTTTCCGCAAAGAAAATATACTTTTATACCCCATGGACAAGGCTTTCCTTTCACATACTGCTTTCCGGTAAACTTTCCCTTGAAAGGGATAATCTGTTCATCAACGCAGAGATTTTCCTCTAAAGGCAGTAAATGAAGACGACGACGCACTTGTTCAAGGACAGGACGGACTTGATATAGCCTATCAGTACATTTCGCAGGACGCTCAGATATATCAGTAATATGCAAATGCGTTCTCAAAGCAAAGAAACGGTTCACTGTCATATTTTCATAGAAAAATGGCATGCCCCAACGTTTGTCGAAAAACATGCGAACTCGAGGAAATCTCATGCAACTCATCATAAAATGCTGCGCGAATAGTATACGAATTTCAAGTTCAGTGCATGGTCGAAACGAAGATGAGCCTGAAATATAGAAAAGTTTTTTTTTTTGCTGGTATGTATTTGGAGTATGTTTATATTTACCTTTTTGAACGGCGTAACAATTTGTATAAAACGCTGCCTTGGCAAAAAAATCGTCGTCGAAATATTTCATGTAGTATGAATATGGGCTTCTGATTTCAATGCACTCATTTCGAATAGGGTTAAACTCATTTTGGAGAGGTGGTTGATGTTTTCTATTTACCCATATTATTTCTTTCCGTGGAGTGCATCGAATAAAAGGAGGGTCTTTTGGGCTATCACCAGTGCTAAGTATGGTGTCCACAATTACAGGCAAAGTAACTTCTTCCACCTCTTCTACATTGTCACAATCAACTTCATTTTCTTCTTGGGTTCGAGCCTCATCGCTCCTGAGTACTACCATGGTTTCAGGAGGCACAACACGGTCAAAAAGGTACTGCATTTCCTCACAATCTTCATTTGCATCCTAATCTTCTACATCGGAATTGCTATGAAGGGCTTGCAATATCTCTTCTTCGGTTAAACCACGCCGCGAAGCCATAACCTCAATAAGAAATAAGAAATTATAATAAGACTTTGAGTACAATTGTCCAATATAAGGGACATGCACATTTTGGAGCACCCCCGTAAAACGGTGCCTTATTTTTATTTTTTTCTTTCGCGAAATATATTTTTAGACTATTAATCAATACTTACGATTTTTTTTGGTTCCAATTTCAACGAAAAATAGTGAATTTTTTGCAGTAAATTACTCAATTTTTTTTCAACTTTTGTGCACTTTATAAATTAAGAAAAAAACACACTAAACTGCACCAGAGAATTCAATTTAAGAAACGTGGTAAAGAAGAACGACATAATTTACTCAAAAGACCCGTTACTTTAAAAACAAATGCTCTTATTTACGAGAAAAAGAGATTAAAATACAAAAACAAAATTGTCCAATATAAGGGACGCTTTTACTGAAAGGGTTAAAAGGAAGGGGTATAAGACTTCATAGAAAACAGTTTTAGAAAATAATCACATTATGTTTGACAAAGCCATTTTCAATATTTGACTCATAGCAACAGTAAGTTCAGGCTCTTCGTACAGTCCTGAAGAAATACCATTTTTGCCTTACCTATAAAAAAAGAAAGCACTTTTCCATTGTAGGAAAAAATAAAAGTAAAAAAACTTAGTATCGCCTCAAAATGTTTTGCACGAAGCGACAATTTGAGTTTGGGAAACAGAGAAAAGACAAACGATGCCATATCTGGCGAATACGGTGCTTGTTGGACGATATTGACATTGTTTTTGGTCAAATAATAGCATACAATACGTGATATGTGAGGTGGTGCATTATCGTGGTGCAACAAACACGAATTGTCCTTACACAATTCTGGTCTCTTTCGCCAAATATTTTCCACATACGCTTTAAAACACTAAAATAATAATGAACGTTGACCGATTGAACTTGAGAATCGAAGAAAACAGTCAACAGCACCTTAATTTTTGAACAACTTTGTTGTGAATTTTTGGGTTTCGGCTCATTTGGATAGCGAAAATCTGCAAATTGTTGAGTTGTTTCGACGTGATACTTGTACAATTAAAACTCGTCTCCAGTAACGATGTGCTGAATATTCGTATCGTCCATTAAAAACATCTCCTAAGCGACAATTTTGCGAAACTCTTCTTGAAGAAAATTTTGCAATTTTGGCATAAGTCACGCTGCAACCCGTCACATGCTTAACTGAATTATTCTATATCACACGAAGCAACACACTAACGACAAGCAAGACACGAGAAGCAATACTTTTTCCTATACGAAATTATATTGCTTCTCGTGTCTTGTTTGTCATTGCTGTGCATTTTTGTTAAACAGATTAAAGCAGTTAATCTTCATGTAAAATAGTGTGCGCCAATCCATTCGAAATATCAAGCTCGCCGCTATATCTCTAACGTTCACACGACGATTTTCGAGTACAATTTTCTTGACTTTTTGACATTTTCATCTTTTATTGATGTTGCTGGACTAGAAGGGTGAGGCAAGTTGTCAACTGATGTACGACCCTCCTAAAACAATCTGTACTACTCAGATGGCTGCGTTCGTGGAAGAGCAGACTCCCCATATTTTTTCTGCACCATTTTCAATGCATCCGGACAAGAAAACACAATTTCAAATACACTCTTTGCTCAACTTTTTTTTATTATGAAATTTGCAGGTCAGAATCGAGGTGAACTTACAGGACAGATCGCGCTAAAAATTAACGTCCAAGCCTTTAACAGTGCTACCAGCCTTCAAAAAAATCAATAGCTTTATGACAAACTAGCAGAGTACTCGACCTTGTCCGGATAAAACTAATTTGAGTTGAGTTAAATTGATAGCAAAAAAGGATTGATTATCAGTTTGCTTGAAAAAATATTTTATTAAAGCATATGTACACGGTCTTCGATAATCTGCTTAACTTACGAATTTGACCATAAATTTATTATTGGAATAAAAAGTCAATTTATTTTTTTTTGTAATTATTTTAAAGCTTCTGAGTACACAATATTTAAAGACTTTTCATTTGGTGTCAAAAGAAATAAATTATTTGGGCTCCCAACTCGTGAGTAGCCGACATATAATTGGCCACGAGCAAAGCTGTTTTCGGTCTAGTCAAGTTCTGCAACTTTTAGTGTTTGTCCTTGGGATTTCTTAATAGCTATGGCGAAACTCAGACGGATTGCAAATTGCAGCCTCTTGAACTGAAATGGCATGTCAGTTGGTATAATTGGGATGCGAGGCAGAAAAACGTCATCTCCTTTGCCACACCCTATTAGAATAGTATCGTCAATAACATTTGGCAATAATTTCTTAACCGAGAGCCTGGTGCCATGCAAAGTCGTGGTGAATCTAAATTTCTCAATAGCATTATAGGTGCTCCAATTTTAGGCTGAGGCTATGAGGAGGTACTCCTGGTAGCTCCAACAAATTTAAAAATTCGACAGGGTAATTAACTGACTCATTCTGATCATGATCGGTATCTATCGATTAATAAGTGCGCATATCACCCTGCAGCTGTCGTAAAAGTTGGAAGTTGATTGCATTGACCGTGATGTTTTTCGGCGCCAAAGTTGCCCTCTCGCATGACCAACTTTGATTTTTATAACTACTTATGACATTCGGAAAAACTTTTTGTTGGAGCTCTTTTGCAGATTTAACTATTGTAGAAACTGAACTTTACCTTGCGCATCTCTTTCAAGTTGTCCACACTATACTTTCAACAGGTTGCTTGCGAAAAGACCAAACAATTGAACTCCATCAAGGTGAGCTTTCATGTTCATTTTTTACTCGAACTTTGTTACATTTTTCCATAAATATGATGATTTAATACATGTTTTTATTTCATCCGCACGTGTACCTCTTGGAACAATAGGCAATGTTTGCCTAAATTCTCCTGCTAAAACCAACGTTTCCCCATCACGTGCTTGGTCTTATGAATGTCTTGCAATGTTCTGTCTAAAGTTTCTAGGGCTGTCTTATGAGCCATTGTGCTGGACTCTTATGAGCTGGACTCGTCCCATGAAATTAGGTCACATTGTTTAAGGAAGTTAGCAAGACCGGTTCTTTTACTGATGAATATTTTTTGCGGCTAAATTGAAAGTTGATTTAAATACTGCGTGTGCTGTATTCCTCCTGGTAACAGGGTTGCTGCAATTCCAAAAGAGGCAACCGCTACAACAATCTTCCCTTGCTGAAGAACTTTAGCGAGTAACATTTTCTAAAGGAAAATTTGACCAGTGCCGCCTGGTCACAAAACACAGAAATCATTTACGTATCAGGAATTATAATTATTTATGAATAGTGGGCGTAGCTGTAGTGATACCACTTCCATTTTTATTATAATCGCTGACACTCAGTATACGGAGTAAATTACAAAATTTAAGTCCAATGCGGTCAAAACCGTTTAAAATATAGCATTTTTATTAGTTTGCGGGTGGTAAAAGGGGGTGTGGCAATCCATTTTTCGTTCAGTTGCCGACAGTTGGCATACAAACCCAAGTACCAAATCTTAATCCAATTCGGGCGAAACTGTTTGATATATAGTATTTTTATTGGTTTGTGGGAGATAAAAGTGGGCGTGACAAAATTAATATAGCCTATGTTTAGCGCAGTAATATAAAGAATCGTTTGATATAGGTTTTAAAAAAATCCGTTGAGTAGTTTAGGAGTCTGTTCAAAACATACACACATACATACAAACAAAAAAAAATATTTTAGAGATGTTGTTGTTTCATTCGCACAGTCCGGTTCTATTTTGAACAGAAGCACAGTGAATCGTGCAAAGAAGTTAAATATAAGGAAGTGGTGTAATAGCAGAAAAGTGTGGTATTTTCTATATTGGTGTTGGTTCACACAAATACAGAAACAATCAAAAAGGGCCGCATTCGGTTGTATCGTAAAAGAAGGTCCAAACTGTTAAAGTTTGTTCTTATGCATTAAAATTTTAGAAACATTTCAAGAATAGCAACATCTCTAATTATTTAAAAAATTTTTGATCGCTTGCAATTGGCTTAGAAGTTATAGGCATCCAACGTTGGAAAAAGTGGACTAAAAATTTAGCTGATTTTTTAAGTTTTCCAACAAAACTAAACTTTCTGGGTATCAAAAGAGAGATAATACAAGTATCTATTCAACAAGAAATCAAACATAAAAATACATGTATTTAAGATACAACCCTTTTTTTTCTTAAAATCGCGAGGTTTTTCCATATTTAATAAAAAAAACAAATGTATCAAAAGGAGGCCTTCGGATGCTGCTTAGGGTTTACAAACCTCAGTAAAGAGGCTTCTCTGTCTACGGCAGTTCTGAATGCAGTTATATTTTTAATGTATTGCTTTCGTAAAAGGGAAACTACTAGTCTTTCAGACAAATTCTAATTATAAAAAATTATATCTTAATGAATTCTTATGGAATTCTAAATTTGACACCTCGTTGAATAGATACGCACATTACCTTTGTTTTAATACCCATAAAGCTTAGTTTTGTTGAAAAACTGCAAGATTTTTAGGTAATTTTTCTATATTTGAAGGCCTATAAATTCTAAACTTCAAATTTAATTACAAATTATATTAGGTTAATTTTTTAAAATCCTTATTTTTTTGGGTGTTTCTGCCTAGATGTTGTGTAAAAATCAGACAAATTTAACAAACAGGTACTAAATCTGATTCACTATGCTGAAAACAAGAGCGCCCCAAACATGTATTCAACTGCGAAAAATGACTGCGCCCCTGAAGCAGTGTTTGTGTTTTGACAGATGTGGTTTGATCAAACTGGCGGAAAATCAACGGGGTCTAAATTGCATTTTTAAACCATTTTTAATAAGAAATATATACATTTCTAACACAAATAAGTTAAAAAAATATCGTTAGAAACTAAATAAAGCACTTTTGTTAAAAGAATTTAAAACGTATGGACATTTTTACCTGTGGAACGAATGCGCATTGTTTTTAAGTTTTCGGGAACTATTACAATTCTTAACCGCACAACTCATATTGCATTTGTTTTAGTGGTTTTTTTTCTTTAATTTGTTGCTTTTTAAGCAGTGAAAAATGCTTAAAATTAAATTATTTTCAACTATTTTGCTGAGGAGTCTTCCAATCAGATGTCAGGGTTCTCAAAAATGTCAAAAAACACACTCTTTCTCGCTCGCACAATATACGAATGGTGCGACAGTTCACGTACAGTGTATGTGTAAGCAACACCATTTCCTTATATTTTACTTCTTTGGAATCATGTAGAACATGCTAGCTGGACAGAATTGATTTTCTCACTTTGAGAAAATAACTGTACAAGCTGATGAGTAATGATCTAAAAGATATGGTATTAAGATTTATTTTTGTCAGTGGATAGATAAGCATTGAGTAATAAAAACAGGTATTTAGTTTAACTGAATTTATTTTGATTATCAGTTGAAATTAGTGCAGTTTTTAAGACGCAAGTGCATTTTTCTGCATTTTTTTTAAGTGTTTGCAATGGAATTTCAAGTGGAAGGTATGATAATATAATCATATTTAAAACAATCGTGAAAGTGAATACATATTTTGAAAATTTTCAACACTGCCAGAAGCGCTATATCTGCGCTATTTGTTTTTATTTTTAAACTTCCCGAAGGTGGGACTTATTTGACACCGCTTAACACCAGGTTGATTTTTCAGTATATGTTGTTTATGTGTTTGTTCTTTATTTTAAAACAAATTTGGGGATTCGCACAGGCTCGCTTCTTTTTAATTTTCTTTTTTTTTAGAGTACACATTCTCCATCACTAAATGGGATTTGTATGAAATGTGGTGCAAATTTGCGAGCAACGAAAATCTATTTAAGTTCGTTGAATCAAAATGTTATCTTGTCGATGCTGATAAGGTGTCTTTAAGATCCATTAAAAATAAACTCATAAGTTTTTCTATCAAAATACTAATAAAGTGGCGCGCTTGTGGAAAAAGGAACAAACGTTTGATAGAAATATTTTCGGAACTTTTGAAGGAAGAAGTAATCTGCTTTGTTAGAAATAGTTTTTGTTTTTATTTTATGTGCTTACTTTTAATTTTTTAAAGTATTAAAAAAATTTGTACTGAATTAGTTTCCATTTTTGAAGTGAAAACTTCTTTAGGCGCGTTGAACTATTTTGGTAGAGGGTAAATGTTTGATTTGCGTCATCGAGATTTTCCGAGTAAAACTCGTCATCAATACAGACAGCGAGCATGGCAGAATAACCAGGTAGGGCGACTCGCAGAGGAATGAAGTAGAAAGCAGAGAAAATCTAGCTAGTTGTCAAAAACAGCTGTTCATCTCGAGGTTCTTTATATTCATGTTTTGCAGTTAATTTTTGATTAAACTTGTTTTTTTGCTTTTTTGCAAGTTGAACACTTCCTCGGCATTTTATAGTTTTATTTACAATTTTATAATATTTTCATTCAAATTAAACACAAACTAAACACACGTGTCCGCACTATTTAAATTTGAAAACATAATATTCTTATTTCAATCTTTTCATTTTCCACTCTTCGCTAAAGGGTCAAATAGACCACACAGATTGTTTGCGCAAGCACGTGTCACAAGTAAGTCGCCTTATATATTCTCTGCAAGAGCTTTAGTAGCGCTACTAAATCTATAGTCGAAGCTAGCTGCTATATAAGATAGAACTATAAGCTCTGCAAGAATTAATATATGGCTAAAATCGTTACTTGGGCGGATGCTGTAATTCAATCCCAGGTAGGCTCGATACGGAGAGACTTTAAAAAATACCCCTTATATTATGTGTAAGTTTTGATTCCTTTTCAACAATACCTACAATTCTGTCAAAATCCTGTCAAACGAAAAAAGCCGAGCGCCTGGTAGCCAATATCCAAGAGCGTGTGTTTGAGTTTCATGACTAACATAAAAACATTTGTAGTTTTATAAATGTCGCCAGCATATTCTCTGAATGGGTCCATAGTATAAAAAGTAATAGTTAGGAGTGACATTTCGTGTTTAAACCATCGAATGTCAAACAAAAGGAAACACAATAGAGAACGTGTGTCACACGCATTGGCCACATTCAAAGGAGTCAGTTGTTGTGAATGGATCATTTAATTGCAAAGGTTTCTCACTCAAATTAAAAAATAACAGTTGCCAATTATTGACTCCGCTGAAAGTTGCCCATGAGTGTGACAAACGCACTTTATTTTGTTTTCTGTTGTGTGAAATTCGATGGTGGCAGCTTGTGAGAAAATAAGTAGTTGTCAAGGCTACCTAATAATAATTTTATCATGACTGGGACTGCATTGTCCAAAAATTTTTTGTTTCTTATTTCAGCTACCATGCGCCTTTAGTATCTTTTTTGGAATATAATTCAATTATTAATGACGCAAAAAGTGAAAATAATATAAACGAAATTCAATAAAATTTATGTAAATACAAGTTCTATGTATACGTATATTATATTGGGGGTTGCAATTAATTTTAAAGGTTTTTTTTCGGTTTTTGAGCATTTATTTAGAAACAACGGTACAATGTATATTATTCAAAGTATTGTCCATCCTTAGCTACAACATTTTCCCATCTTTCTGGCAGCATATGGATTCCGCGTCGGAAGAACGATTCGTCTTTTGAGGCAATCCACGAATCGACCCATTTTTTGGTATCCTCGTAAGAAGTGAAGCGCTGCTCAGTCAAGCCATGCGTCATCGATCTGAATAGGTGGTAGTCGGAAGGGGCTATGTCTGGGCTATAAGGCGGGTGGGGTAGCACATCCCAATTCAGCGCCTCAAACGTTTCCTTGACGGTTCTTGCAACATGTGGCCGTGCGTTGTCATGTTAAAAAACCACTTTGTCATGTCTTTTGGCATATTCCGGCCGTTTAACCTTTAATGCTCGGCTCAATTGCATCAATTGTTGTTGGTAGCGTTCCTCAGTGATGTTTTCGTTAGGTTTTAGCAGCTCATAGTACACGACACCCTTCTGATCCCACCAAATACACAGCATAAGCTTGGCGCCATGAATATTCGGCTTGGCCCTCGATGTTGATGCATGGCCGGGTGGTCCCCACGACTTTTTTCACTTAGAATTATCGTAATGGATCCACTTTTCATCGCCAGTGACAATACGATGCAAAAAACTCTTCCTTTTATGCCGTTGAAGCAGTTGTTCGCACATGCAAAATCGCCGTTCAACGTCTCTCGGCTTCAACTGGTACGGCACCCAATTTCCTTGCTTTTGAATCATTCCCATGGCCTTCAAGCGTTTGCCGACCGTTGATAAGTCGACTCCCAATGATTATGACAATTCTTGAAGGGTTTGACACGGGTCTTCATCGAGCAAAGCCTCCAATTCCTCATCTTCAAACTTTTTCGGCTGGCCCGGACGCTCTTTGTCTTCCGTATCAAAATCACCACTTTTAAACCGACGGAACCAGTACTCACAAGTAGAAATCGATGGAGCATAGTCCCCGTAAGCCTCAGTAAGCGTGCGTTGTGCTTCAACCGCTTTTTTCTTCAAATGGAAGCACAAAAGTAAACCTTCCCGCAAATTGCGTTTTGTTGGAACGAAAGTCGACATGTTCACAGAGAAAAAAATATATGTTGTTTACACTTCAGTGGAATGACACATACTAAAAAATGAAGCTTAGACAATGTGCTTTGAAATGAATATAGTCACAGGTGTGCCCGATGCGATCTTTTGATAGTTACGCCATCTCTTAGAAAACCTTTAAAACTAATTATATAAATATAAATAATTTAATAATTATATATATGTATATTATATGTATATTATTTATTTAAATAAGTTTAATTTATATTTTTGTTAAAGTGTTACTCTGTTTTTTCTATTACTACCCATAATTTAAAATATAATGAAATTATAAAAGACGAAAATAATGTGCATTAATGATGAACCGGATGTACGGATGAACCGAATCGGAGGCAGAAAATAAACCGCACTTTGCTTGCTATGTTTTCTGTTTTCCTTGTAGCAAGATCTCAAATGCAGGCATTAAAAGAGACTTCAAGACGAATCAAACAAAATAGCATATATAAAAAATAGAAAATTTATTTTATTTTATGACGATTATTTTTCATTCAATAGTGCTTCCTGTATTTTATTTTTATATCAGCAATATTCAATTTAAATGTAATAATATAGTTTGGTGTGATTATAAAATAAAAATGCTATCTGAATAAAAAATATTTTGAAAGATACAATCAACGACTGAGGGAGTGAAAATATAAAAACTTTTTCCGATTAGCATGAAAATTTTTATAAAGCAGTAAAGCGGTCCGTGGCAGGACAAAGTCTTCCAGGGAATACTAATATATTATATATAGGTTTTCACTTCGGTCGGCAGTCCCCTCACTGATATACTTTTTTTGTTAACACTTCGTGTAGCAATGTCTTATATTGTAAATGGGCAAAGTATGTTATGCGAGGTTTTAGGCAAATATGAAGAATATGTAAAAAAAAAATATCAAATCAATCCCTCTTATAATACAGATTCTGCGGTTTGGTGCTTTAAACCCGGCGCACCAGAGTACCTTTATTTAATTAGAGTATCTGTACACGCCTTTTTCTCGGAACATACTTTTTTAAAACGGGCCACACTATTGTAAACAAATTAATTGGCCAATTTTAATTTACGTGTTTTTTAATCTGTTTATAATGTAAGAATCTAGTGTCATGGTAAAATTTTTCTAGTTTTAACACGCAACAATATGGTCAAAAATAACATTAGTTTTTCGGCCTTTTTTCAACGCTTAAAATTTTTCATAATTACCTATATTTTCATTCAATTTTGGTAAAAAATATGCATTGAAGAGTAAATTTTCAAATGCATTTTTCTGTTTTTTTGTTTTGACGATATAAACCCGATCTGAAGAACACCAACTTCAGCGCCATTTCTATATATAAAAAGGATATGTTAAAAAAAAAGAAAATATTTGTTTTACTAACACTGATGATGTAAAATTAACGTGCAAATAAAAATTTTATAATAAATAATAAACTTTTTTAGAAAACATCTACTCAAGTATGCCTTTATTTTAACCGAGTTTGCCTAAAACGCTTTGTTAACCAAAAGTTTTACATAAAAAAATAACCAAATCAAACAGAGGCACGGTAGGCACAGATGTTATACAAAGCATACATTAAGTGTGGGAGGTATCTAAGTTTAGGATGTGCCTCTAATTAAAATTTTTAAAAATTAAAATAATCGTTATGCATGTAGCAATGAAAAAAAAATATATGAAATTATTTCGTCCACTTCTACAAAATTCACTGTGAGATACCCAAAAAAACTTGTTTTTTAAAACATGTTATTAAAAAACTAATTTAAAAACATTTAGTTGATAAACTTCTTTTAATTTTATTAAGGCGGCACATACTCTGAGTTTTTATTGATTTGAACAAACATTTGAATAATTTTACAAATAATACATCATTAATAAATTACTTTCTTATTTCATTGCTCTAATTCGACTTAAGAATTGTTCGTATTTCAATTATTAAAAACATACTTAAGAGTTCTGGTATTTAATAAAAAATCTTGAATAAAAAATTCAATAAATACATTAATAATAATTATTAAAAAATTAATAAATACATCATTAATGAAATAATTTCTTATTTCATTTTTCTAATTCGACTTAAGAATTGTTCGTATTTCAATTCAATATTTTAAAAAATCTTGAATAAAACATTAAATAAATACATTAATAATAATTATTATAAAAATTAATAAATACATCATTATTAAAATAATTTTTTATTTTATTTTTCTAATTCGACTTAAGAATTGTTCGTATATCAATTATTAAAAACATACTTTAGAATTCTGGTATTTAATAAAAAGTCTTTAAGAAAAAATTAAATAAAATCAAAAAACCTTTAAAAATTGTTGTTTCTTGTGTAGAATTGAATAACAGCTTTTTAAAAGAGTTGTTAGCATAAAAGTAGTAAGAAAAGTTAAAAAAATAATATTCGGTTAAATCGTTACGATTTCTTAGGAGTTATCTTTTTGATAAATAATAATGATCTACTTTTATGTTTTTAAATTCATTTTCAAAAACTGCAAAATTAACTAGTTTTTAATTGATGTATTTTAATCAAACTATCAACTAATTTAAAATCTACTTATTTTCAAGTAGTTGAAAACATATGCAGGCGAAGGTCAACTGACATATTTATCAGACATCGCCATACAAAATATGTTAGTTCGATTAAAAAAAAATCCAAATTTCTACCAGCTGTGATTGAAAAAAAAATAATTATTCAATTTTAAATTAGTTGTCCTTTTAAATTAGTTGTTTTCTATAAAATAGGAATCTATTTTGACAATCCTGTCGTATTCTGTTTGTCTGTATTGTCAATACTCAATTTCAAGTTCCATACAAATTTCATATTTAAATTTTTAAATATTTGTACTTTATTTTAAGTCTTGCAAGTATAGAAATGTTCTTACATTGTGTTCAGAGTGACCATTTTTAGTAGTTTTACTACTAAATTGGTAGTTTTTAAACTTGTTTTGGCATTTTTTTTTTTTTAGTAGCTTTTTAGATTTAGTAGTTTTTGGTAGTTTTTTATGATTTACATCGTGTGATAGTTTTTCACTTCCTTCTTCATTGTTGCAATTTTGCAAGGTGCATTTTTTAAGGCGTTCGATTGGGCTATTTTGAGCCGCCATTCATCAAGGACCACGCAACAACCTCCAAGCATATTAAAAACTCAGAGCACTACAAAGGACGCTCAAAGGTAATTACTAGATTTAAAAATTTTTTTTTCAGATTGCCAGCTAATTTATAAGTAATACAATTTTACAAACGAGGAGAGCTGAATTAAAGATGTATGCTTTTTGACAGAGCACAATATAAGTATCTTTCCACGTAATGTTAAAATCTCAGTGACGTTTTATAAAAAGCATTCCACGACTCCGAAAAAGCAAAGAAGTAACAACCAAACAAAGATCTAGCTCCAACAGCAATCCAATTTTTTAAAAGATGTCAAAACTTTATGGTACATTTATTTGTTCAACTTAAAAATTGACTGCCCATACAGGAATCTATTTTTAAGGAAGTCAGATATTTATATGCGCAAGTCGCAGTTTATGATGAATTGAAAAGTATTGTCAAATTGATGAAGCGCTTTTCTATTTTACTAAAAATAGATAATGTTTTACAGGCAGTCTATGAAAAGTATCGTAAAATGCATTTAGTTGAAAATATTTTAAAATTAGCTTCTTAAAGCGCTGAAAAAACAGTTAAACATTTCTTGGAAGCAATTGGCAACCTACGAGATGGCGGCAATAACTTCAAATATAAAAATATTGCTTCATTTTGCAAGGATATGATGATGTTGCCAGTTTCAAATGCTTCACGTGAAAAGTTGTATTGTTAATAAAGATTTTGTTGAAATTTGTAAAAAGTAGTTTTATGTGCTTTTGGTAGTTTTTGAATTTTTTAATAGATTTTAGTAGTTTTTGTCTAGAGATTTAGTAGGAAATCACTTGGAGAAAACGGTCACACTGATTGTCTTTCTATATGATTTTCCATAAGAACAAGAAATATTTGAAAAAAAGAAGGAATTATTTACGTATCGCGAGCAAAGCCTTGCTAGTTACATATATTTCAAATTCCAAGTTAATCGATCTAACACTCTAAAAAGTTTTTATTAAAATTTACTACAACAGTTGTAGGCAACGGGTTAGCTACCATAACTGTAGTAAGTTTACACACCCTTATTTAATTCAACATGTTGTTTGTTTAATGATATGTAGTGAAATTTAACGAATAGTGTTTAATTTTATTAAAATATATAGTAATACTAAATAAATTATTTTGATATTGAAGCAAAATTAAACATCAATTGTTTAATGTAGTCAAAATATACGTAGTACTATTTTAAAATTACAACCCTAATGTTAGTAAAATTAAACAAGTTTCACCTAGTTTTAATACATTATTTTACATTTAGTATTTACAAATTTCTGCTGTTATTCAAGTAAATACATTTTCTTAAAAACATTCCTAATAAGTTTACATATTAAAACATATTTTTATATACTTTATAACTTAATAGTTTTGGTAGTAATGCAGAAATATATCATATTTTGGTTTTTTGTTTAATTATAATTCTAAATAAATTGGTACTTGATATAACAAAACGCAGAACAGACACTTGCATAGAGAATTTCTTCTCTATGAGTATCCTAAAGAGGTAGACAAATGAAACCTAGAATTTTTTTGTTTATTTGACAAACAAATTTCTTTATTTATTTATTAACATGTTGTTTTCATTTAACTGTTAACAACTTAACACTTAACAAACAAATTCTTACTAAACTTTTTTTAATTACATTCAGATAATTTTTAAAGCATGATCCTCACTCTTGACAAGCAGACTCGAATGACCATGTGCTGAAAATATCTGCTTAATTTTAATTCAATTTATGTTGTAATATAAAAATTTGCAATTGATATTGCAGCAAAGTTCAACATTTGTTGTTAAATATTGCTAAGGATTGTGTTTAATAGTAAAAACTCAAATATCAATATAAAATTCCTCATTATTTGAAAATTCAACAAAATTGGTAAATTTGCAAGTTTCTTTTTAGAGTGTAAGGAGTAAGCTTTCAGTCGTGCATCATAGCTGACACCCGTCATAGCTTTTTTCGATCCCGGGATCCCGGGATTAGTTCCGGTTTGAAAATTTTAAGAAGTAAATAATTCAAAACGTTTTTAATACAATTTTTTATTTTGCATTACTTAAAACTAAAAAATAATAATTTAGGCAAAAAAAAAAAATAGCAAGGAGTGTTATTAACAATTGTAGGACGTTTTGATTGAACAAATGATTTCTTTACCCAGGTCCCTTGACTGTCAGAATAGAAGCACTTGCATGGATGGTAGATTCAAGTTTGCCCCAAGTTTTTGGAGAACTAAAAGCCCCACTCTAGGAGAAATTATTTTATATTTTTTTAGTTCGTTTTAGAAACGTTATATTAAAATTTTTTTTATTTAAACAATTATTTTCTCATTTTTAGTCTGTGTGAAAAAATTTTAAAAACTTTAAAACTTCGAATTTTTAAAAATTCACCACAGAAGGTGGCAAAATATTTTTTTTTTAAAAAGATCAAAAAACCAGGGCATTCGCTTTATAAAGGGTGTTTTTTATAGAGTGATACAGCTTTGAGTTGGCATCAATGATTTATTTGACCATGCATTGAACAGTTGCTAGTTGTTTTTAGTTTAGTTTGCTTTGACATTTTATTATGGATCGACTTACACCAGAGCAACGCGTGCAAATTGTGGAAATTTTTAATCAAAATAATGGTTCTATTCGTCAAACTTATCGTGTACCTTGTCTATCTTATGGCGTACATAATCGTCCTTCAGAGCTGCTAATTCCAAGAACAATAGATCGTTTTCGGACCATATTTACTGTTACTGATAATGTGCATCCCGTGAGACGCCGAACAGTGCACACTGAAGAATCTGTAGCCGCTGTACAGGAAATAATTGAAGATGATCCTAATCAATCGATTCGTCGCCGTTCTCAGCAACTGGGGTTGTGTCCTTCCACTTTATGGAAGATTTTACGAAAAGATCTTGGCTTAAAACCTTTCAAGATTTAAATTGTGCAGGAATTAAAGCCAAACGACCATCGAATGCGCCGCCAATTTGGCGAATGGGCTGAAGCACAAATTGATATTGATTTTAAATTTCCATGGAAAATTTTATTTTCCGGTGAAGCCCATTTTTGGTTGAATGGGTACGTAAATAAACAGAATTGTCGTATTTGGAGTGAGGAGAATTCACAAGCTTTTGTCGAAACACCATTACATCCACAGAAAATTACTGTTTGGTGCGCTTTATGGGCTGGCGGAGTCATTGGCCCATATGTTTTCAAAAACCATGATGGTCAGAATGTTACTGTCAATGGTAAACAGTATAGGAACATGATTCGAAGTTTTTTCGTACCTCTTGCTGATATGTGGTTCCAACAGGACGGAGCCATATGCCACACAGCGGGCGCTACAATTGATTTACTCAAGGAAACTTTTGACGAAGAAATAATTTCACGAAATGGCCCAATTAATTGGCCCCCAAGATCGTGTGATTTAACCCCATTGGATTATTTTCCTTGGGGTTATGTAAAGTCACTTGCCTACGTCGATAAACCACAAACAATTGAACACCTGGAAATCAACATTCGAAGAGTTATCGGCGAGATACTATATTACTATGTTTTATTATGATTTGAACTTGTATCGCTCTATAAAAATCATCCTTTACAAACAAGGTTTGGTCTTTGACCTGAAAGGAAAGGGATAGATTAGTTAAAGGAATTGATTGGAACCATACTAGGGATCCCGGATGATTTAAGCCTCTTTAAATCCCGGGATTGTCTTTCAGGATCCCGGAATTTTTAAATAAAAAATTTATATTACAAATATTCATGTAAATACGAACATTTAATTTTAAGTTGATATGAATATAGAACTAGAAAAACCTTTTATTGAGGCTGAAAAAGATTGTTAGAACGATAAGTGTGAAACACTTTTGCAAAGACTTTGCAAAGTTTTAGAAAAATTGCAATATAGGGAAGTAAGCTTTGTGTTTCAAAATTGTCAGATATTTTGACTTAGGATGTAATTTTTTTTTGTGGTGAAGGCAATCGTGATCAATACTTACAAATTGCTTACGATTATCGTACAACTATTTCTACAACTATCATAGAATCAGAACGGTGCTTCTCATCAGTGGGTTATATATGTAATAATATCCAAACAAAACTGTCCAATAAAAAATAAAACACGTTGATCAGCTTAATGATCACTTTTAAGATAATTAAAACAAAAAATTTAATTTTGAAAAGGCTTTTCCAAAATTAATTTGCCTTAAATACAAAAAATCATGAAGACTATGCACAAAAAAAAAGTGTAACATTTATATAGTAATACCTTAAACTGTTCAGTATTTTATTTTTTATATATTTTGTTCTTTAACACTCTATCTAGGCTTAACTAAGAACAAAATAATTTTTTTGAGGTAATATTCTTATCATTAAGGTCCTTAAAAGATGAACAAACATACTTTTGATTTTAACCTGCGCTACTAACGTTTTGCAAGCTTGTACAAAGAAAAAATTATTTTGCTCCTGGTTGGCACAAAAAAAAAGAATTTAAAAAAGAATTTATTCCCTTAAAGGTTTTCAACCCTTTAGTTCTTTATTTCTTAAACCCTATTAATATTCTTATCATTAAAGTCAAAAAAGATACAAAATATAAATTTGATTTTTGTCCGGTTCATTTTTTCTTATAAAATTTGTTTTGCTTTTCTTCGGCATAAAACCAAAAATCCAACTGACTTTTATGTCAAATATCTCTCTAAATTTATTGTTATTATGTTGGTTCGTTTTTTTCATAGCACCAAAGAATTTGATTTAAACAAAAGCTTTGCAAAATAAATACATATAAAAATGACTTTCTGATGTGTCCAATATATTGGGCAAATCCACTGAAAGGGTTGTGTTAATACAATTTGCTAGTCATTAATATAATTTAAGTTTTGTGTGTTTATTAACATGAAGGATATTCACAATTGTGTGGTATAGTTGTATTGTGTTTTTTTGCCATAGTTGAAAATCACAATTCTGAGCACCCTTTAAAGTAGAATTTGTGGCTGGGAACCTCTCAGTATAGCTTTTTGCTACTATGCAAATAAATTAACTATCTAATTTTATATATTTTATTAATATATGGCATAAAAAAGGTTAACTTGCATTTTGATCTTCTTTAATTTTTGCAATTAGAAAATAAAAAAACCACAAAACCACCTTAAAAACCACGTTCGTTAAACATATCATTGGGCTACTTAAAATGATCACACATTTGGCTTTTAGAGATTTCATGAAAAACATACAAAAATATAAAAACCGCTTGGTAAAGTGTGGTATCAATACCACGGAATTTTTTAACTATACTGAAAACAACTCAATTGTGAATACTCTTAATGTCTTTTGTGTGTTTTTGTTACTTTATAAATGAATTAATTTACATTTTTTGAATTCAAGTAATACATAACAAAAATTGTTTTAAAAATGTTTAAATTATTCCTTATTTACTTCTTAAAATTTTCAATCTCGAACGAATCCCAGAATCCCGGGATCGAGAAAAGCATCCGGGATTGGACTCCCTTAACCATACGTAAATTATTGATAAGGCGAAACAAACGTGAAAGACAAGGCTTTGAATTACTTTTAACTGAGGCTAGTATTATGCCTTAACCTAGACAAGTATTTCCAGCCCTAATTTGTTCCTGTCATTTAATTCCCCGTTTTCCACAATTTAGCTGTACATTTTTCGTTTTCTATAATTCTTAAATGTAGGAAAGAACAAAGAAAGTAAAAAAACCATACCCGAACCCGGATTCGAACCAGGGACCTCTAGGTTGTTAATCTAGCGCACTCTCTCCACTAGACTACAAAGGCTGATTTGTTCAAAAAACCGAAATAGTTCTATAAATATTAAAAATTAAGCAAAAAAAAAAAAAAAACCGGAAAAAATCCATTGATATTGCTGTGGCTCGAACTCACAACCTGTCGATTGTAAAGCAAGCGCCCTTCGCTCTGAGTTACAGAATTCACAAAGAAATATATTTTAAATAGCAATAAATCAAACTATTTTCTTATTAAATATATAAAAAAATTTTATAAGCTATTTTTTTACAATTTTTTCCACCCTCATGGTGAATTTTTTAAAATTTGAATTTGTTTTATAAAAAAAAAACAATAAATCCGTCCACATTGCTCGAACTCACTACCGTGTGGTTATTAAATAATCGCCTTACGCTTTAAGGCACAGAGCTTACACCAAAACTGTTTCTAAATGCCGTAATAAATTCACTTTAGTTGTGAATTTTTTAAATTTAAAAATGTCAAAGAGCTTTTCAGTATTTTTGTTTGATTTTTAATATGTATGTTTATATGTATGGATCAAATAATAACATATTTTATCCAAAAAAATAAACGTACAGACAAGAAAATAAGTGATTATTGTGTTGTAATCCATTTTTGAGCTACATTTTAAGTTTCTAAACTCTAGCTCATCGGGAAGTTTGTTTAAAATGGATTCCAAGATTTGTACGAGACAGACATGAAATGAAGCTAGTAAAAACGTGTTAGAAAATGTAAACTAATTGATTTATTAAGCAACGAAAACAAAACAAAATACATTTAAGGTATTCCCAATGACGTTGTTTTCAGTGAAGTTAAAAAACCCCGTGGCTTTTATATTTTTTTATGCTTTTCATGAAATGTCTAAAAACCAAAAGTGTGGTAATTTTAAGTAGCTAAATGATATGTTTAACGAACGTGGTTTTTAAAGATCCACAAATAAATGATCGCTTAAATAAAGTTAAGCTTTTGTATGCCATATATTAATGAAATATATCAAATTTTATAGTAAATTTATTTACATAGTAACAAAAAGCTATAGTGGCTGGTTCCCAACCACAAATTCTATTTTGAAAGCTGCTCATAATTGTGGCAAAAAACAACAATACCACGATACCATACAATTGTGAGTACCCTTATTTTTAATAAACACAAAAAAACCTAAATAATAATAATGATTAGCAAATTGTATTCATTCAAAAAACAAAGAGATGTAAAAAATAAAGCACAGAACAGTTTAAGGTATTATTATTTACATGTTTACAATTTTTTTAGACATCGTCTTCTTGTTTTTTTGTGTATAAGGCAAATTAAGGTTAGAAAAGACTTTTAAAAATTATTTTTTTTTTAAATTATTTTTAAAGTAATACGTTAAGCTGATCAATGTGTCTTATTTTTCATTAGAGAGTTTTGTTGGGATATTATTACAAATAAAAACAGCTGATCAGAAGCACTACTCCTTTTCTATGCTAGTTGAAAAAATAGTTGCACGATAATCGTAAGCAATTTGTAAGTTTCGATCGCGATTGCCTTCATTACAAAACAAAATTATTTCATAAGTCAGAATATCTGACAATTTCGAAATACAAAGCGGACTTCCCGATGTTGCAAATTCTTCTAAAACTTTGTAAATTCTTTGCTTAAGTGATTCACACTCATCATCCTTACAATCTTTCCCAGCTTCAATAATAGGTTTTTCTAAATCTTATTTCATATCAACAGAAATTGAAATGGTTGCATTTACATAAATATTTGTAAAAGTAATATTTTATTTAAAAATTCCGGGATTCCGAAAAGAAAATCCCGGGATTTAAGGGCTTAATTCGTCCGGGATACTGGGATTGACTTCCCCAGTAGTCATACTCCAGCTTACGAAGTATGTGATGCCTGTAGCATTAGGCCTTAAATTTTTTTAAAAATACGAATATATCCTAAAATAATAAAATCCTTAAATAAACTTTTTTTATTATTACACATTTCTTTACTGTTAGGCCTTTTACACATGGAGCAATTGAAAAGTAATGCAACTACAACAAAAGTTTCTATCCAATGTATTTGTACCGAGGCCTCATATGAAGCAACATGTGTACAGCAAGTTGGCAACACGTTTACGACCAGTTCAATGCAACACAGCTTGCTGCAATTTTAATCGGCAATTTTGTGTTGCATATTGTATTTTGTTTGACACCAGTTTGCTGCCGTTCTTTTGCTGCGACGAATAATCTGCAATTAATATTGTTTCTTATGTATGCATGCATCCAAATTCTATTTTGATGTTGAGTTCTTCACGTACAAAAATATGAAATAACATCTTCATCACTCAGATCGCTTTAACTAGTTTAATTTTTTGTTTCTATTTAAGATAGCTTCATTTAAAAAAATATTTGTGTTATGAATTTTTTCAGTGTTGCGTTGTGACGTGCATTTCTCATCTGAAAGCAAAGGTTGCAATTCAGTTTAAAATTGGAGTAGCTTCCAACATTTTAAGCTATTGCGTTGTAGTTGCATTACTTTTCGATTGCTCCATGTGTAAAAGGCCTTATTCTCACTATTGAAGTCATCAGCACCTCTTAATAATTGAAAACATCATTAGTGCAAAATAAAATTCAATTGAATTGTTCATTACTTATGCCATTTTGACTGCATCATTGTTTATTCATTCAACAAAAATTAATAATTGGCATGCGCCTCCACCTTGGCGTATGAGTGATATTTTATGTATGCCTTCATTACACATACATACCAATCTACATCATACAACTGCATAAATATTTAACCAAAGTTTATGCTGGCAGTTATTGTTGTTGCAAAACTTACTAATTATCTATAAATAACGGACTATAATTGTATAAATTTTAAGCAGTACAGCAAGCCACCAGACGCTGCAACAGCCGCACATCATGTTGGTTTACAGCGAAACTTTTTCCTTATAGTTAGCTGTATTGATGTTGTTGTTGTATGCGAAGCGAGCAACAACTCAACTTCATACATTTTATTACACACATTATTGCACACAAATATGAAGAAAATAAATCGTTTTGCAAATGAAGAAAATATCTTGAAGGATGCGTGCAATGTTTGGTTGGGAGAAAAGTGGCGCGCCACAATTATGTGTAAGATTGAGAGCTTGTAGCAGCGCACAATGAAAATATGAGCTAGAGTAGAACTATATAGAATATCTGCTTCGCTGTTGCCGCATCAACGTCTACGCTTGGCTTCGGCTGTCAGTTTGCTGTCAGCTTTGGAAATTGTTTGTAACGCTTGAAGTCACACCGTTCAACCCTCTGCACTTCGCTAGCATTCATATTCCTACAACCCTTTCCACCTTTTCCCATCCACAGAGAAGATCACGTTTGTGCTGTGGAACTTCAAGTATTGCAGTTGAGTTGGAATTTTGTAGCTTACAATAAATAAGTAGGGAGGCAACACAAGCAATGCTGGTGATGGTGCTGCTCTGGTGCTGCTCTAGTGCTACTCTTGGTCTATAAATATTAGTAGCAGTTACAACAGTTCGCGAAGGTCTGCGTTTATGTGTAGGTTGACGTTGATGTTTCACGCAGACATGCAAAGCTTTAAGCCGCGCAATATGTGTCAGTTTTTGCGCGATTTAAGCTGCGTGTCAATGTGTGTGTGTTTGACTGCATGTGAGATTGTGAGAGTGTATTAGTGTGTTGAGTGTGTGGCGTCTTGCAAGCATTATTGGCTACATTAGCATATTAAATTGTGGCGGGAGGGAGGTAAACTGTAACCGGTAAACGAGGACAATTTATGCCAACACTCAGAGGAGAGCGAGGGAGAAAATAAGACGTTTGTTAAGCATCCCATGTGATAGCCTGACGTGCTTGAAATGGGCCCATGAGCACGTGTTAGCAACGGCGAGTATTATTGTAGGCGCTAAGCCTTTTGACTAGAAGTGTCTTTTTTAAGATATCAAGATTAATGGAAATTTGCTTAATCTCTGAACTTGTTAAGTTTTATGATTTGGAAATTTTTGTCGTCTTCTTTTTCTAAACCAAATGATAGATACATAAAACGGTGCGACATTTTAACATACTTATGAAGTAATGCTAATGTTCTTGTAGGTCTTGTCGAGTAGAGAGAGGCCTCTATCCCGCTCTCAAGTAATTACTGGGATATATTTTTTAAGGCCCAACCAAATTATGTTTAAGCAAACAAAAGTCTCAGAGAAAAGTTGACAAAAAGTGCGATTTAGTAGAAAAGTCGCTCAAGTTGGCTGATTTCATGCTAAACAAAATGTAAAATTTTAACAAAATCTTGACAAAAATATATGAAAAATGTTCAAAAGTTCTTTGAAAAATTTGTTAAAGTAGTGCCTGTCAGCTTTTTCATATATGTTTTTATATTTTTTGACACTTTGTATAAGTTTTTCGACAAAATTGGGATCTGCATTAATTTTAAATCAATAAATTAACTTATTTTTTAATTGACAGAAAAAAAAATGTGTATACGTATGTTAAAAATGGTTGCCATCAGTTAACACAAAAAAATGCTTATTGTGCTGCTTGGCTTATAAGCTGTGGTAAACGTAAAAGCCCTACCGAGTTATGCTTAAACAAACAAAAGTTTGAGAGCAAAAGCACGCACTGTAATCATGGTGGTGCTTCGGTATTAAAAAGATTTTTATTACATTTATTTCAGTGTAGTGGTCAGCACGTAAATAGGTTAGGCTAGGACTCGCCGGAGGGGGGGGGGGGATCTTTCTACACTTACTCTAAAAATCACCATTCACAAAAGAAATTCGTGCTTATAGATTAAGTATAATGATAGATTTTAAGAAGATAGAGGAAAAGAGAGAATCGGAATCTAAAATAAAGTCATTAAAAGCATCACAACCAATTTCTATATACTGCACGAGATTTAGATGTTTAATATATCCTTTAGCCAACCATGTCCCCAAGTATCATACTCTAAAATTTTGATTTGGGAACCCCTGGCGGTTCTTAACAGCTGCTTTTGCCAAGCCAACAAATAAAAAAAACTTTACTTCAAGTTCATGTTATCATTTTTATTTCAAGTTCAAGGTCTAATTTATAAATTTTAAATAACAGAGCATTAAAGTAGAAAATAAAGCTCTCAAATTTTTATTTGATTTTTATGGAACGATGAGAGAAATGGAACATAGAGAAACTAACGTATTAGTAGTTAACTAACTAAAGAGCACTATCAGCAATATTAATGAGCGTGACTAAGAAATGTATAATAAAAAATTTTTAAGCGTAGTTATACAAAATTTTAGTTTTAATGATGTAGGTTTTTAAGCTTACAATTTTAATAATTATACAAATATATTGTATCTAATTATTGCTTTTAGACATAAATTAAGTTATTTATTTAATTTAACCCAAAAACAAAAAAATACAAGAAACAATTTTTGTTTTATTTATTTGTATTCAATTTATTTAAAGTTGTATATTTAGATATAGTAAGTTAGAAGTATTTAAAAAAAATATTTTAACGGAAAGAGTTATTTAAAATTAAATTTGTTTTACATGTAGTTTGAAAGATTTTAAGGTAGAATAATAACATTGTTAGAGAAATATTAAAAGAACAAAAAGCTGAGACTTACCAAACATATGCTGCATCCAGGCGTGTTGCGCTATATGAAGGTGTATATGCTCGTGTGTTGTTGGTGTGCTATATGTTAAGGTTATGTGTAAGTTAAAGCATATTATTTTACCTTTTATCTCTTCTTTGTTTTCTTTTTTTATGGTTTTTTTTCTTTTGTTACATAAGTTGATATATATGCCTTTAGGTTACACAATTTATCTTTTAACAAATCTCTTTTTTACTGCTTCTAACAAATTTGAATTTTTCTTACATGAGACATAAATAAGTTAAATTAATTTGAACTATTTCAGAAAATTTTTGTAAATTATTTCTTCTGTTTCTAGTTTCTCGAACCACTTAATACTTTCATTTAAGACTTTAAAGAATTCTTTATCTTAAACAAACTCATTATTAGTCAACCACGCAGCTGGGGTTATTCGTATAAGCTGCGTTACAAACTGAACCATCATGAGTCGAGCACAGTTGACTTCAAGAAAACGATGAATCTCAGATAAAGAGTTTCCCGTTTAAGCGTTGATGGACTGATTTTTTTGTTTTTATTTCTTATAAAGCTTTAAGCTTTGTTTTGTAAAAGAATGTAGGTATATGTTTAGTTTAGTTTGTTTAGTTATGATAACAGGGATGTTATCGCTTTCGTGATTATGTTTTGACATAAAATGGTAGATTTTCTTACCAAGAAGATTATTGGCAGACAACCATCACAGCACTTACACAGCAATACATGAAGTTACCCATGTTTTGTCTAAGCATTCTTTTCGTTCAGTTTTTCAGCTTTCGTTCACTTTTTTAAACTTGAGAAAAGCTCTTGACATCGTAGTTTGCTAAGCAGAATAGGGTTGCTTACAGTTTTGAGAATGTGTTTTATTAAAATTTTATTATTTGTATGCTAAATTTTTCAATGAAAAATATTGTTTTTTTTGTTTGTGTATATTTAAGCAAATCATGGAAAATGTTTATATTTTTACTGAGAAATTTTGCGTTTGCCACAGCTATTAAGCCAAGTAGCACAATAAACATGTTTTTTGTGTTAGCTGATGGCAACCCTTTTTAACATAGCTATACAATTTTTTTTATCTACAATTGAAAAAATTACGTTAATTTATTTATTCAAAATTATTGCAGATCCTAATTTTGTTGATAAACTCATAAAAATTGCTAAAAAACATAAAAACATATATGATGAATTTCATTTAAAAATCGAGATATAACTGAAATTTTGAACCCGACCACCTCAGATATCAAAGAAATTTTGTTCATAGCTAAATTTGATCAATACAAACAAACTCTCATTTTTAGAAATGACTGTTTTGCGATTTTTTGGGCGTGGCACAGTGGGAAAGTTTTCGAAAAAACGCGAAATTGGTCAAAAAGAGCTCCATTTAAACTACAATAACTCACAATCGGCTGAACCGATTTCCATGATCTTGGTATCATTAAAAATATATTTTAACAGGCTTTATGACACGTTTTATGACACAAAAAAAATTACACTGTAAAAAATTTATATAAAAAAAGAAAATTTTAACTAACGAAAAATCCAAAAAGATCAAGGGTTTTTTTACAGTGTATTACTTTTTTAGAAAGGTTTATCCTTCACCTATACCATATCAAAAAATAAAAATGGTTTCTTTTTTAGTTTTTTTTTATATAATTTTTTAAGTAGTGTCACTTCTAGTAATTGCCCTTATATTTCATATTTACAGGTAAAATAACACAGTACAACACATGATTTGCCAACTCAATTCTGAGAATTGTATGTGAAATAAGACCCAAAAAGAAGAATTTCTGCATCATTCGTTTTGTCTTCTTACCTGCCGAAATATTTTTAATATCGATTTGAAGTTAGTACTATCGTATTGGGGAATTTATCACGTTTTAGGCCCTGTTGTTTGACATAGCTCGACAACCACTAGCCTGATTTAGTTGAAATAAATTTTAAAAAATTTAAAATTGCAATTTCCTTAATCTGTTCATATATTGTTTTTCTATAAAAGCCACAGTTTCGAAATTAAAAATAAGCGCATGAAGAAAAAAATATTTCTTTTTTAAATTCATAAAAAATACAAAACGGAAATAAGTTTCAAGTCTAGTTAATTTTTCGCAAAGTCACATAACCTATGAGCAAAATGAGACAAAGATCATGAAAATCGATGCACGACTTTCGCTTTTATTCGCAATTGAGTAAAGGTATGAATTTCAAAAATCAGTTATAGCCACCACCCTTAAAATAAAAAATTTTGAATTGCTCAGTAAACAAATTTTTTCGATTTTTTTTCTGTATTTTTCGGACGATATGACCACAAACGTAACAAAATTCATCCAAATTTGGGCACTTGTTGCTTTCCGTATTGATATACTTCATGTTTTGTTGTTATTCACTTTTGAAAAACTGGAGAAAAATCACTTTCACTGTTCGCGTTCGTCGGCACTGCCTGAACGACAAAAATCGATCAATGCACACCTATAAATACTACGTATTTTTCAATATTTTACGGCCAGGTACTTATAAATGGGCGCATATTTTAAGGGTGGCTGGCTATATACCTGATTCAGCACTTGTACGTTTCAAATTGTGCAAAACTTTCCAAATAATCAGCACCCTTAAATGTGGGATTATTTATTATTTTGTTTATTCCTTTTTTTTTAATTCTCAGAATCATAAAAAAGGTGTCAATGTTTTCTCCAAATATTGTTGTGCATAAAACGTGAAAAATTCCCCTATACGATAGTTACTAACTGCAAATCGATATTAAAAATATTTTGGAAGGTAAGAAGACAAAACGAATGATGCAGAAATTCTTCTTTTTGGGTCTAATTTTACATACAGTTCTCAGAATTGAGTTGGCAATCAATGAACTGAAAAATGTTGTACTGTGTAAATAAACATTGTCCCAGGAAAATTATGAATATGTTTTAACCCCAAAAAGTTCTTGCTTGCCTTAAAAATTGCTATATAAATGCACCTGATGAACGTACCGAAATTCATAATTATAAACAGTTTCGAGAAGCCAAGATATCCCATTACAATTTTTACGCGTATATTTTAAAAATTTGAGTGAATATGAATTCAAACAATAAGTACAGATGCATAAAAATATCTAATAAGTGTTGCGCTTCGCTTCGTAAAATAAGTGAAAACGAGGCTGCAAATATAATTAAATATTTTCCAGCTGTCGCCAGCATTCATTGTAGCCGTATTTGCGAAACTTGCCGGAATACACTGAGAAAAGCACGCAGTCGTAATGAATCCAACGTGGAGCAGAATGAAGTCTCAAATTATTTACCAACAACGCCCAGCGATGATATTAGGGAAGAATTGAATGAACTTCCAACTTGTACCAGCCGTAATGCAAACATCGAAAGCAACCAACTCATTGAAAATATAAATGATCATATTATTCCTCATCTACCAAACCAAATGTCGCCTCTTAAGAGGAAATATATCAAACGAGATGCATACAGAAATATAAAATCACTGCAAATTTTGGAAAATGTAGCAGATTCACTTGGAGCTGATCCATTGTCTGATTTGTCAGCGCAACTTGAAAACGTTAAAGCCATTTACGAAGAAATTTTGCAAAACATCAAATATCAAATAGAGAACAGCTCAAATCTTTTGGAAAAGCAAAAACTTTTATCTCTCTTACCAATCAATATGAGTCACGCAGAAATTAAAGATCGTTTTGGTGATGATATATCTCACGATTGTATCAAAAAAAGTAAAGATATCCAAAGGAATAAAACGAAGTTTGCAGATATCAATCTTTTAAAAATGAGCACACGTAGTTTACCAACCGAAACTCTAAGCACAGTCAAGTTATTTTATGAAGATGATGAAATTAGCCGAATGATGCCAGGATCGCAAGATTCAATTACTGTTAAACAAGGAAACTTACGTGAAAAAGTTCAAAAACGACTGATGTTATCTTCACTACGCGAATCTTACTACGAATTTAAAAAAAACATCCCGTGGCCAAAGTGGGTTTTACAAAATTTACAATGTTAAGGCCAAAAAATTGTATGAAACTTGGAGTTGGAAACCAGCAAAATATCTGTGTATTCACATTGCATCAGAATATGAAATTGATGTTTGAAAAAAGTGGCTTTAAATCAATTTGTATTGAAAGAGAATGCCCATTTACCGACTACAAAGATATTCTCAAATTCATTGTTTGTGATGGTGACATAGAAAAAAGCGAGTGTTGCGTTTCAATGTGTGGTCACTGCTTCAAAAATTTAAATAATCTAAAAACGCATATGCTAAAATATTTTGAAAATAGCCAAACTGAAGAAATAATATACAAAAAGTGGAATACAACGATTAGATGTGTTCTGGAAACGTTAACCACCAACCCAGAATCATTTGTCAGCGATTTTACTAAACACATCAAATTTCTGATTCCGCATCATTTCATAGCAAAGCGACAATCTGAATTTATCAGCAATAAAAGAGCGGCGCTGTTATCAGGAGAAATGTTAATTCAAATGGACTTTGCTGAAAATTATGCATTTCTTGTACAAGATGCCGTGCAAGGATACCATTGGAATAATGATCAGGCTTCAATACATCCGTTCGTTATTTATTACAAAGGTAATTATTTTAATATTTTGGTATTAGTAAACACATCCATCCACACTCATCAAAATATTTAATATTTTTTATTTATTTGTTTTTTCCTTTGTTTGTTTATTTTCAGATAACGATAAATTAACTCATAAAAGCTTCGCCATAATATCTGATTGCAATACCCATGATAGTATAGCAGTTCATCTATATATTTAAAAAATGATACAGTTCGTGAAGGCCAATATAACCAACAATATTAATAAAATCTTTTACGTATCAGATGGTGCAGGAGCACAATATAAAAATAAATATAACTTCATTAATTTATGCCATCACAAATCTGATTTTGGTATTGACGCTGAATGGCACTTTTATGCTACCAGTCACGGCAAATCTGCATGTGATGGAATCGGAGGAACATTGAAGAGAGGTGCTCGAAATTATAGTATTGCAAATAAAAATGAAATCCAGACAACGAGGCAACTCTATCACTGGGCATCAGAAACATATAAGACTACCATACAAGTTGCTTACGCAGATGCTGACGAATACAACAACGTTAAAAGCTATTTTCAAGACATAAAGAAGCTCAACCTATTACAGGAACTCAAGGCTTTCATTCATTCATTCCGATAAATGAAACTTTTGTACATGTGCGCAGATATTCTGACTGTGCCAAATTTGAGCAGCGCAAAATTTCTTACAAATAATTAACTTAAAAAAATGTAAATAAAATAAAGCACAAATTAATAAAAACATGGCAAATAATATAAACAATTGTTGATGGTTTTTTATTTGTAAACATTTAAAAAATGTTATAATTGTTGAACTATTTTGTAAATGTGTAAGAATGTGACCTGATATTTTCGCTGTTATTCGAATTATTTCGAAAACTTTAGGTACGTATTACTAGAAGTGACACTACTTAAAAAATTGGGGTTAAAACATATTCATAATTTTCCTAGGACTATGTTTATTTATTTAACCTGTAAATATAAAATATAAGGGCAATTACTAGAAGTGACACTACTTAAAAAATTATATAAAAAAAAACTAAAAAAGAACCCATTTTTATTTTTTGATATGGTATAGGTGAAGAATAAACCTTTCTGAAAAAGTAATACACTGTAAAAAAACCCTTGATCTTTTTGGATTTTTCGTTAGTTAAAATTTTCTTTTTTTTTATAAATTTTTTACAGTGTAATTTTTTTTTGTGTCATAAAACGTGTCATAAAGCCTGTTAAAATATCTTTTTAATGATACCAAGATCATGGAAATCGGTTCAGCCGATTCTGAGTTATTGTAGTTTAAATGGAGCTCTTTTTGGACCATTTTCGCGTTTTTTCGAAAACTTTCCCACTGTGCCACGCCCAAAAAATCGCAAAACAGTCATTTCTAAAACTGAGAGTTTGTTTGTATTAATCAAATTTAGCTATGAACAAAATTTCATCGATATCTGATGGGGTCGGGTTCAATGCATATTGATTTTTACATGAAATTCATCATATGAAAGACAGGCACTATTTCAACAAATTTTTCAAAGAACTTTTTAACTTTTTTATTTTATGTTTGTCAAGATTTTGTAAACTTTTGACATTTTGTTAAGCATGAAATCTGCCAACTTGGGCGACTTTTCTACTTAATCATACTTTTCGTCAACTTTTCTTTGAGACTGTTGTTGGCTTAAGCATAACTTGGTTGGGCCTTAAGACTTCACAGCAAAATGATACAAATTTTCCATAATTTGCTTAAATATGCACAAACGAAAAAAAACAAAGATTGCTAGATGTATACAATGATGTTAAGATCCATCCTCCATGGTGCAGTAGCATGGGCTGAAAGAACCAAACTAACCACAATGAGGAATATGCTAACAAAGGTGCAGATACTGGCCTGCGTATGCATCACTGGTTCGTTTTAGAGGTGGTGTTGTGCAATTAGCCATTTCTGTGGAGCGTTGTTTTAGAGCCAACTTGCACGACGCAAGTGGCATGCCTAATGTTTCCATGTCTGGCAGCAGCGTTACCGTGGTACCTTCTCTAGCGAGCTCATCCGCTCAACAATTTCCAGGAATGTCCCGATGCCCTGGTAGATAGACCAGATTAATGTCGAACTTATCGGCCATATCATTTAGAGACGAGCGACATTTAAAGGCTCGTTAGCAACACACCTCCAAGGGATTTAATCGCTGCTTGGCCGTCCGTAAAAATGTAAATTTTTCTAGTTAACATCTCATTAAACCTCAGCCATTCCACAGATCTATAAATGCCTATTATTTCAGCTTGAAAAACCAACGACGAAGCTCACTCAAATGGAGAGGAAAGATCTCTCCATTCTGATAGGCGTTATAACAGGACACTGTCTTATAGGTAGGTATGCCTTAAGAATGGGAATTTATGCGAATGACTTCTGCAGGGATGAGGGAGAGGAGAAGACGGTATCGTATGCATCTGTTCATGCCCTGGTCTATCCCGCAGAAGACATAAGCATCTAGTTAGGCTCTTTTTTTATGATCTCAATGATCTTGAGGAGGTAGATGTAGGAAGTAGCTTTTTATTTATACATAGTACAGGTTGGTTCTACGGCAGTGCTTAGAAGAGCAGGAGGGAAGAAATAGATCCCCTGTGGTATCACAACGGACCAAATATCTGGTTTATGAGGCCGCCACCTTAACTTAATCTAACCATGCATCACTGGTGCCATGAGGATTGCCTTACAGCAGCACTAGAAGTAATTCTTGACTTTACACCCTTACACCTCGTCACAGAGGGAGTAGAAAAGCGAACTCTGTTATTCATCGCTAAGGAGAGGAAAGATTTAAGTAAAACTATCAGCAGTAAAGAAATGGGGGTTATAGTAAAACACACACCTAACATCGATCTATCAAGAGACTACTATATTGTCTAAAAGGTAAAGGTTGTCTAAAGAGACTAAAAGGTACAACTTTGAAAAAAACTTTGAAACTAAGCTTAGTACTAAAAAATAGTTTGACAGCGAGATAATATCGCATCTCAAGAAACCACACAGTATATCATGGTATACGGATGGCTCCAAAACATTGGAAGGTATAGGCGCGGGGATGTACGGGCTCAGAATCAAGCACTTTGAACCTGTGGGGACAAAACCCTGTATCTTCCAAGCGGAAATCCTTGCAATACAGCTGTCGGACAGCCAAGCAGCAATGAAGGAACTTGTTGTCTGTTAAAGATAATCGAGAAAAACATGGGAATGCCCAACAAAACTCAATAAACTAGGCAGGAATAACACCGTTATTATACTCTGGGTCCCAAGACAAAAAGGAATACAAGGTAATGAAGAAGCTGATGGCTTGGCACGACAGGGTGCAGCTGCAAAATTGCTATGACCAGAACCATTCCGCGGATTGGGCACAAATTCTATAAAAACAGAACTAGGAAGGGAGGAGAGACACAAACGTTCAAACCTTTGGAAAAGCCTCCCAAAGCTAAGACAATCCAAATTGTTTCCCAGAGACTTTTAATACTCGGAGAGAAAAATTGTACATAAACTTAGGTAAACCAAATCTAAGAATCCTTACGGGGTTCCTTAGAGGACACTACAAGCTTAAATATCACTTGATGCAATTGGGCATAGAAATCAATTGTAACTGCCGTCTCTGTGAAGAAGCAGAAGAGATGCAGCACCTACTTACAAACTGCGACGCTGTGGATCGCAGACGTAAACTAGCACTGGAGAACTATTAGCTGAGTCTAGAGAAAATTTCATCCCGTGAACATAAAATTATTTTCAAATTCATCAGAGTACTAGGTTTGGATAAAATTCTATAATTCGTCAACCCAGCGGAGCATTGAGAAGGAGGTACAATAGATCTCATTAGGTCGCAGTACGCATCTCCACCATAAAACATTAAAACATTATAGGTTCAAGCAGGGGCGTACCGTGGCCATTTTGATTGGAGAGTATCAATATATTTCGGCTGACTGGATATCCTTAATTCCTGACTTTTTTTAAAATACAACATAGTTGAATTATATAAAGTTACTCATCCGTTCGATCAATATAAATAAATCTTGAGGGGTCTTTTTCATTTGAACGGCTAAGAAAAACACTTTGTAATTATTTTTACTAACAATTTTTTTAACGATGAAAAAAAAACTTCTGTACATCAAAATACATATAATTAAATATGTTTTGAATTTTTGTTTTGGTTGGCCTTTTATCATTTTTCGAATCCAAAAAGGTGGCAACGATTTCTCAGCTTTTACAACAGGTAACTGAAAATTTTTTAGTTAAAAATTACGTATAATCAGCCAACTAAACCTCATACCTGTTCTTGGCGCCATTTTCAAAACAAAAATTGAAAGATTACCCTATTTTTTAAAATTTCTAACGCTCTTAAAATTCGAGTTTTAGGTTTTAATAGACGATTGTAGGTAATAATCTTTGAGATTTTACATTAATAAATATAATGCAAAACAGTTTTTAGCTCAAACGGACTTTTTCGTTAATCTTTGCTACCGTTTTAAGAAATCCTCAAAATTTTAACCAACATATAGTAACACTTTCCAATCTTTCGATCTTTTTCAAGTGATGAAGATTCCTTAAAGGCAGTTTTTATATCGTTCCCTCTATCAAAGAAAATAATATAAAAGTACTTCAACATTATCGAAGCAGCATTTAAAAATCTATTTTCGTTTTTGTTTTAAAGTTCATAGTTTATATGTGTTAGAAATAAACAGGGCTTTATTGAAAGCATTTTAAGCATTTATTGAAAGCATCTTTAACATTTTTTCTTTTAATTTTTTAAATAAATTAAAAAAATAGTGGTTAAATAAAAAATACAAACTTAATTTTTAAGTATAGTATTTAAATATTAATTCTTCTTATTTAAGATAGCCCATTGCTGCGTAATATTATCTAAGTTAATGAGATCAACTTTGTCCTTTTCCGATAAAAGTATTAATAAGTCTTTAAGACGTGAGTCACTTTGCGTGGTTCTTAAATAACTTTTAACTAATTTTAATTTGCTGAACATTCTCTCATTTCCTGAAGCAGTAACAGGCACTGTGCACAGAAAACGCGACATTTTGTTTACTGCAGGAAGAGATTTTTTTATTGCATTCTGAAATATTAGCTGTACCCAATAGAGTTTCTACACCTTCGCATAGATCATAGAATACTTCAAATACCGCTTCCAATTGAAGTGAATTCAACAAACAATTTTTTGGTAGCAGTTTTATCGATTCTAAGATTCGCATTTGGGTCAAGTTAGTAGAAGATAGAATTGCATTAAAGAGTTCATACTGAGGCTTTCTTGTTTCTAAGCAACTGCTTAATTTATCTCGCATCAGTGAGGCTATCTTATCCAATACAAGTTTTAATTCTCTTCTATAAAAACAGTTCATCGAAAAATAAGCCACGTTGGCATTGTTATCATCCAAACGTTTCGGCGCAAGACGACGGTGATGGCGAATTGAGAACTCATTTTCAGCATCAACATTAAAAGATTTTAACAATGCAACAGCAATACTAATTAGGTTATCCGTACCTTCAGAGTCCGAATTTGTTTTTTCTAATGATTTAAGGGTACAAGAAATAAATTTCATAGCATCTTATACATTCAGTTCAACGGCTTCAAGAGATTAAGTCAGGAGTTTCATATTTACTTGCACATTTTTCATAAAAACAAGACTTATAATAAAGTCCACAGAAATGAGTTGGTTTGATAGTGCAGCATTTCGAGTCCACTTGTCAATTTTCTTAGAGCTTTGGAAAATTTTGTTTAGAACATCAACAATGACAAAAAGCGATGCTTGTATAATAAATCAATTTTGAATGCAGATTTAAAAATGGTGTTCTTTTTGCCATCATCTCAAGTTTAATCCTTTATCCTTTAAATTCATTATTTATTTATTTATTATAATTGTATTTAAATTAAAATGTTAAGTCTATAAAATTAAAGATTTTACATCAGAGTTCTTGAGCTAAGAAAATTTCTTTAAATATGTTGGCCGATTTCGATTATTAAATTTCTTATTACAAATGTTGGGTATTTCTGGATAAAAATTTCAATCTCAAAAAGTTCTAAAAAAATGTATTAATAAGGTTTTAAGAAGGGGAATATGTGTGGTGACTAGGGTTTCTTTCCCGGGAAAAATGCGAATTTTGGGCCGGGAAATTCTGTCCGGGATTCCCGGGAATCCCGGGAAATTATAAATGCAATTTTTGTTTTGTTCTAGCAAAAAAATACAATGTTCTCAACACTACCAATCGTTTTCTAGAATAAATCGAACAGAACTTTTTAAAATGCGTTGCACAACACTGTAAGCTGTCAAATCAGCTGTTGCATTTACTGAAAATTTTCTTATTGGCGAACTTCTTCTAAAGTCAGCAATACAAATTTTGCCAATGGACAAAAGCAAGTAATCTTTAATTAAATTTAAATAACTATAATTATATAATAAGATTTTTGAATATTTAGCATGGATAAATCGTTAGAAGTTTGGCGTTACTTCAAAAAACAAAATGGGAATGCACAATGTACGCGTTGTCCAAAAATTCTAATGTGCAAAGGCCAAAGCACCAGCGGTCTTCTCCTACATTCGAAGAGTGTCCACAAAGTAGATGTTGCAAAACCTTCACAATCAACAACTGCCGAGAATATGGAACGATCTTCACAAGAAAACAACAACCAGATCAGACTTCCATCCACAAAAAATGAATCGCTTAAAAAATTTCTCTCGGTCCGGAAGCTACATGAAGTTGTTGAAAGAATGGCTGCTATTGATGGCATTCCAATTAGAGCTATAACACGCAGTGAGTTTATTCGTGGAGCTATGGCAAAACAAGGTTTTAATTTGCCTAAAAATGAAACGCAAGTGATGGAATTAATAATAGAATTTTATGAAAAAATTAGGGCAGATATTATAGCAGACATTGCAGGTCTATTAAAAAATAATAGTAGATTCACTTTAATAGTAGACGAATGGACAGGCTTGCAAAATAAACGATTTTTAAACGTGTGTTTATACGGTCCTGATAGTAAGGTCTTCAACCTGGGCCTTGTGCGCATACATGGAAAATGTGGTTATTTGGAAACGCGAAAATTAATTGAAAATCTTCTACAAGATTTTGGTCTTAATTTTAAACATGATATCGTAGCAACTGTTTCGGATGGGCCAAATGTCATGAAAAAGTTTGTTTCATGTCGAAAAAACCCTGACGAAGGTTTTTTTTGTATTAATCACGGAATTCACCTCGCAGTTTTAGATGTGCTATATGTAAAAAAAATTCCTAGACCACCAACTGAAAATTTATATGAATATAGAGATGAGAGTTCATCCTCACTCAGTTCTTGTGATGATGGCGAATATGAAGACTTGGATATTGAAATGAACCAATCTCATGGTTTTGATTATAATGTGGATTTTAATAGAGTTTTGGATGAAACTCGAAAAGTAATTAAATTTTTTAAAAAAAGTCCCATGAAAAACAGTGCCTTGCAAGACTATATGAAATCAGATCTTGGAATAGAAGTAAACTTGGCATTAGATATTAAAACACGGTGGAATTCGATGGTTACAATGATTGAAAAATTTTTAAAAGCCAAAAATTGCATCAAGAAAGTTCTTATTGATTTTGATGCAGCGTATTTGTGGAATGACTCCAACGTTAATATTTTGAAAAGCATTTTAGATGTTTTGTTTCCAATTAAACTTGCCGTTGATGCATTATCCCGTCAAGATGCTAGCCTGCTTACCGCAGAAGCTATTTTAGGTACATTTTTAAATAAAATATCTTCTTTAAATTCCTCAATTCAGCCAAAAAATGTACTACTCTCTCGAAAAACGTATAAATGAGCGAAGAGACAAAAAAATTTTTACACTTATAAAGTATTTAAAAAATCCGGAAATTTTTGAACGCCCAAATAAGGAAAAGCCATTATTGGAAGATGCAGCAAAGTCAACTATTTTGTCATATGCGGAAGGACTTCACAAACGTTTGTTTCCTGTTCCCAAAGATTCCTTGAATAGTTCAAGTAGTGGTGATGAGCTTATGAATACTTCGACAACATCGTTCGAAGAAACTTTAAAAAATGCAATCGAATCCGCTACAAGCGATTCTAAAAAATTTAAAACAACGCAGGGTTACTCATTAAAGAAAGAGTTTAAGTTGTTTGAAGCCAGTGGTCAAAGGACAACCAATTTAAATAATATATATATCGCGTTGTCGACAATAAAGCCAACATCAATTGAAAGTGAAAGGGTTTTCTCTGTTGCAGGCAATTTCGTTTCAAAAACCCGAAATAGGCTTTCTGATAAGGCAATAAATGCATTGGTATCATTAAAATTCTATTTCTTAAAAAATTAAAAATAAAGTCATTCTTTATGGAATACATTTCCTGATCTCATATACTTATTTTCTTTTTTTACTGATCTTATACATATATAAACAAAATGAATTGTATTCTCAATCTTAAATAAAAATGTCATATATATAATTCATTTTCTGTATGTCTTTTGTTTATTATTAAGGTATTTTTTAAGTCTAAAAACTTTTTTAAGGCGAAAGAGCACACACAAAATTTTTCCCGGGATCCCGGGAATTCCCGGAAAAAGAATAAAAATTTCCCGCGTTCCCGGGAAACGAAATATCCCGGGAATTCAGAAACCCTAGTGGCGACTGAGTAAACCTCTGTTCGTTTGGTCTTGTTTTATTCCACTTATTTTATCAACTGTTTGAAAAGGTATTTGTATCAGGGACTGTTATCATTAAAATATATCCAAAAACTTAAGCATTCATAATTATTTTATGATTTTCAAGTTTTTGCTCAGATATAAAAATAGTAATCTGATTTGATATTTTAAATCTTAAATAAAAATCATTAATAATTTTTTGCTCAAACAAAAATATCATTTTCTGTTTTTATTTTTGGTCAAGGACAGGTTGCACAATTGGACTAAAAATTTTCCATATTTTTCATTTGATCCACTACTCACTTTTACATTACTATGAATTACTTTTTCTACTTTTTTAACAACATTTATACTACTTTTTCTGCATTTTGTCACAAAGGAACACTGGATTCGTTAACAACAATTCAACGCAATTCAACGAGTTGAAAGGAGTTGGTCGACTGAAGTTTGTTTAAGATACGACTTAAAATGAGTTGGCCGACTGAAGCTCGTGTAAGGTTCGACTGAAAGTTAGTTAGCCGTGTGAAGTTTGTTTAAGGTACGACTAAAAGTGAATTGGTCGACGGAAGATAGTTTTGGGTATGAATTAATATGAAATAGCCCATTAAAGTTGGTTTTTGCTATGAAAATGGCAATAAAAAGTACGACTGGTTTTGATGCGTTCATAATTATTGTTAATAAAAATCAATATTTTAAAAAATTTTATTAAAAAAGAACAATTAGGCCGAATCTATAATAGTAAGGAAGGTAGTCTACCCCCTTATCCCCCGCTAGTTACACCCCTGAGTTCAAACCTATAAATATAAAGGCATTATATAAATATTATATTTTTTAAACGTGACGTTTGACGGCGTGTTGACACTTCACATTACACTTTTATGCACCAAAAATAGTTTTTCCTACACTTCAAGAATCAATAAGTGACTACGAAAACATTCAAGGCGTTAATTTATTTCCTACTATGAAAAAAAAAATTAGGAACATCATCGTGCTTTTGGACCTCTAGATGAGGTTCTGCCCTTTAGTGAAGTCTAATAAATAAGAAAAAAAAAAATACACTGTAATACAATGTGATACAAAATTATTTTTGTTTTGTATGAAAACACGTACAATGCAGCCAAAGCCAAGATCTCCAAGGTATAAAATCTCAAAATCCAAAATATCACAAACTTAATTGCCAAACTCAAAATAGCAAGGGAAAAAAATCTATAAATTTGTAAAAGGGACAAATTATAAACACGCGTTAGTTCATAAATGCTGTGTTTATAACTGATGCGTCCAGAATCTAGCTAGGTCCTTTCTCAGAGCAAGAAGGTATTGAAAAAGATAATGAGACTTACTGAGCCAAAAATATTCCGTAGTAAATAAGCTAAAATTTTTAGTATAATTTTGAGAATAACCAGTTTGAAAAGAAAATATAGTACCATTAAGATTTGAGAGAATATCTATTTGGATAATATATTTCTAATATTTTGGTATAAAATATTTCATATACTTTTTGAGAATATCCAGGTTGGCAAATTAACAATAGTATAATTAAGTTTTTTAGAGGTTGTCTCAATGAAGAATATTTCATGTAATTCATTAAAAATATTTTTTAAAATTTATTAACAGTTTTAGAGAGTATTTAATTATAGAACATTTCTGATAATTTCATTAAAATTTTAGAGATAATCTATGATTGGAGAATACGAATACAACCTTACCAATCAGTGGTTTTTAATAATAAGATGGATTAAGATTAAGGAAAGTGCAGCCATAGCTTAAGGCTATGTTCAGTCTACACTTCCAATACAAGTTCGAAAAATTTATACAAGCATAAGGTTTAATACAAAAGGTAAGATTTGATACCAAAAAAGTACATACGGTAATTAATTTCAATCGGTAAGTTTACCGATTTGATATTTTTGACAATATCTAACTTATTGAGGGTGTACCATTTATATTTTAGGAGATTTTGGTATTACATTAAGTTATTTTTTTTAATAACAAAAATTAAAAAGAAATAAGAATAAAAATTTCGAAATTTTGGCTTTGATTTTATGATTTAGGAGATTTTGTCTTTGGATAAATTGCCATTTGATATTTTGACTTTGTATATTTTGTACCTTGGAAATTTTGTCGCTTGAGATTTCGTACCGCTCCTTTTAAGGATTAATGAAAAAACTATTGTATCGATCTGAAACTATTTTATGCAGAAATGTTGACAAATTTTGCTTAACATTTTCCCAGGATTTCTCAATTTCAATCTGCTTATAATTAGAAAATACCTACTGCTAATACCATAAAACAACCCAGTGGTTTAAACACTATTTACACACACTCACAGAACGGTGGATGCTCTTAAAGATAATTAATTTTTAACGAAGCTTTAAGCCTAAAGCTTTTAAAACCAAACACATCATAATGGAGTTATTTGCTTTTAATTGCTTGCTTAATAAAGCAATAACTACAAATAATTTATCGATGAAAATCATGGCGTATGAGTGATTATTAATTATGCTGGTCAGGTATAAAAGCTTAAGCCACAACTTAAAGATTGCAGTTTAGTTGGTTTGAAAATGAATGAAGCGTAAAATCAAGTCCAGCTTAAACGAGGTAGGAAAACATAATGTGCAATGACTGACCTTAACACAAGATCAGCACACGGACGCAAACATACTAAACACACGCACACAAATTAATAATAATAAATCGAAGGAAGTGCTCTGAAGTTGCAGCAATAATTTGTAATTACTTGCAGCTTTGCTTGCCATAAATATAACCATAATTATGCAAATACACACACAAATTCACACAATTATATTTATATGGTCACTTGTGTTTTTTTTTCTTGAATATAATAACGATGCTAACAAATTTTAATTACAACACATTAAATTTAAAATCACTTCAACACGTAGAGCAGAACATAAATGTGCAACTTGCAACTGCAGTAGTAGCAGCCGCAATATTTGCGGGGGCACAAATTTGTAGATACAATTTTAATTAATTGATTTCACTTAAGCCGATGCCACCATCGCTAGCACTGCTGCTGCCACTGTCTGCAACAGCAACATTTAATGTTGCCACAATTATGTGCGTGCTGCGTTCACTTTTAAACGGAAGCAGCAAAGTTAACATGATTTGTTTTATGTGCGTGTGTGCGTGTGTTTTCTATACTCACAAATTGAACTTTAATGCAAAATTAATTTGCACCTACGTAATTTTGCACATTGATTTTTCTGTTTAATGTTGACACCAGGAAGGTAAAGCCAAAAACAACAGAACAAAATAAAAGGAGCAACAACATCCACACAAAAACAAACACAAACACATACAAACAAACAATATGCTCAACAAAATGGTATTAATTATGAAAACAAATGCCGCGCGGCTAATGAATGAAAGTGCTTTGTGCAGCTCCCCAAATGTATGCAATGCATTGTGGTCTTGGCAAGAGAATTGTAGTGCGTGTGTGTGCTAGCGTTGCAAGCGGTTTTGTGGTAACTGCATTTAAGCCATGTTCTACAGTCAACGATATCCTAACTCATAGAATTTATTGCGTTTTGTTGCTGGCAACAAAGTTGGTTACGGTCGTTGGGTTAGATTTGCATCTAACATAAAATGCGCCTAAAAGTATGCATTTCTAACTACAACATTTTAAAAGCTACGAAATTGCTTAGTTTTATGCTTTTTGGCGCATAAATGTTCACATTTTGTTTTGTTTGAAAATTATAGATAAAAAATGAAAACTTTGGAAACATTTGAAGCAGCATTGTTGAGAGTAACAATCATAAACCAGAATCTGTAAAAATTCCATAGCATAATAAACTCCATTTTTAAGCCTACAAAACATAAACGTTAAACACACTTTAGTTAAATCCATTCTTAGCAAACTTTATAGTAAAAAGCAGCGTTCATCCAAAGATTGACTCTATCAAATGTTGCTGCACTCTGCTGCTTCACTGAATGCATACTAATGCACTTATAGGAAGATGTGGATGTGTGTTTACTTATATAATAGTTATTACACACATATATATATATATATATATATAAACCGAAATATATGTTGACTATGCGTGTATGTGTGTTTGTTTGTATGTGTCATTTGTGGCCATTTTAAGTACTGCTTAGCCACTGAAATTTGGTCAGCATTTGCAAATTATGCATCACGTTTATCGGCTTGTTTGTAGGCATCCTAATAGGTAGTTTGAAGGAAACTACCTAGGCATTGGTAGCGAAGAGCTTGTGTTGACATACTCGTATGTAGATTACTTGCTGGTGGTTTTACGCTCGCATCAACCATTATTGAACGTTGAGGTTAATGATAGCTACCCGCTTAATTATATTTGTATTGATGCTGCATGTGGTGAAAATTGGATGTGTGGTGAGTTAATGTGCTATAAAATATACATTTATTTCTCAATATATCGTTAAAAAAATACAAAATGTTGTGTGAAAATTTAACCAAGCTTTTCGTTTTTATTTACAGGTAATGTTGTGGCTCTAACTATGCATTTGAAAGTATCCAAAAATAGGGTAAGCAAATAAATAATTATTTTGTATATAATAACTTTGATTAAACTTTATTAAACTATACACATACTGTGGTCGGCATATATATTTTGACTAAAGTTGTGATGCCAACTCTCTCTCTGAATAAAATCTAACGGTGAACGATTCTCTCTTATTGTGATAAATTATTGTAAAAGCATGGTGTGAGGAATTTAAATCTGAATATACGAAGTCATTTGAGCTACGCTTTTTGAGGTAATAAGTCGTTAATTACAAAAAGAAATAATTTCTTGGCGGCAAAAGTATTTTGACGTTTATGCAAGTTATGATTTGGTAATTAATATCAAAGTATTTAATAATTATTCGACTTAATTCAAATGTATTCGTTTATTTTAGTTTTTCTTAAAAAAAATTGGGGAAAAAGTCGGAACTAAGTGTTGAAATGAGCTGTGCAATCGTAGAGAGGTATATTTGTTGTATTTCTCTCAAAGAAATATGCTCCGAGCTACATTTGTCAAGGCAAACAGTTCAGTATCAAATAAATAAGCACGAAAAACCAAACTCAGTGAAAAATTTGCCACATTCTGGCAGAAAACGTAAAATAACACGTAAAGAAGACCAGTTAATTGTACAGGAGTTTTAAAAGATCCCTAGTTCAAATCCAAAAAGCCATGACTTTCAGATAAACATCGCAGACGTTTAAAAGGATTTCAATTCGATTAGGAAAACACCATATATAACGCTGGCAAATAAAATCAAACGACTTAAATTTGCCAAAGAATTTGTCTGCAAGACTATGAGCTTTTGGAACCGTGTTTTGTGGACTGATGAAAGTACGTTTGAGTATCACAGCTCACTAAAAAAGAGATTTTTCAGAATTCCAAAGAAAGCACGAAAAGAAGCAGCTCCATTTGGACAAGCAAATAGCCATTGCGGCGAATCGGTTATGTTCTGGGGATGCATTTCCTCTTGTGGCCATTTCGATTTGGTTCTAATTGATAAAACGATGAACCAATACAAATATTTGGATGTCTTAAATGATCATGCATTTCCATCTAGTGACAAACTTATTGGTGAGTCGTTTATTTTACAACAAGATAACGCACCATGCCACAAAAGTAAGTTCATAACGAACTTTTTGAATCAAACTGGCGTAGATGTTTTAAACTGGCCACCACAGAGCCCTGATTCAAACGTTATAGAAAATTTGTGGGCCTATCTATATTAACGGACGGCCGTGGCCTAGTGGGTATAGTGCGTGGCCCCTAAGCTAAAGAACCGCGGTAGCCCGGGTTCAATTCCAGCTCAGACAGAATGTTTTTTCTATTGAAAAAATTTTTTCTGTTCGGTCGTCACCTCTCTGCAGACAATGGCAAACCTCAGAGAGTAAAAAATTGCCATGTAAAGCTTCTTGAGAACATAAGCCGTTCGGAGTCGGCATAAACACGTAGGTCCAGTTCTCGGTCATTTGTGATCAAAAACTTAATAAAACACGCTCAACACAATTGATCAATAGAAGCTCGGTCAAAGCCCTTCCAAGAGCTGAAATGGCCAGTTTATTTTTTTTTTTTTATCTATATTAAAGGAAAGCGAAACGTTTGCTTGACTCGGACTAAGAGTGAGACTATTTCTGAAATAAAAAGTCTTTGGAACCAAATTCCGGCAGATATTTTGAAAAATCTTGTGGAATCGGTACCTAAACGTATTCAAAAATTAATTGAAGCTAATAGCGGATATATTTTTTATTAAAATGTTAAGTTTTTATCACTGTTTTTCTTATCTTTAAGCTTAGTTTTTGCATAAAATTGAACTGTCACAATAATTATGCCTCCTTTGAAATTAAGTTTTTTTTTAATATGTTTTAGTAGTGAGTTTTTTTTTTAAATGTACGCATTTTTAGCAAGATTTTAAGCAAGTAAAATATATTATTTTGGGTTTTCTTAAAATATTTTAAAAACTAAAAGTATTTGCATTTTTTTTTGTCAAAACAACTATGCCAACTATTGTATAAGCACAGACATTTAAAATGAAATTGATAAAAAAAAAAATACTTTCGATCAAAGGCTTCCAATGGATTTGTTTTAGGGGGATGGGGGCAAAGACATAATTGAATCTGGAATGAACGTAAACAAAATGTAACCTATATAATGCTATTTATTACGATTATTGGTACCAATTTTGTGAATATGATATGCACACTACACCGGTTGACACACGCTTGTACATATTAGAAAATCTAATATAATTTTAAAGATGGTGTAAAAATCTTTCTCGTATCATGTCCGAAATATTTAAAAATTTTATTTCATTTCTTTGTCATATAATACATTTTAGTAATTTTTTGCTAAAGCAAATATTTTCAATAGTTTAATAAATAAAATAATGTGCGGCCTATATCCTTAAATGAAATTGCATTAATTACTATTGAGCCCCAGGTTTTCAACTTTTAAAATAAAAATACAAAAATTTACTATTATTAAACGATATTTTTTTTGTTGCAAAACTGAAAAAAAACAAACTAAATTTTTTACTAAATTTGTAGGCCATTTTTTAAGTTTGAAGCCTTTAACTCCGAAACCAATTTCGAGTGGACTAAAATTTTTCAGATTTGGATTTAGGTGGTCAAAACCCTTATCATTTGCAAAAATTAAAAATTTGAGTTGTCGCTTTTCTTGAAATGTTGAATATGCTAAGGGAAATGTTGAATATCCCCGCATGCTAAGGAGATATTTTTTACCGGATCTCACACTGCATTGACACCAATCTACTTATTGCTTTTTCCAACATGAATCAGTTCTAGCAGCTTGCGATTTCCTTCAATTGAAATATGATTTAAAATATGTATTTTTTTAGTTCAAAACGTATGAATAAATAAATAAAGAGGTACATGTATATTAGATTTGTTTTGGGTTTCATACATTTTCTTAAAATATTCCAGAACCCCTCTGCAAGGCTTGATTATGAATACTGGTTAAATATAAGTACGTGACGCGAAAAAAGTCCAGAAAATTCTGAAACTGGGTGGGCGCAGCTAAATAATGTGAATTTTAAGAAGTAAAAAATAGTTGTTCCAAATCGAGTTTCTCATTTACGTTTATTACATAGAAAACTATTGACTATAATTATAATGTAAAATTGTTTGTTTAATATAATATAAGATTTTTTCAAAAATTAGTCCTTGATCCAAAACTGGCCTACTTTACTAAATTTCCTAATTTTTTCTTTCGCTTTTGAATTACAAGCTTTGCTCTAAATTTAAATGCTGCAGAATTGTTTCTCATTTTATTAAGTTTGGGAAAAATTAAAAAAATCCTAATTGAGTCAATATTTATGAAAGAAAAACGAGGCAAATTTTTGAAAAACATTTATTTTTTTTATAAAATGTATTTACTTGGTTTTCTACTTGTTTACAATGACTTTCAAACATAAATTTGCACATCGTCAAAGTTTATATCCGTTATTGAATTAAATGCCCCTTGCTATCTGTTGCTACGAAAAATGATCTTCGACTAATAAGGGATATCATTCCTTAACATTCGTCAATTTCTTGTAGGAATAACTTCGCCATTTGTTTCATTACATTCGTAGTATTTACTAAAAAAGTCATTCGCAGGTTGACCGTACGCATTATTCGTAGAAGGTACGAAGTTTAAGTTGAGTTTAAAAAATTTAAAACTGATATCGTTCAGACTGGTTTGTCGAACAATTACCGAAATAGACAAACATCAAATGTTGTCGTACACTTTTTCGGTATCAATTTTAAAATAAGGGCAATGAAACTTATATCATTCAAAGGTACTGCGCCCTTTATGTGCTGAATCATTTTAGATTTTTAATTCATGATCTCTGACCCGAAATATTAACGTTGAAAGTTTGTATTATTTTTGGTAAGGAATCTCAGGGCTAAGAAGAGGTGGAATGGTCAATGAGGTATCAAATGAAAGATCTGGCTACACAGTATGATAACATTTTAGATTGATAGAAAAATATAATGTAAGAGGGAATTTTAGACGTTGATAAGGTGTGCAAAAAATCCTTGAAGCAAGGCCATCGCCTCAGAATGAGATTTGCAAGTTTTGATTTTGCAAACAAATATCTCAGCCACTTTTCAATCGTTTTTCATAAAATTTTCTTTGTCTGCAAGATCAGTTAAATATTTTTGAAGAAAAATGACCCATTATCTTACGATTTCAATATTTTATATAGCTTTAAATAAACCTCCAAAATATACAGTTTTTGCTCAAAATATAGGCCAAATGTTTTTTGTTGTAATTTTTTTTCTTGTTAAATTTTCTTTTTCACACTCTTTCATATGACATACCATTTATTAGCAAAAATTGCCTCATTTTGACACATAATTCAATAAACAGTTGCTATCATCGAAATTCATGAACTACCCCTATGATTTTTTAGGTGAAAATTTTATTTTTCAAAATGTTGTTTTCATATTTTTGACAAAGTTCTACAGCTTAAAAAATAATTTCTGTGAAAAAAATTTTCAAACCACTCCAAAGTTATATGCACAATCTATGTTTTAAGCCATTTTGGTATCATATAGAAATATGCGTGGGAGAAACAGTTCTTCCGTGTTTCTGAACCGATTTTGATAATTTTTTTAAAGAAATTAGAGCAGGGAAAAGGAGTTCACTGAATATTTTTGTGATCTTTGACCTGAAATATGAGCGTTTAAATAACATTTCTTAAGCAAAACCAAAACTATAAAAAATGGAAGAACATGGTGTAAGAGGAAATTTTCGACATTAATACAATGCACAAAAAACATTTTTCGCTATCTCTAACGAATACCCTACAATGAGGCATTTTTGTATATAACATGTGTGAATATATATTGTGATGGTGAAATTTCTTATAAATAGTAAATTCTGAAAAATTCCGTTTATTTTGACATCAATGTTATGGCGATATATTGAAAACTATAGCTTTTCTCAGTACAACGTATTTTTATATGAAAAGCCCTGGTTGTGAAAAATAACGGTGTACGAAAGTTTTTATGCGTAATGTTTTTACAGATATTTTTAAAAAAGTTTTGACTATTTTTATATCAAAATTATTGCGATAATTTGAAACTTAATATTTTCTAAGTACAGCACATTTTCTTTAAGCAAGGTCACGCCTCAGAACTAGAAAAAAACGATTGAAATTTCAGAAGGTTGGTCGAACTTCAGCCACAGACGATACTAGTATAAGAAAATGTAGGATTGCAAGGCAGCCGTAGCCTACTGGAAGAGTATGTGGCCCATAAGCTAAAAAACTGTTGTTCAAACCTCAGCTGAACAGAAGGTTTTTTTCGTAACTAGGTATTAGGATCATTCGTAAATGTATTCGTACAATAAACTTTTGTTTTTTGTACGAATAAGAATAAAATATTCGAAATGTGTACCAAACGAAGTTTATTTTACGAGTTCTGTTCGTGGCTGAAAATTGCGAATAAAATTCATAAAAAAAATTTTTAAGTTAAGAATACGTATTGAAAAGTGTTTGTGAAACAAGCACATTAAAATTAAATTTTTTTTTTTAATATTTCTAAAAGACAAGTAAGTTTACTTACACTATTTGTGTAACCGCGACAGCTGGCACAAATTTAGTCAGTGTTAATTTATATTTCTATTTCCAAGTTACCTTGAATAATAATATAATAAGTCATGAAATGGTATCGTATCTTAATAGGCTGTGTTCGTTTTACGCGTTTTTGTCGCGATTGAGACACCGCTACCTTTTTTTCGCAAACGCGGCTGAAAATACTGAATATTAAATAAATAAATGTATTTAAATACATACAAAATTCATTATTTTTCAGCCGCTTCTGAAAAAAAAAAAAAAAACGTGAGAGTGGTGTCGTAGTGGCAGTCGCGACAAAAACGAGTAACATGAACACGGTCTTACACCAACGAGTACAACATACTATTTAAAAATGAATGGCTTAGCTCAGCTTTGCTTATAAATTAACCTAAAAAATGTATTTTTGTATTCTTTTCAATATATATTAAATACATAATAAACATATCTTCATATGAAATAAAACAAGCCGTAGGTTACAAAAAATTCAAAATACATGTTTCGCAAAATTTTACACTTCTACAACTTAAAATGACGATTTTATTCACAAATTTCTCAGAGCCCTAAGTTAAGGCACAATTTACAATTTAGAAAGCTTTTTGCTTCTCTCTTAAAATTTTTAAATTTAAAATTACGGCTTTTTTGATTTAATACGAAGATATATAAAAAAAAATTTTCACCGCCTAGGGGGTCCCTTCCCCTCCCTCTGCGGATGCCAATGATGTCAGCTACTGATGTTATTTTAATCAGTCATATTTCGTGACGTTGGCAAATTTTTTAGTTAATAGGTAACGTCAAATAAAACGCTGGGCCAAAGAATTTAATAGTACACCCAAAAAAAAGCGGAGTAAATAAAGTCATATTTGGAGTCAATTTAACTCTTTTCGTGCATGGTATTTTGCCAAAGCTGTAAAAACTATATTTAACTCCGTTTGTGTGTTCAATTTACTTCAAAAATTGGATTTGTTTGAAAAGTCGTACTGACTCCGTTTGGAGTTGTTTTAAGAATGAGAAATTAGAAGTTTTAAATTTTAAGTTCATTCAAAAAAAAAAAAACTAGAATCAACTCATTTAAATGCAGCATGAAGCTTTAAAAATAAACCCACAAATGAGTCAAATAAAGAACCCGTCATTTCTTTTGTGTTTAATTATTTTTATTTATTTCTTATTTTAATTGAATACAAAGGAAATTAAAGTCATATTTAACGCCGAAAACAGAATCTCTTCTCCATACTCACAGAGCAGCTTGCTTATCCGCGATTTGCCAATTTTGAATCTCCATAATTTCTTATACAGCAAAACTTTTTTTTTACTTTTGAGCTTAAATTGCGCTCAACTTTCAAAATTTGTTTCAAAGGTGTTTCATTTATTTGATTTTAAGGGAAATTTTTTAAAAAAGGGATTTTTGTATATAACATATTTGAAAAAATAACATAAATATTTGCATTGACTTTACAATTGATTGCTGTTTTGTTCGTTGAATGAGGGAAAAGATATTTTTTAAGCATTTATCAAAGTGAAGTATATAAATTGATGCAAGAATAATTAAATTTGGTAGTATGTTCCAAAAACTCATAAATTCCTTTTAAAAAAATGTATGTTTCTTGACTTTTATTAAAACAACAGTTGTATACCAAATTTAATAAAATTGTTTAGTTTCCCAAAATTTTCTATAAAAAATACACCGCAGGTTAAAAAAAATTACGGTATAGTGTGTATACAGTACAGAAGGTAAGCTTCTTAAAATAAAGAATAAAATGGATTCTTGTAAAAAAACAGAGAGTAAGAAAGATATAGCATCTCAAACGAAATACAATACAAAATTTTCATAAAAGATATTCTGTTTATTTAATATTTTCATGCCATTGGTTGGGGCTTCATTTAGTAATACTGGTCTTATTGTTTTGCGATGTATGCGGAAAATGTCCGTGATTTGATATTTACGAGATGACGCGAAAAATTCACCTATGGGGATCTATTGTGGGAGTCCCCATAAAAAAACAAAAAATTAAAAAAATGGCTTTTATAAACATACAACCCCTAAGGGGATCAATATATGAGCTGGTCCTATTAATTTTTCCCCCTTAACATTTCTTTTGAACTCAGCTTTTCTCTATCTGCCAACCTTTTGGAGGTCCCGATACAAAAGACACAAAAAATAGAAGAAATTGTCTATTATAGCTCATATCAAGGAATCAATAACCCCTAGGGAGGTCAAATGTATGAGCTGGTCCTCTTGTTTTTTTATTTAGCATTTCTTCTATACACACATACACTCTATCTGCCACCCTTCTAGGGGTCACCATACAAAAAATATATCATTGCTTGTGTACACAATTTTTCGTAACGAAAAAACTTTCGTGACGAGACTCGAAAAATTTTACCTTCTATATCAAATAACCGCAATTTTTCGTAACGAAAAAAACTTTTGTGACGAGACTCGAAAAATTTTACCTTCTATATCAAATAACCGCATAAGAAGTTTCACTTCCATAAATATATACGAAAACATATATCTCGCAATAGTAAAAAGGCCCTTTTTTATCATTATGCAATATTTAATTCTTACAGCACACTTGATTTGCTTGTTAAAATATTTGAGTACTTTCTCTTCATTCAAAGCAAAACGAACAAACGGAAATATTTGCTCGAGCAGACTCTGTTTCGTGCTAAAAATAACTCCGTTTCAGCTTTAAAATACAAAGACGTTCTTCATAGATGGTTGCAATAAGTTTTAATGGAGTTAAAATGAGAAATATTTGGAGAAGGTGCAGAGTTAATTTGAAACTGCTTTTAATTTACTCCAAGCTTTGAAAATGAGTTGTATCAAGCAAAAAAAGTTTTATATTAACAAAAAAAATATTGATTCAATTCATTTTGTGTTTTACGGGGACAAAACGTTTTTAACTTCTTAAAAACTCTTTTGACTCATGAAAAAACTTGGGTTAACTCTGTACATTTTTTTCGGTGTATGATTATAACTGCAACGCAGTATTATTCTATTGTGCGTCCTCATTTGGAGTATGCAAGTCAAGTTTGGTCCCCAAGCTACAATGTACTTGTTGAACGAATAGAAAGAATTCAAAAACGTTTTGTTCGGCTTGCTCTAAGGGGCTTAAGTGGAACTTACACTTTAAACCCTTCTCCTTATGAGAATGGCTTAAAACTATTAAAAATGCAATCTTTAAATGAGAAGGAAGTCTGTTGTTTTGTCTATTTATACGAACTCATAACTAGTGAGTTCGATTTACCAGAACTCCTTACTCTTATAAATTTCAACACTAACCGTAGAAACAGTAGAAATGCTAGCAATTTAATTTACTTACCTTTTTGAAGAACAAATTATATGGCTATTGCTCCTTTAAATTGCATGAGTTAACAACTATAGCTTTTTTAAGTTAACTTATCGAAAGGTCAACTCAAAAGTAGATTGAAAACTAATGAATGATTAGATCTTGGTAAACGCATGGTTAGTTGTTATGTCTTGTGATGTCCCTGAGCCCAAACCATATTATGGTGGGTAAATTTTATCCACTTAAGATTATTTTGGACCACTTTTTCTATATCGTTGAGATATTTCAATGATATTAAAGTTGGTTTTTTAGATGGATGCGGATCTAATGCGGAGAAAGTGCGAAAAAACTGTAGTATCTGAACTCTATTGTTATTGCAAGTTTTAATACAAAACATTTAAGCATAAACTTATTATTTCACCAATTAGAAAATTATTGGAAAATTATTTCAAATTTTAAGTTTGTTTTACTTTTTTCAATTATTAATATATGATGTTTTATTTTTACCTACTTTGTGATAAAATCTTTTAATATATTTTATAAATTTTATTATATTTTATATTATAAAAAGCATTTTTTACGTTATTGTTTTTTAACTATTTTTTAAAATAATACATAAATTTATTTAAAAAATGATATTTTTAACATATAACTGTTGTAATAAATATTGACTATTAAATTAAAAAAGTCTCTTCTTGTTCTCTTTTTTTTGTCCAGAGTTCTCTTGTTTTCTCGTACACATTTAGTATCCTAGGAATAAATTAGTCTTACTCTAAAAGTAAATAGCAGGGCGCTTTTAGAAACTTACGGGCGGGTGCACAAAATATCGTTACGCTACTGATCTGAACTGGCAAAACTATAGTACGACCACGTCCTTTTTTAGTTCAGTTTCTGAAAGTAACCATACGAACTAAATTACCAAATTTTAGTCTAATATGACCTAAACCGTCTGAAATATAGCATTTTTATTGATGTGAGGGCGATAGAAGGGGGTGTGGCAAAACAATTTTCCCTAAACCATCTCGTACTCGAAAAAGTCGACTGCCAAAATTGCAGCTCAATTTAGCTTATACCTGGCGCACTTTGCTTCGCTCCATGCTTATTCCCTGAAAATGGAGTTTAAGATAAATCGACCACGACTATTTTTACTAAAGCTGCCGCCAGTAACCATACGAACTAAAGTACCAAATTTTAGTCTAATACGACCAAAACCATCTGAAATATAGAATTTTTATTGATTTGTAGGCAGTAAAAAAGGGTGTGGTATTTATTAAAATTAACCGAGATATTAAACTTAATAACATATATTGTAAATTTGGTGACTTTAGGTGCTGCCGTTTCTGAGATCTTAAGAGACACCGAACGAACGATTTTTATAGGTATATATATATAGCAGGGCGGTAAAAGCAGGGCTTGGCAACATTTATATATAAATGACCACCACTTGGTTTCATGGCATATCTACTCATGGCTTGTATTCTTTCGTAAATCTACCAGACCCACATCAGGTACATTCATTGATCACATTTTTGGTCGCTTCTCGAAACTATCTTTAAACGAACGTCATGTGGTTAACTTAGATTTCCGGGTGACAGACCATTAATGTCTGACAGGTATATTATTGCATATAGGACACCATACGCGCAAGAAGCTTACATCCGCCACTTGTTTGACAAAAATAAACTTCTCAGTTCTAAACTATGCCCTACGCTTTAAAGGATGGGATTCTGTTTATACCGAACAAAATGTTTCTCAAGCTTTTAGTTTTTTATTAAAAATCTTGTGTACGCATATTAACAATTCCAGTTGTACAATCATTTTAAAAAGCTCGGAATGTGGCTTAAAGTCATGGATTACTAGAGAGGTTCTTCAGAAAATCAGGCGTAAAAATAAGTTACGGAAAAAGAGTTGGAAGCATCCTTTGAATCTCAACCTTAAGAAACGATATGATCTTGTTTGCAAAAATTTAAATGCCAAAATTAAATTTTGTAAAGATAACCATAATCAATTTTAAACTGTCCAAGGAAACTCTAAAAGAGAATGGAAAGTTGTTAATAGCATTTTAAATCAAGTTGAAACCAATCCAGTTGAGCCTATTATTTTAAAAAATGGCAATAATGTCATTACTGACACGAAAAAGGTAGCAAATGAATTTAATAATCACTTTGCTTCAACTGGCCTTCATTTTTTTTTTGACGGAAGCCTTCCCTCCGGAAAATTTCGTTAGAGATAGTATTTTCTTTGATTCCATTTCTGGACAGGAACTTTTGATAATTATAAAATCATTGGACAGCTCTTTCTCTTGCAGATTTGATGGTATATCCAACAACATCCTTAAAAATGTAGCACTGAATGTCGTTGACGTTTTTAACTTCAGTGTCTTTTCTGGAGTCTTTCCTGATCAGCTCAAAAATGCAATTGTTATTCCTCTGTTTAAAAAAGATAGCAACAATTTCGGTGTTGTCCTTAATCTTAAAGGTTTTTGAAAGAGCACTTAAGGCTAGAATAGTATCATTTCTTCAAAGAACAAAATTTTTGAGTGCATGTCGAAACGGATTCAGAACAGGAATGTCAGCTGAAGATGCTGTATTTGACTTTTGCTCTTCAATTTACAAAATTATTGATGATAAAAGAAATTGTGATGGCCTTTTTGTTGATATTTCTAAGGGCCTTTGACATGGTAAATCATAAAATTCTAATGAATAAATTGTATAATGCAGTTCTCCGAGGTTTTATCTATGATTGGCTCAATTCTTATTTATCTTGCAGAACGCAAAGTGTAAAAGTAGGTGCAGATTTGAGTGAACCTCTAAATATTCATTTAGGTGTTCCCCAGAGCTCTGTACTTGGATCTATATTATTTTTAGTTTATAACTCATTATTTTCTCAACAATTTGTCACAGCATTCACAGACGATCTTGCGATAAGCTACACAGCAACTAACCCCTTAGACTTAGTTGCAGATATTACACCGTGTTACACACATTCTGTCCTATGAACCAAATTTACTTTTTCGGAAAGGGGATAAAAAATAAAAATACACGTGTATCGGTGATTTTCATGTACAGGGTTATCCATATTCGAAGCGCCCATTTTATTTTTAAATAAATCAAAGAAACCACAATTTTTTGTCTGTTCGTCATGAATATCATTTAATTGGGTTCAAGTTGATTTGCTTACATTATTTTTTGAATATGATGTCTCGTAAATGGTCGCCATTGGCCTCTACGACATATTGTGCCCGTTTTGCAGCATTTTCCATGGTTTTCTTCAACATTTCGATTGGATTGGCGGTTATTTCTTGACGGATGTTGGTTTCAGCTCTTCTAGGGTCTTTGGCTTGTTGACGTAAACCTTTGATTTCAAATAACCCCACAAAAAGAAGTCTGGAGGCGTTAAATCTGGTGATCTTGGTGGCCAATCGAAATCACAATTTTTGACATCAAACGGCCAGGGAACAATTGCTTCAAAAAATCGATTTTAGTGCGGCTTGTGTGTGGTGGCGCGCCGTCTTGTTGAAACCATTAGTGCCTGATACGCTTTCGACGAACGATTGGCATGAAAAAATTGTTTATCATATCGCGATAACGCTCCTGATTGACAGTAACTCTGTGGCCATTATCATCTTCGAAAAAGAACGGCCCAATGAGCATTTTAGCACAAACGCCGCACCAAACAGTGACTTTTGCATCGTGAAGAGGTACCTCTTGAATCACTTGTGGATTTTCAGTGGCATAAATATGGCAATTTTGTTTGTTTACCGTTCCGTTCAACTGAAAATGAGCTTCATCGCTCATTTTTTGAAGGCACGTTGAGTTTTCACTATTGACTTTTTTTGTTGAATGTAAATTTCAACAATTTTAGAGCGTTCGCGTGGCGTGTACTGTTCCATTGTAAAAATTTGCTTGGAATGACGCTTCAAACGCGGTATGTCATTAGTCAATTTGGCATCACTGCGGAAAGTTACAGTGTTGCCAGATGGGCGCTTCGAATATGGACAACCCTGTACACGTCAGAATTTTTTTTTTTAAGTTTGAAGTATATATTTTTTTTTAATGGTTATCGTTTTTTTTGAGGTTTCAGTTCGTTAAAAAAGAATTTTTTTATTACTTTTGTTTTCTAAAAATAAAGAAATGTTACATTAAAAATTTTAATGTTTTTAAGAAATTTAGGCCTTTTATTTTTGCGGTTGTAAGCATTTGCTTCAGTATCACGACAAATAGACCAACAGTATTCGCCAAGCATATGCATAATGTCTTTTCCTTTAAAGCGCTTTTCAATAGCCGCAATGTCCTGATGGAACCTTTCGTCATGCTCATCGCTACAAGCTCCTAAATCATCAGGGAAAAAATCTAAATGATTGTGAAGAAAATGGATCTTTAGCGACATTAAAATGCCCATTTCGCCATATGCCGAAATCATTTCTGCGACAATATTTTTATAATTTGCAGCTCGTTTTTTGCCAAGAAACTGCTCAATAACGGCAACTGTACCTTTCCATGCACGTTGTTCGATAGCATTTAATTTTGATGAAAATTCAGAACTTGCAATTATTTGTTTTATCTGCGGACCATTGAAAACACCTTAAATCAAAAAAAATTATTAAAATACGTTATCATAAAATATAGAAATACGTTTTCGCACAACAGAACTTAAAACAATATTGCAATTCCTTATTTCATCTGTCTTAAGGGGCCCTCAAACGATACTACATGTCCATCCGACCTGTCAAGTCATCACACATGTAGTATCGTTCGAGTGTAAGAAATCAAGGTGGATGGACATGTCCGATGGAAGTTGGATGGACATGTAGTATCGTTTGAGGGCCCCTAGACCAGTTGTAAGTGTTGTAAAAGTCAAAAACTGTTTAGTGTTAGAAAGTTACTATTGATTAACTACAACTATATCGAGTAGGATGGGTCAAAAAACATTTTTTGTCCTAACGCTTTAGTAGTTTAAAAATTTGGAGTCCCTTCAAGTTATGCTAAGAAAAGTGAAAAAATATATTTTTTTTTCAAAAATAATAAAAATTGGGGAAAATATGAGAATTGATAAAAATTGTTTTTAAAAAATTTGACGTGCTACAGACATTTCCACGAGTCTGCCTGCAAAAAATCAGCTCAATTAGATCACTGAAAAAGGGTTAAAAATCGCTCCAAAGGCCACAGGCCACTACGAGCTTTATACTTCAAACTTAAAAAAAAAAAATTCTGATGTGTACATGAAAATCGACGATACACATGTATTTTTCTTTTTTCCCCTCTTTTCGAATATGTGCATTTGGTTCATAGGACAGAAAAAAATTTATTTTTTGTAACACCGTGTTAATTTTGATATACATTTGCTAAGAGTATGGTTTGCGGAACACAAGTTAATTGTAAGTAGCAAGACGAAACTGATTTATTTTAGCCTATGTGGGTTAATGACTCCTGATATCGCCATCAAATTTCATGGAAATGACTGCTGTAATCTTTGATTATCTATCTATTTGTACTCGACATAATCATCGTATGACCTATGATAGCAATGTCTCGTGTAGCAATAAATGCTTTGTGGAAGAAAAAGTGCTATAAATATCTAGCTATAAATATCTAGGTGTCATGGTTGACCAACGTCTGTGCTGGTCTGAGCATAATTCCATATTAAAAGAATATCTGTTTTGAGCTGTAAGATGTTTCTTTCATCTAAAGCAGGTTTGCTCGACCACCATGTTAACAAAAATTTACTACGGATTTTTTCATTCAAAATTACAATATGGTTTAAGTTGCTGGGGAGGAGCCTATTTGTATAAAATTTGTCCCTTGTTAATTTTATAGAAGTCTGTTCTTAGAAGTATTTGCATCTTCTTAGACGTTTGAAGACTTTAACAGCAAGGCATTATGCATATATGCATAGTCCAATATCTGGATTTTATAATTTTAGAATGAATTTTAGTTCCGCTTCAACTGTACCCAATCGCGTCGGAAGCGAATTTCATCTGGGGGGCAGTACAAATGGGGGGGCAGTACAAATGGTGGTGCAAAAAAAGTTCACCAAAATTTCTTCACATGAAACATGAAGAAGAGAGAAAGAAGAGGAAAATATATAATACAAAAATATTATCGTTGTAAGAAAACTGATATTTTGAATAACTTTTCCTTATAAATTGTTTATCTAGCTAAAAAAGTGGGGGGGCAACTGCCCACCTGGCCCCCCCGCTTCCGACGCCAATGACTGTACCTACTTTTCGAACCACCCATTATCGGAATTTTTTTCAATCTTATCGTGTAGATTATTTAATAAACTCCCTGAAGACATGCGAAGTGAGAGAAATTTGTATGTTTTTTTTAAGAGAATAAAATTCTGGCTTCTTGATAATATAAATCACACAGAAATTGAAATTTTGTTGCACTCCATTAGCTAAATTCATAAGCTTTCATGCTTTAAAACCTTTTCATTATATTTTCATTATCTTATTTTATTTCATGTGGCGGCCGTAGCCTAGTGGGTGGAGTGCGTTGCCCCTAAGCTAAAGAACTGCGGTAGCCCGGGTTCAATTTCAGCTCAGACAGAAAGTTTTTTCAATTGAATTAATTTTTTTGTTCGGTCGTCACCTCTCTGCAGACAAAAATTGCCATGTAAAGCTTCTTGAGAACATAAGCCGTTCGGAGTCGGTATAAAACACGTAGGTTCAGTTCTCCATCATTTGTGATCAAACATTTAATAACACGCACAACACAATTGATCAATAGAAGATAGGTCAAAGAGGGCTGAAATGGCCAGTTTATTTTTTTAAAAATTTTATTTTGTATTTTTGTCTTCATGCTTTTCATTGTATCAGATTATTTCTTTATCATTAAATGATTTCACCCCACATCGCAATTTTTTATGACCACATTTAATTTTTTTATGTTACATTTAACTCTATGTGTTTCGAATGTACAAAATGTCAAAACTGTTCTCTTAAATTTAAAAGCAAGTAGTTTTAAGTTTGTTTTTGTAAACATCTACTAAATAAGGAAAAAAAGAATAATAATAAATAATAATACAAATAATAAATGCATATGCGCACCAAGTTTCATTATAAAAACATGCACAACTCAGGAATTATAACAATTTCTGAAAACAAGGCGTTGTTATAGTTCGACCACGCCCATTTTTGGTTGAGTTGCCGAGAGTAACCATACGAACTACATTACTAAATTTTAGTCCAATACAACCGAATTCGTCTGAAATATAGCGTTTTTATTGATTTGTGGCAATTTTCTTTTTAAAGTATTCGGGATATTAGCCTTGACAACAAATATTGTAAACTTGATGCCCTAAGGTTAATTATTGCCTTTTTCTTCATGGGAAAGTGTATTCAATTTGGTAAGAATTCATCTACGCAAACCAAACAAGTCAGGGGTGAGCTAGAGTAGATTGGTAGATGGGTACTTGGGTACAATGGCACTTTACGAAAACAAAGTGTACGGCATTTGCCAATCTACCAAACTCAGTGTGAATACCCCTAATGAGAATATTTTTAAGTTCCAAATTTATAATTGTATTGGTATTTTGAATGACTATCTCTTTGCTTAAGGGGTTTGTTTCTTTGACCTGGTTGACAGCATAACTTAAACAGGATTCAATCAAAATAAGGTTAAGTATATATTTGACATATCCTTATTTAATGTAAACAAACACATATTGTCTCTCTGAAATTATTGACAAACGGGATCAAAGTGTAGTCTTCTCAAAAAAAAAGTATAATTTTAGTGTTTTGGTGCGTCTTTTTTTTTTGTAAAGACTTCTTCTTTTGCTACACTTTTTTTAAAAGACTGCTTTTTCTATTGCACTTAAGAGAGATTTTAGGCAAAATCGGTAAAAATTAAGGTATATTTTGGAAGATGGTTTTCAAAAAAAGTATAATATATATTTGAAAAACTTTATTTGCCTGTTAATTTTACATCATCAGTTAAGTAACAAAATTTTCTAACATATATTCTGTATATATGAAAATTGCGCTGAAGTTTGTGTGCTTAAAAAATGGTCAAAATCGACCTACATCATAGCTCAGCTCAAGATCGTTTAAAAAAAAACAAAAATTGCATTTGTAAATAGACTATTGAATGCTCATCTTTTACCAAAATGGAATGAAAATGAAGAAAATTATGAAGCGACGAAAAATTAGTAAAATTTATGTTATTTTTAACTATACTGTTGCGTGTAAAAACTTGACAAATTTTGCAGAGACGCTCATTTTGGTAGAAAGGTGTGTAGAATTACATTACAAACAGACTAAAATAAGAAATGTGGCTCGTTTTAAAAAAGTATGTTTCAACAAAAACGCGTTTAAAGTTACTCTGGTTAGTTAAAAGTATTCTGGCGTTCCGAGTTTTTAGCACTGTAGAATCTGAATTATAAGCGGATTTGATTGATTTTGTAAATATTTTTTAATAGTTTTACAACAATAATCAAATAATAAAAAAATTTAAAAAAATTGTTCGCCTAAATCCTCTTTTAATATTTTGATGATTTAAAAACAGCGTTTATGACAGTCAAGCTTAATTTTTTTGAGCGAGATTTAAGTAAGGAATCCTATTAGCTGTGCAAATTTGACTAATAGTAGATAAGTTTTAGTGTTTTCATATTGAAACTAAATATATGAAGAAGTAAGTCTTCATTTAATTTAATTTATATTTAAATAACTATACTCATACTGTTTGTAACAAAGAGCTGCAAAAAGCTTGCATTGCATTAATAATATAATGAAAACCATATTTTGAGTACACTCCTTAATTCAAAACTTAAAGCTTTGGAAATATTCGCATGTAAGGATTATTAATTTTGTGTGTACTATAAAGTTAGTTTTAATTACTTTTTTTACTGTTTTACAACAAAAACGGGGCAGTGATATTTTTTAAATTTCATAATATAATTTTGAGTCAAAACAAATAAGTTATAGAAAATAAAACGTAGTAGTCAAATGAACCTTTGGATATTTCGTACAATGAAAAAGTTTCATATCATGCAACCAAGTGCTAATTCTGATATAAAAAATTGCTCTTTTGCTCTCCTCGCAATATTAGGATATCTAAGTTCATTCTTGTGAGTAAACGTTAAATGACTGCATAACCTATATGATTGAATCATGAACTAAAACAGTTTTCGTCCTATCGATTTGATTCAAAATGGGTTTTCTAGAGAACATTTTTTCTTCAGCCTGGCATAGCCGCTTTTTTATTATTTTATTTTTTTTAAACAATTTTCCATAGAAAAACACGCGAAAATGTCGTTTTTTTAAATGGTTGTCATTTTTTTTAAACAATATTTTAAAAATTTCCTACTTCTGGCTATAGCTAATAATATATTTTTTTAGAGTTTTTTTCTATTTTTGTCCTCAGTTGATCCATGTGAACGAATAGAAGAGGTGTCATTTTCAAAGGACAATTATGCAAAAATATACCATATAAAAACAAAAAATGCAATTCTCTTTTAAGTACTTTACAATATTCTAAAGATGTGTACAAAGTTTGATATGAATTTATCAAACTGATTTATTTTTATAAAATAAACAAAAAACATTTAAAATTCAAACGTTTACACTGTTCATACCCTTTTATAGAGTCTTTTGTTTTGTTGGAAAATTTCATTGTATTTTTCCAAAAATCTGAAAGGCTTAAAATCGGCTCCAAAAATGTTTGTCTTCTAATGTGGGACTCTATCATACATTCAATAAAACCACAGAAAGCGTAAAGTAATTGAAGGGAAAACCCCAAATTATGAATTTTTATTTAATTAGTTGACTAAATAAACATGAATATAATTGACATTATTCTTCAGATTCACTTCATTCTATGCCTTAATACTAGTCATAATTCTACGAACGTAGCTCATTAATTCTTCGTCATCAACTTACGAAATATCATCAAATTTCGCGGTCATCTTTTGCAGATACCGTAAAAAACTGGGCTTCGGATTGGAATACGTGAAGTTCCACATTATAAATTCCTAGACATTATGATATATCGTAAGAAATTTATTTTTTCACTGCATTTGAACAGAAATCACTTTTAATTCTTAAAGATAACAGAAAAACAAACACAACGCATATGCGAACCGTTATTAAAGCACAAAAAAATAATGACTGCAAAAAATGATGAATAAATTTTTTTCTAAAATTTCACTATGTTTGGCACGAATGCTCGTATAAACAACGCGTATTTTCTCCCCAAATCCTCGTGAAAAGTGATAGCTACACTGTCAATGTCAAAACATTGGTGATGCCTGTGGAAAATATAGGAGAAAAGTTGGAATCCAACAATAGAAGAGGTCCCACTTTAAACATCTCTACCTTACATGCTATAATTTATTGTAACAAAAGTGCTTCGCTTTTGTCGAGTGTCCAAATTGATGTACCACTTTTTTGTTTTGAAAACACGTTATTGCAAAAATTGACCAAAATTGAAGTGAATTTCTCGTTTTCACAGAAAAGAACAAAAACTACCAGCCTTGCAAAAATTTCACAAAGCGCCAGCGTTGCCGCTGACAAGTACAGGCCAACAAACATGAACCGTATTTAACCTCAATTTTATTTGTAAATTTGATATTTTGTCGTGTACGTCAACAAAATTCATTTACTCGTTGGCAGCTTAGAGTTAGATTTTTTTTCGTGCAATTATATTTTACATATTTTTATTTCATGAATGTTTTCCTCTTTTTCTATCTCTCTCTCTCTCTATCTTTTTCTCTTTTTAATACTCCTGGCTGTCTCATGGTAATTCTTATTTACACTTTTTATGCTGATGACGAATAGTAGGTAGTAAATTGCAATATTTTGATGGATATACAAGCATACAAGACATACATACGCATACACATTCACAAACACACACTCACAAAAAATTATATATTTACATAACATTGCATATTTCGGATCGTCTGTTTGTGCTTTCTAAGCTGTCATATTGCATTTGACTTCACTTTAGTTGTTGTTGTTTTTGTAAGTGTTGTTGAAATATTGAACAATTATTAAGTTGCTGTTATTGTTTTTTCTTTGCTGTGTTAGTGTGCGTTAGTGTAAATTTGTTTTGTTGTTAGGTTATTAAAATGTTCATTTAATATGCATCATGGCTGTCAAAGTGAATGAATAATGTGGCAACGCTCTTTCGTAAGTGTTTGAATGCTTGTGTTTTTTTTTTTGGTTTTGTCTTGCATAAATAATTATTTGCATTGATGTCATATTTGATTTATGCAACATCATTTATTTGCTGTTTTTAGAATGGTTTTATTTTACAATATTTCTAATAAACTATGGCACGCTTACTCCACCTAGAACACACGAATACCAGAATAAACGGTGCGCCGTGCAAGCCAGGGTGTCTTCACTTCTATACAGATGGGGCAAAATTGAATGACAAAGTCGGGTATGGGGTATACTAAAAATAATTAGGGGTATCCTTGGTTTGTAGTCTGCCTGATCACTGTAGTGCTTTCCAAGTCAAAACTAAGGCAATTCAAGAAGTTGCAACATGGCTCTCAGAGAATGTCATCTCTAAACGAGAAATATAAATTTTCTCATGCAGCCAAGCAGCGATAAAATCGATGAAGCAAGTATCCATCAACTCTAAAGTAGCCAAAGAATGCCGTGCTGTACTAGGCGAAATGTAAATCTTTTTTAATATTAGCTTAATATGGATGGGTACCTGGACATACGTGGAAATGAAAAAGCAGACAAGCACTCTAGGAAAGGTACATAGGTGACTTCAATGGTTTTGAACTCACCGAGCATCCCGATGGCAACTATACAACTGCTGCTCAAGGAGTACACCACATCTAAAGCCAATACAAGATGGGCTGAACTCTCAACTGAACTCTCTCTGGGAAGACCTACACTCAAAAGTATTTGTGTGTAAATCTTACTAATAACTGCGTTCATTCTACGAATATTATTAGTAGTTTTCAGCTACGAATAGTATCCGTAGAAAAATTATTCCTACTATTTGTTTCTTAAAAATTGAATTTTTTCGTTTTAATAATAATTTTGATTGATCCTTCGAGAGATTTTTCAGAATTTTATGAATTCTTTGAATACTCCATACTTTGGAGAAATTAAAAAACTTTTTACTGTACAAAATATACTAAGAATATTCTTGTCATTTATTAAAACATAAGCTGATAAGTTTATAATTTTAATACATACTTTTTAGTGTGAATTTTACCCTAGGACTTGCGACTGGGCTTTTCAAGGCCCATTTTGACTTCGAGAAGTCGTCAATTATTTTCTTGGCTTTGAGCGCCAAAATCTTTTATGCCAACTACCGCTAATATTTTCTAGTCATAACAAAACAAACTAAAAAGTATTTGCATTACTTTCGTAAACACATGTCTTTGCGTAGTAAGCAAAAAACGGATTCAACTCCATCTCTACATTCTTCTGTACATGACATTGCTGATGACATGGACATTGGTGGCATAACAGCCCCTCCACCTATTTTAACTTCTACTTCGAATACAGCAAACATATCGATTTTTGCTCCTTTGCCAGTGCTGGCACCTCCACCTTCATTGCCACACCGAAAAAAATTTACAGAGTTAACTCAAGTTTTTTCATGAGTCAAAAGAGTTTTTAAGAAGTTAAAAACGTTTAGTCGTCGTAAAACACAAAATGAATTGAATCAATATTTTTTTTGTTAATATAAAACTTTTTTTGCTTGATACAACTCATTTTCAAAGCTTGGAGTAAATTAAAAGCAGTTTCAAATTAACTCTGCATCTTCTCCAAACATTTCTCATTTTAACTCCATTAAAACTTATTGCAACCATCTATGAAGAACGTCTTTGTATTTTAAAGCTGAAACGGAGTTATTTTTAGCACGAAACAGAGTCTGCTCGAGCAAATATTTTCGTTTGTTCGTTTTACTTCGAATAAAGAGAAAATACTCAAATATTTTAACAAGCAAATCAAGTGAGCTGTAAGAATTAAATGTTGCATAATGATAAAAAAGGGCCGTTTTTACTATTGCGAGTTATATGTTTTCGTGTATCTTTATGGAAGTGAAACTTCTTATGCGGTTATTTGATATAGAGGGTAAAATTTTTCGAGTCTCGTCACGAAAGTTTTTTTTAATCTCGTCACGAAAAATTGTGTACACAAGCTTAATATATTTTTTGTATGGGGACCCCAAGAAGGGTGGCAGATAGAGTGTATGTGTGCATAGAAGAAATGCTAAATAAAAAAAAAACAATAGGACCAGCTCATATATTTGACCTCCCTAGGGGTTATTGATTTTTTGATATGAACTATAATAGACAGTTTTTTTTATTTTTTGTGTCTTTTGTATCGGGACCTCCAAAAGGTTGGCAGATAGAGAAAAGCTGAGTTCAAAAGAAATGTTAAGGGGGAAAAATTAATAGGACCAGCTCATATATTGATCCCCCTAGGTGTTGTAGATGTTTTGATATGAATTATAAAAGCCATTTTCTTTTAATTTTTTGTTTTTTTATGGGGACTCCCACAATAGATCCCCATAGGTGAATTTTTCGCGTCATCTCGTAAATATCAAATCACGGACATATTCCGCATACATCGCAAACCATTAAGACCAGTATTAATAAATGAAGTACCAACCAATGACATGAAAATATTAAATAAACAGAATATCTTTTATGAAAATTTTGTATTGTATTTCGTTTGAGATGCTATATCTTTCTTACTCTCTGTTTTTTTACAAGAATCCATTTTATTCTTTATTTTAAGAAGCTTACCTTCTGTACTGTATACACACTATACCGTAATTTTTTTTAACCTGCGGTGTATTTTTTATAGAAAATTTTGGGAAACTAAACAATTTTATTAAATTTGGTACACAACTGTTGTTTTAAAAAAAAGTCAAGAAACATAAATTTTTTTAAAAGGAATTTATGAGTTTTTGGAACATACTAAAGTCACATATTACCATATTTTATTAACGAAACTGCATTAAACAATAATAAACAAATTTTTAATGTATGTATCACGACATATAGGCAATCATGCTCACTTAACACAAATCGCCTTGAGAATATTCTTCACCTATCTTTGTACCAAATTTAATTATTCTTGCATCAATTTATATACTTCACTTTGATAAATGCTTAAAAAATATCTTTTCCCTCATTCAACGAACAAAACAGCAATCAATTGTAAAGTCAATGCAAATATTTATGTTATTTTTTCAAATTTTATTTGACTCTTTTGTGGGTGAGTTTGTTTATTTTAAAGCTTCATGCTACATTTAAATGAGTTGATTCTAGTTTTTTTTGAGTGAACTCAAAATTTAAAAATTCTCAATTTCTCATTCTTAAAACAACTCCGAACGGAGTCAGTACGACTTTTCAAACAAATCCAATTTTTGAAGTAAATTGAACACACAAACGGAGTTAAATATAGTTTTTACAGCTTTGGCAATTTTTGTTTTACCATGCACGAAAAGAGTTAAATTGACTCCAAATATGGCTTTGTTTACTCCGCTTTTTTTTGGGTGCAGTCATGGCTTATGCCCAAACTGTTTCTCTTTCACCAACTTTGGTCGATTCCCAGGTTGTTCCTCTTACTTCTCAAGTTTCTGTTCCACCTAAGCCAATCATTGCAATTCCACCAACTAAATCAATCTTTGTTTCTCGCTTAGCTGCGGATACAACAGAGGTTGATATAGATTTTTTCACTAAATCAAAGTTGAATTGTTCCTTGCATCTTTCGGTTCATAAATTCAAATATTCAAATGTAAGATCGATTACTTCTTTTAGATTAACAGTTCCTGAAAATTTATTTAATTCCATAGTTGATGTAAACTTTTGGCCGCCTAACACAATTGTACGCGAATTTGAATTTAAAAGCAATCCAAGACCGGTAAATGTTGGACATTTGTCCCCGTGTCACCGAAAAAGCCCCGAATCTCATCCAAAAAACGATTAATAAACCACAAGTCTAAATTAGAGCTTGTGTATCGAAATGTCAGGGGTCTTAACTCCAAACTTTCCGATATTTTCATAAACAGTTTTGATTTTTAATATAACATTATAATTTTTACAGAGACTTGGCCTCGCTCTAATATCTGAAATTCTGAAATAATGTGCAATAAATATCAAATTTTTCGTAAAGATCGTCATGATAAGATCGCTGGTGGTGTTTTGATAGCTGTTCAAAACTCGCTTCTGAAGAATTGAAAATTCTTGACACCAGTGACATTGAGTTCATTTGTGTTGCAGTTAAATTAAATAAAAGTATTATTTATGTTACCTGCTCTTACATTCCTCCTAAATGTGACTTAACAATGTATTTAAAACACTTACACGCCATCGAAAAAGTTCACAATTTGTTAAAAAATAAAGACGTTCTTATTGTGCTGGGTGATTTTAACCTACCTTTTGTGACTTGGAGATCGACTGACGACTCTTCATTTCTTACTGTCTCCTGTTTCCAATAGTGATTGGATAAATAATTTCTTAGATAAGCTGTCTGATCTGTGTCTTTAACAAGTCAATGATATTTTAAATATAAACCACAGAACCCTACACCTTGTATTTGTAGATAGATGCACTACTGTTAATCTCCATTGTTCGAATCCCGTATCTCTTCCAGAAGATGTACATCATCCAACTCTTGAAATAACAGTTTTACTCCCCCACGAAAAAGAAGATAAAGTGACTGCTGATGCGTGAAATAAAAAAGTTTATAATTTTAAGAAAACGGACTATGTAAAACTTAATTCCTTACTTTCGCAGACTGATTGGTCTCCAATTTTAACTAGCGGAACATCATATTTATATTATGACGTCGAATCTTCTGTACAGTTTTTCAATGATACTCTGCAAAGGTGTTTCTTATTGTCCGTCCCAAAAAAAAAGTGTTTCTCCAATTCTTTAAATCCACCCTGGCTAAGAAATGATCTAAAGGCACTTAAAAATTTAAAAAATCGTTTATTTAAAAAATATAAAATATCTAGTTCTAGTTTAGCCTTTGCTTCCTATTCTTCTTGTCGTTATAGATATCAACTATTAAATAAACAATGCTATTCCGCTTATATAACTAGCATAAAATCTCAATTTAAAGATGTTCCAAAACTTTTCTATAGTTTTGTTAACTCAAAACGTAAAGCCTCCAGCTTTCCACCCCTTATGAAATTCAATCAGGAAGAATCATCTTGTGACAATGTGATTTCTAACATGTTTGAAAACTTCTTTAAATCAACTTACTCCGATATACCATTTAATACTAGCACGGTGTATCCTTTTCTACCGCCAGTTAACTCTTTTGAAACTCCTGTAATGGACCCAAATATTGTTATGTGTTATCTTCGACTAGTAAATCTTCTTTTACGACAGGCCCTGATAAAATTCCAAGCTGTATTTTAAAGCAATGTGCTACAAACCTGTGTACTCCTCTAGCAAACATTTTTAATATTTCCTTGCATAGTGGTTATTTTCCTATTATATGGAAGGATTCTTATATTATACCCCTTCATAAATCTGGCTCCAAGATAGATGTTTCTAACTATCGAGGAATTGTAAAATTAAGTGCAATCCCTAAGTTATTTGAGAAAATCATAACTGATCAATTAACCCACTCCGAGTCTTCCACCATTTCTGTCTTTCAACATGGTTTTCTGAGGGGTAAGTCCACTACAACAAACCTCTTAGAGTTTACTACGCGTGTTATAAATGGTTTTACTTTGGGACTGCAGACTGATGTTATTTATACGGACTTTAATAAGTGTTAATCATAATCTTCTTTTGAAAAAACTCCACCTTATTGGGTTTCCTGTCACATTATTAAATTGGATAAATTCGTATTTATCTAGACGTACTCAAAAGGTTTAATAAAAAAAATTCTCTTTCAAAAAGTATTTCGGTCACTTCTGGCGTTCCTCAGGGTAGTCATCTTGGACCGGTTTTGTTTTTACTATTCATTAATGATCTTCCTTCGGTAAGAAAACACTGTAACATCTTAATGTACGCTGACGACGTGAAACTTTTTCTTTGTTACAAATCACCCGAAGAACGACATCTTTTACAATCTGATCTAAATAGACTTGTGGACTGGTGTAGCTTAAATATATTAAATCTCAACTTAAAAAAATGTAAGCAAATGACATTCTCGCGAAGATATGCTAGTAACATAAATTACACTATAAATAACACTAACTAAGAAATAGTTTCCAGTTTTCTCGATCTTGGTGTTATTATGGATTCAAAACTTCGCTTCAATCTTCACGTTAATATGGTGATAAATATGGCAAGATGAGTCCTTGGTTTCATTAAAAGATGGGCTAAAGAATTCAGTGATCCCTTTACTACTAAATTATTATATACCTCTCTTGTAAGGCCAATTCTTGAATATGCATCAGTTGTATGGAACCCACAATATAATGTCTACATCGACGCCATAGAATCCGTTCAAAAACAGTTTTTACTTTTTGCTTTACGTCATAGTCGTTGGAACCCCAATATTATGCTTCCATCGTATGAAATACGCCTTAAAATTATTTTACTACCTTCCCTAAGAAGCAGAAGAATGATGCTTAATTAAATTACTTCGTGGCGAGATTAATTCGGAATATCTCATCTCAGCTCTAAATTTTAAGATCCCAAGGAGAGGAACTAGACATTTTCTGTTTTTCAAGTTGAGTCAGTACAGTTCTAATTACGCTCTTCATGAACCTTTACGATGTATGTGCAGTGATTTCAATGATAACTTTAACATGATTAATTTTTCTGATTCGGCAGACTTCTTTAAACGGAAAATTATATTACATTTAAATAATTAAATCAATTCAACTTCATCCTATTATATCTAACGCAGTTTTATAACAATGTAATATTGGTAATTGAGATTGTTCTGTTTCTCTTTTTTGTCTCGATATTATGTTTTATAAAGTAAGCACCATCAAATATGAATCGTTTTTAAAACTTGCTTTTTAATTATTCAATAATTTAATTTTTAATCGAATTGGGATTTACGTGCTCACGCGGTTTCCTGATTTGAAATTAGACTGAACTCACACTATCACCTGGATTGGTATGCCAGAGTATATCTCTTTTCCATACAAGTTTATGCCTGCGTTGGCCCAAATGCATATCCAACTAATTGGGATTTTGATTTGGCGGATAAGAGATTTATCTCATTTCCACGTATATCCTTGGGTTGGACAATGGCCGCAAACCAGTTAAAATGAGTATAGTGCTTTGGATTGTTTTTGAAATCAGGATTGTTTTTCGAGTACCTTAAATTTATAATTACTATTATTTAATTCGATGTTGCTTATTTATCAGAATCAAGTTTATTTAAATACGCGTTTTTTATATATTAAATTTTTAAATTCCGCTGAAAAGCCAAATAATGTGCTTTGTGGAAAATCCTAATTGCCAATGTTTTAGTACGTAGGTACATTCTGTCTGTCCCGGCTGATTCGGGCAGGATCTAGAATGTAAATCGTGCATGCGTATAGGACGGGTATACGTATTTTTGGAAGATTTCATACCTCCGGGCGAATCAAAAAAAAAAAAAAATTGATCAGTTTTTATAATAAGGACGTAAGTGAACCTAATGGTGTTAGGGTATCTCCTGGAGATCACCTGGAAAACCCCCCGTAGCTCCTAGCATTCCTTGCTTTCTATGTGTGTGTTATGGGTTGTTTGCACATAACACGGGGGGTGGACAACCTACGGTGCAAGTGTGTGGCCCCAATAACGCATGCTCTATTTGCACGTCGGTGCAGATAGGGAGTGCGTGGGTATTTTTTGTTTGTTCGGCTGTTTACCCTCACCCAGGTGTAAGCGTCCTTAAGGCTGCCGGGATGATGTATTTGTATGCGTGTATTTTCTTTCATACTTACGCGTAGTAGGGGTGTTCCAGATAATTCTTACTTAGACTTCCTGGAAAAAAGGAAGAAAAACTTGTATTCTTCTGCAACACCAATTTACGACAGCCCCTTCATTTAGCAGAGATCAAATCTTTTATTATATCTGATCCCTGTTTTTTCTTTTTCTCTTCTTCTTTTTCCCCCCTCTTATTTGAGTACTTAAAATAATATTAAAAATGTCTTAATTTCTAAATTGACATTGACCATAATTGCGCCAGATTGCTTTTCTTTACACCTGGTACCATAACTTAGGTGGTCTAGAGTTTCTTTATAACATGTTTTACTTTGCAAAACAAGCACACCAGCTTGTTCCGCATGTAAAAATTGAGTCACGTTGCGAAAACTTATTCGTCAAGTTAAATAAATTTGAACGCTTTAAACCAGTGCTGGGCGCCCCATGGCTCACTGAGCGCTCTCTGAGCGTAACTTTTCACATGTATACAAAACTCACGACAGAAGAGAATATAATTCAGTCGTTCGCTGACGGTGATGCTGTGAAGGCCTATGTCGCTATGTTTTATGTACTCTCTTAAAAAAACAGCTTTTTAGTTTGTAGATTCATAATTCTTATGCATATATTTTTTATTTTATTAAGGTTTAATATAATTCATACATATTGCCTATTAAGATTCTTTACATTATTTTTGTTCACATGATTTGTATTCATTTATTTTTTATACTTAATTTTATGAGGTTTTGATTATGATTTTAATGATTCGTATATATAAGAAGTTAATAATATTACAACAAAAACAAAAAAACACCTGAAGAACAATGTTTGGGTCTCGATTCGAATGTGATTTCTGTTCTGCAGGGAATCTTCCTTGTGAAGCAGAATGTGTAATTTGCCACTGCAAGCAAACTAATATAATTTATTTACTTAGAAGAAAATGCTGAAGCAGTAATGGCATAGAAGAAACAGTGAACAATACCGATGAGTAAAAATAAAAAATAAATACATATTACAGTATGTGTGGGGGTATAAACAAACTTGCAAATCGAGACAATTGTGACAACTATTTCGCTCAGTGTGCGCTATTCGAGTGCGCACTAATACTAACAAGACAAAATAAAATGTTACTGTGTTAGAATGCCCAGCCCTGCTTTAAACGATTTTTACTTTACTTTATTGTTGTTTTTATTTATTTCTGTTTATTTTATACTCTGGCCTAAAGTTACAAGTAACGCTGTTCTAAAATTATATGAACGCTGAGCGTGCAACCTGTTGTTGAGGTAGATCAGTGTTCATATAATTTTTGTTTACCTCGGCGTTCATTGAACCTGGCCGTGAAAAGTCGAATGGCACGTTGCTGATAAAAAACTATGACGTTTTTTCACCATAATCTGTCTAAGGAGTTCAGAGTTCTGATTCATATCACATGACATGGTATGGATCACAACACTGGGCCTCACGCGGCTCGTCCGTTAAACGTATGGGAAATGTCTGTAAGCTACTAAGCAAAATATGTTCAAACACAATCGATCACGTTCGACGACTTTATTACGCTATATGTGTAAAGCTATTATGTGCATATGGTCACATTACATATCTATTTTTTTATTGTAAATAATATTTGAAATGTCGGGAACAGGTGACAAAGTGTTGAGATTCTTCTCAATTTTTTAGGCTGCTGACAGACCGGCAGCAGTTCACTGAGGTTTTTTGCTACTAAAAAAAACAAGAGAATGAAGAAGACTATCCTTTCTGAAAAACAAGCCTTATAAATTTCTGGATTACAACGAAAATAAAGTAGGTATCAGCATTATGGATCAGATGCACAGTTGCTACTCTTTCAAGAGTGACAAAACCTATAAACGGATAAACATCGTGCATATTTAAAGGTTATGAAATCCCAGTTTCTTACTTTTCACATGAAAAATAGGACAATGAATAGCATAACTGCATTACCCTGAATTATATGGAATGGAAAGACAGTGAGTCGTGCATACTCAGAACGGCAAAAAGAGGCGCAAAACATTCTTGTAGTGTTAAAAAACGCACATGCCTTGAACACGACACCACGCAGAAAATTTGTCTGTGCCATGGCTACGCCGCTGAATAGTACTAAATCAAGCACAACAGTTCAACGATCATTACCTCATTTTTAGTTTTTGTAAATTTGTGCTTAAAAAAAATATAAATCAGTCAAAAGTTAACTTGTGCCATAAAAAAAAATAAATTTTATTTTTTAAGGCATTCTAACCCCCCACCCCCTTAAGAAACCGCCTAAAAACTACACCCACACACAGATGTAGTGTCTAATAATACTTCTACATAATATCAGCTTGCGATAATACTTCTAGATGGACGAAAATCGTAAAGACAGCTGGCCATGATTTATAGGCCTCGCGAGGCCCAGTAGGGTCACTTGCCGCCTCCGAGGCAGTCGCACATTCTAGGGTTAAACAGCGGAGCCTCGCCGACAAATAAGCAAAAATGCAATTAACGAAACACGGACTGAAACATTCACACACACACACACACACCTGAACATTTAAGGTTGTATTGCAGTAATATATGGTAGCTTAAATATTTTCAGACACTTTTAAAGGAAAGTAGGAAAAACAAGCCAACATTATTTAAAAAATGTAAGTTTATGCAATGAAAAATGTAGGCTTGTTAAATATTTGAGTGGGGAAGTGTGAGTGCGTGTGTTTGTGCAAATTTTCTGTTAGTTTACGCTGTGCCTCATGGTATATGTTTGTATGCTTTACTCTGCTGTAAAACATGAAATGTAAGCACTTGACATGTATTGCATACTTTTCAGGGCGCAATGCGTCCTTATGCAACAAATAAGTGTTTCCATGCAACCCAGATTAACACCATTGCACCAACATCAAGGATCTGAATGTGAATGGAAAGAACAAAAAAAAAAAAACTAAATAAGAAATAAAACAGAATCTGGAAATTCTTCAACAGATTCTCTTTGAAATCTTTGAATGCAAAATACAAATACTTAAGCTAAAAATATGATGTAAAAAAGCTTCTTCACCCTTTTGACGAGTTTTAATTTCTTCGTACGTTATAAAATATTGAAGAAAAAAAATTAATTATTAAGATATTAACATCTCTGAAAATTTTGAGCCAAAAAAAAGCAAGTTACTGAATTTTATTTTTGGTGTTATACATATATAAGGTGGTGGCTGTGGGATACTGTTGTGAGTGTGTGGCCCCTCCCAGCAGAAAAGTGGATCATCCTATGAGCGATCTGGGAGTGCTCCCTGAGGAGCAGTGGAGTGCTCCTTATTGATCCAAGCTAGGTGTATTTTGTGTTCTCTTTTAACATTGCATGTCCTAGGAAGGCTAGCGCTCCCTTTAACATCCCAGAGGAGCTCAAAAGGAGCGATCAATAACTGATCCAAATGGATCAGCAAAGGAACATTTAAAATATTATTTTTTTTTTTTTTTAAAAGATCAAAGAACCAACATGCGCCTTATACAAACAAGGTTCGGTCTTTGAAGTGAAAGGAAAGGGATAATAAATTAGCTAGAGGAATTGATTGGAACCGTACGTGAATTATTGATTAGACGAAACAGACGTGAAAGACAATGCTTTCAATCGCTTTTAACCGAGGCTAGTGTGTGTTAAGCCTTAACCTCAGCAAGCATTTTCAGCCCTTAGTTGTTGCTGTCCTTTAATTCCACATTTTCCCACAATTTAGGTGTGGATTTTTAGTTTTACATAATTTTTAAATGTAGGAAAGAACAAAGAAATTGAAAAGAACCATGCCCGAACCCGGAGTCGAACCAGGGACCTCTGGATTGTTAGTCTAGCGCACTCTCCACTAGACTACAATGGCCGATTTTTCACAGCAAATAATTATCGAATCTTCCTCACTTGCCTCACATGCCTCACTTTATGTGCTTTTTTTCATTGATTGCTTGCCTATTGATTTTTTAAAACAGTAAAGGAGCATAAGAGCACAACTGCTCATTTTTTGATAGAATAAAACAGCAAAAGAGCGCTCTGTTATTGCTCCTCATAGGAGCGATCGCATGTTTTTTTACTGGGCTATCCCAGCAAACTGAGATAGTTCACGTTCAATTTCTATCTGCGGCAGAATGCTTTCTATTTGAATTAATATTTCCGCTTGGCCTCTCCGCAGACAATGGCAAACCACTGAGAGTAGAAACTGCTTAAGAATCTTCACTGACTTCGTAAACCTATTTATGCAGTGTATCTGTGTATTTTATTTTGTACTGGTCCGAAAATTATTAACCAAAACTGCGCAACTCTGGTGATATTCTTAAAAATAGTATAGTTGTGCAGTTTTGTTTAATAAGCTTTGAACCAATTCAAAGTAAAATACTCTGATGCATTGCATAAATGCGATTACGAAGTCAGTCATTCCTTTCTGCGGAGTGCACGGTTCATAATTTCCAAGATAAATTGTGAGGCCGTTGAACTGGGAATTTCAACGGAAACTAGTTTGTTACATATTTTTGTCCAAGAAACTGCATAAACCTAAAACGAAACATCTCGTTCTAAAAAAAAAAATTTTTTTTAAAATTTTATTATGAAAACCACACATTGCAGGTTTTGGGTGTCCTGCAATAGAGTGCAACTATTTACGAAGGTGAAAGGTGATGTTGGGTTGAGCAAGAAATCATATGGGAGGGGGGTCTATTTTTGCACCTTTAGGAGTTACAGGGTTAATTAGTATTTCATGACATAGCACACGGACAACTTATTTTAAGAGCTCATTTAAAAGGCAACAAAGTTACTTTTCTAACGGTGTATCACCGATTTATTCATTACTTGAGCTGTGCTCGTGTGAAAATAAAATCAATATGTTGAAACTACTAAATTTTAAGTTTGAGCTCTATTTTCTCAGAGTGTCACGTGCAAAATCAAATTTGTGTTTAAATTTAATGTTGTAATTTAATCAATTCTCTTTTTAATGACATAAAACAAAATATCTTTAAGAATAAGCAAGTTGTTTTTGCTTAAAAATTTAACTAAATCAAAAACATAATCATTGTAGGGTGCACGTTGATACGATTTTTGTTCGGACTCAAAAAAAAAAGATCCGATTGACCGGAATACCAAACAAAAAAATATTATGTTGTGTTGAGGGACTATCTTGTTAACTTATTCAAAACGAGATATCTGTTTGGTTTATTAAGAAACATTTTTAGGATCTTTTTATAAAAAAGTGAAATTTGTATCAAACTACCCCACTCACGGGAGACATTGATACACATCAGGGGCACTAAAGAGCATATATATGTAAAGGGTGTTTTCTTAGCTGCATGAGAAGATTCGATGGTTTTTGTCTGTGGTTTGACAGATTAGGTTACGGTGAATGGCAAAAATTAGTCAGCTAAACATCGACGACATTTCATTCCAAGACGGCGCAACTTGCCATATAGCGCACTTAACCATCAATTAATTGGAAAATCAATTTGGTGACAACTTTATTTCAAGAAGTGGTCCTGTTAACTGGCCCTGCGACTTAACTCTTTCGTGCGACTTAACGCCTCTCTATTGCTTTTTATGGGGCCATGATAAGTCATTGGCTTAGCCGACAAACCAACAACTCTTGGAGTATTGGAAGCAAACATTCAAGCCACCATTGACGCCATATGGCCAGATTTATTGGAAAAAGTAGTGAAAAATTAGACTAATCCAATGGACTACGTATCTCGTAGCTGCAGCAGACATATCGAGCCATATCCGCACAAATAGCTTAAGCGCCATTTAGAAAATTTTACAGGAGAAGGTTTTATTTAATTATCTCTGTTGTATTAAATGGCATTTATGAAAAATTCAGTATATTAGCATAATTTTATCTAAGATATGTAATGAAACAACTGTCATTTACTTAATTTTATCATAACGGATGTTTGTGGCGCTTAAGCTTTTTTGCTGTCATACTGGCAAGCTACTGTACAATGTTGTAGCGATTAAGCTAAAGTGATCGTATTAATAAAACCAGTTTCTTTTGCAGTTTTTTATTTTTTTCTAATTATGCTTATGTTAAAAAGTAAATAAAACAATATTACACCGATATTTTTCATAAAAATTATATAAAAATTAAATTAACAAATAAATTAAGAAATTCAAAGTATCAAATCTTAAAAAAGTAAACAATAGGTATTACATTCAACTATAATGTACTATAGATAAAAACTAAATACTTTCAAAAAAATGTCATATGTTAGTAGTCAAACTTAAAATTTAGTAGTTTCAACATATTGATTTCATTTTCACACGAGCACAGCTCAAGTAATGAATAAATCGGTGATACACCGTTAGAAAAGTAACTTTGTTGCCTTTTAAATCATAGATTTAAATTAATTTTATATTATCTTCCTATTCCGTTTCAGCTAATGAATCTTTTACAATCCCATCGTTCGGTGAATTTAAGTATTCATAATGAACCTTTGAAGGAATTGTATTTTTTCGCAAAGAGTTTTTAAATCTTTGTATTTAATAGATGAAATTTTTAAAAAACTATTATATAGGGGAAGAGGTCCGTTGCTTACTATCATAGAGTTGCGTCTTGATCGCGCAATTGAATGGAGATTGTATTCTTTATTTTTATCAGAATTTATACCGTGTCAGTGCAAAGGTCAAAGCTTGCACATAGAAACGAAGAATTTGCTTTACTTTCTTTCTGACCCTCAAAAAATATTTCCTTAGACTTATCCTTGTCCCTTATGTGCTGTTGATATTCTTCAGTTTGCATAAAATTATTTTTTGCTTCGATATCTAAATTATTTAAATTTTCACAAGTGACGCACTTGTCTTTTTAAGGCATATGAAATCCGATACAAAATCTTTTATGAAAATATTTTGAAAAACTCTTAAGGATAATTGAGCCGATTCCTTATTTAATACCTTTAAGTATTCAGTATAACATTGATATAGTCTTTTTACGTTGCGGAATTCTTGTGGAAGATACAGCTTGCTATTTGCTTGCTACTTCATTTATTGCTAGCCGATCGCTCTTGGAGAACTTCTTGCTGCATAAGTATCCGCATTTTTTTATTTTGATACGGATTTGGCTTTACTGAAGTAGAATGCTGCTTACCTTTTTGCAGCTTTTTATGCAAAGGTTTTTGCTTTTTGAAACCTCTTTTTCCTACACACGTTTTTTCTTTAATTTGGTCCTCTGATTGTTCGAACAAATTAGATTTCACTGAAAAACGTATTTGAAGGTCAATGGCTTGCTCTGACAAACTATCGGAATCGCTTTCACTGTATGGAACAAGTGAATTTTGAGTGGAAAACTGAAACAAAACAATATCTAATACATAGGATTTCTTATAAATTTCTATAAAAATATACATCTGTTTGCCGCAACGTCATAATGTAGAGCAATTTATAACGGCGAATTTAAGCTCAATCACCACTTCGCGGTCACAAAAAATATAAACTATCTAGGAATGTGTACTTAAGCTAAAACTGTTTTTGCTCTCAATTTCTAGTACCGTCACACTTTCTACTACAGTCACAAAATTTTGAGAGGAGATGTGTAAGATCATAATTTATCGATTTTCATCAAAAAACGAAAATCGAAAAGTATGGCGCTTAAGCTTTTTGTGCGCATATGGTTCGATATGCAAGAAATCTCATTTAAAAAATAAAAAAAAAAATAAAATAAAAATTAAAATAAAAAAACCGATTAAACTATAAAAATTTATTTTAACAATATATCTGGCTTTTATTATCATTTAAAGTTCTCAAGCAGCTAAAAAAACAAGCAATGAAGTCTTCTTAACCTGAGAACATTGTCAGTATATCCAATAGAAACGCATGTGAGGGTCATGTTGATATCGTTAAGTGAAGTCTGACTGTTGGCGATTAGCTAAAAGTGATTAATATGTTCGCAATAATATTTGATGCGCTCTTAAGCTTAGAACCTCTTTGTAGGTTTTTACTTCCGGTGCAAGGATTATGAGACTACTGGCTGACCTTACTCGAGAACATACAACGTATTGTAGTCCATGAGAAAAACATTTCTCGGTTAAATCAATTTCTGCTATCTTTAATAACTATCTCTGTGATTTATAGATTGTCATCGCCAAACACACCTTTAGAGAAAATTATAGCCTTTTAAACTGAAATTGGTTATCTGTCGGTATGAGTGGTATTTGAGGAATAAAAACTGAATCACTCCGAGTGCAGCCGGTCAATATTTTTTTTCTATGATGTTTCCGTAAATGCAATTTTTACTTGTTTTTGTTTTTACAATAAAAACAAATTTTTAGTAATTTTAAAGAAAAAACTAATGTCTTTGTTTTTATTTAAAAATTACTAAAAGTAAAAAGATGGTTTTCCATTAAATAAAAAATAACACTATACATAATATTATCTTCAGATTTTAAAGGAACATAATTATTCACACATTCCATTTTCACAAAAAATATTAGGTTCAGTAAAATATTATTATATATTAGGTATGGCTTTTTGCTTGATAACTTCGTTGCATCTATTTCGAATAGAGTGAACCAATTTTTTAGTCACACTTTCATCCAAACTCTATCATTCCTATTGGAGTACTTGTTTTAGTTGGGCTTTGCTGGTTATTTTAATTTTAGCGACAAGCCTCTCGACTTCATCCCACAAATTTTCGATGGGTCTAAGTCTGGAAATTGTGGTGGTGTTGGAAGAATAAGAGGCACTTAATGCATGATCCACATACGCACGTCGTGGTCTGTATGCTTGAGATCATTATCTTGTTGGAAATAAAAGTTGTTAACAAGGCTCAGGTTCCGCACACATTTTACTAAATTTTCCTTTAAAATATTGAGGTAAACCGATTTGTCCATAATACCGTCAATAAATACAAGATTCTCCAAACCTGCCGCTAACATAAACCCCCAACCAATGACTCCCCCACCACCATGTTTCACTGTACCAATTGTGTTTATTTTTTGAGGTATGTGTTGGGTTTTAACCAGGCTCGAATCCTTCTATCCGATAGAAAGATGTTAAACTTACTCTCGTCGCTGAAGAGTACGTTGCTCCAAAAATCAAGTTGCTTATCTTTATATACCTTTGCGAAATCTAGCTTCTTTTTCTTATTGGCTTTGCTGATAACAGGTGTTTTTCCGCCGATCGCGAACTATAACCGGCACATTTTTTGGCCCTCTCAACCGTTTTCGGATGAATTGCTTTATACATTTTTTCTTGAACCTCTGCTGCAGCCTGTGTTAAAATAATTTTTGAATTTTTTTTAGTTTTTCTTATTATTTTTTACTCATCAAAGGTGGTTAGTTTGCATGGTCTACCGGTATGAGGTCGGATTTGAGGAGTTCCCTTTGCTTCAAAACGCTTTATTATACCATAGATAGTAAAACGGCTTCAATTTTCTGTTTAGCCGATTTCTGCACTGGATATATATTCATTGTGCAGATGTAGAACTACTTTTTTTAGACGCACTTGTTTCTTTTTGTTTACGACCCATTTTTAACTTGAGATCAATTTTTAACAACGCTCACGCCAAAGCCAAAAACGTAAAACTACTAAATAAGTGGAATCTTGAATGCTCGCGTACATAACGGCACTTTTCCGAAAGTATAAGTTGCTTTGTTACAAAGAAAAATCAGTTTAAGTTTTGAAAAACGCGCTTTGTGTGAATAATTTTGTCCCTACTCACGTATGGCTTGTTTTACATTTTATTTAAATTTCTTGTACATAAACATTTTTGTGTAAATTTAGTACTGTATTAAGATATGTAATGAAAAAACACATATTTTGTATTAAAATAGTATTAGTGCATTGTTTAACGATTGGAAGATATAAAGTGCAAAATTTTAGTATGCAACAGTTTGTCCTGACTGGTTGACTTATCAGCAAACAGCCGAGAACTATAAGACGTAGCTAGATGAAATTTGGTAATCTGATATCTTTAGTAACGTGGACGCGTACTAAGAAAGGATTTTTAAAAATTTTCCCACTTATGGCCTTAAAGTGTTAAAAGCAGATTTATTTTTAATCCATTATATTATAAAAAATTTTTAGTATCTTTTATTTACGTTTTTTATACATAAATGCTGAAATATATTTCTAAAAAACAGTTCCAGGATTTTTCAAAATTCGTTCAAAATCGGGAGAGAAAATGTTAAATATAAATATTATGGGTATACGTAGAACTAACAGAAATCCTGACTTACCAAATACATTTAAGTTACTTTTGGAATTTTACACTTCAAATGAAAAAACTCGAACAATTGAATTGTGGTTATTAGATTTGCCAAAAAATTAAAAATTATTTCAAGTCTGTAAAATCAAAACCGCTCTATTTATTTCATTAGAATACATATCTTAATACTTAATTTTTATTACGCCTCTTTTATCCCTTCTTAACTTACGTTAATTTTGTTATTGGAATTCTTTTTAGTAAAGGAGTTTTTACATTTTAATTTTAATAAAATTTCTGTTATTTTGACACCAAAGACATTCACATATCTTCAAAACTGTAGAAATTTGTATTACAAGGACTTTCTTAAAAAACATCGTTACCTGAGAATGAGAAAAAGAACGATATGAAAATCAAAGTTTGGTTTTTCGATGCCAATATCTCCGCTATTTTTGAATACATTTGTTACAATTTTTTTTTGTCAAAAATTCAATAAATTGTTCAATAAATTCTCTAAATAAAAATACTTTTAACTGTGTGCCAGGAAGGCTTATATTCTTATAATAAGGAAATCTAAGATAAAATATTGTTTTAATAAACTAAAAACATCTCTTCCGCCGAAGACTTTTTGGAAAAATTTAAAAAACTTTATTTATTTATTTGTTTAGTATTATTATTCATCAAACAGAGATTTATTTTCTAAATGACTACTTAAAAATTGACAATACAGTATATTATAACAATTTGATACAGGTTACGTTAAGTTACTGGAATTATTGCATACACTATTAAAATAGAAAAGCAGAGAATTCTTAAAGACGCTCCTACTTAAACTTGGATTAAAGTCTATATCTCGACATATTGAATTTGCCAGTCTTAAGCAACGAGGTATTGGTTCGTTCATATTGTAGCTTACTCTAGGAAATAGCTCATGAAATAATCTTTAAGATCTCAGATCACGTGAAGGTACGTGATAGCATAATTGAAAAAGCAAAGCGGAACAGTTTATTTTAAAGCATATTAACTCCCGTACAAACATAATGGCAAAATATTTCCGGCGATTTTCCAAGGATAGAATACCAAGAAGAAGCCTTCTCACATAATATTCTGGCATTTCGATATTCCAATTTAAGAGACTGATTGCAATTCTCGTAAAGCGTCGCTGAATTCTTTCGATTCTATTAGAGGCGCATCCATAGAAAGGGTCCCAGATTATGCAGCAGTATTCTAAGATAGATCTTACAAATGCAAAATATAACGATTTTAGAGAAAATGGATCACAAAGGTCTTTAGTGTTTCTGTTTATGAAACCTAACATAGCATTAGCTTTTACTACAATATAGTCTATAAGCTTTAAGAACCTTAGTTTATTATCAAGTATAACTCCAAGATCTTTCTTTTCAGTTATTCTAGACAATGTCATAATTCCGAGTTTATATACTACGGGCGATAAAATTCGATTGGAAATCAAACTTTAGCATTTAGATATATTCCGCGGCAGTAAATTGTTGCTGCACCAAACAGATAATTGGAGCAAATATCTTTCAAGATTCAAACAATCGTTAGTGTTTTTATAATAGAAAAAAATCTTTGTCATCAGCATACATTAAACACTGAGAAAATGTGATGTTTTTAGGAATGTCATTTACGAATAAAAGAAACAGAAGTGGCCCCAAGTGACTGCCCTGCGGAACTCCTGCAGATATAGCATACGACAGTATATTGTTAATACGAGCAAATTGTGTCCGTCCTGCAAGGTATGACTCGAACCATTTTAAAAAGTTAGAGTGAAAGCCAATTAATTCGAGTTTTTCTATGAGTAACGCATGATGAACTCTATCAAAGGCTTTTGAAAAATTTGTAAACATAACATCACATTGATGTCCTTCTTCAAAATAATTAAAAATAAATTTAGAAAATATTGCCAAATTTGTAGTTGTTGACCTTCCCGTGATAAAACCTTGTTGTTACGGTGATACAACCTCTTTTATTAAAAAAGTGAGTCTGTGATATACTAATTTTTCAAAAAAGTTTAGGGATCGTGGATATTTTACATATTGGACGATAATTAGACACCTCGTTTTTAGCACCGGATTTATGGACCTTATGGTGTGATGTAAGTAATTTTCCAATCCGTTAGAAATTCGCCTTTTCTTATTGAATGATTTAAAATTGCCGTTAATGGTAAACAAAACGCGTCTGCGCAATTTTTTAATAGAATGGGTGGAAAACCATCCCACCTGGGTTGTTTATCAAGGTTTAATTGCTTTAATTCTTCCCAAACTTCTATTGAGCTAAGTTCTAGGTCACCCATATTAAGTAAACAACAGGATGAGTCTGTGTAGGTATTTGTATTTGTGATGTTTGAAGAAACATATACTGATCGAAAGAATTCCGCGAAAATATTGCAAATTGATAGAGGGACAGATGTCGTATTGCCCATGTATTGAATAGTATTAGGAATGCCCGAAAATTTCTTTTTGCTATTAATAAAATGCCAAAAACTTTTACTATTAGTCTTCAGTTGACATTCTATCTGGAAAATATAATTTTTATATAAAAATTTGTTCAGTTGACCACATTTCCTTCGAAGAAAGCGATAATTATTTAATAGAATTTGATTATTATTTGATTCTCTGTAAAGTTTATATGCTTTATTTTTTTATTATTTAAATTAATGAGCTCTTTATTTAACCATATTGGTTTTGATAAATTTTTTAAAGAAGCTCTAGGAATGTAAGGGTTTAGCATTGGTTGTAAACAAACTGCTGATTCTCAGATAGATCCTGAAATTCTCAATGATTTTTTCTTGTCTAACACTCACTTTTCTCAAAATAGTTTGTTCAGTTCCTCTGAATCTTCAGACTATCATTTTCAGTCAGTGTTTCAGTTTTCAACGGAAGATCAGGTAGCAAAAAAGTAATGAGCATTAAGATCAATGCTGTTGGTGAAGACGGTATAAATATAAAATTCATAAAAATTATATTAGCTTTACTATTGCTTTACTACATCTTCATATCCTGCATCATGGAAAAATGTCTTAGTAATGCCAATTGCTTAGAAAACTACAGCTAGTGAGGTTAAGGACTTGAGGCCTGTAAGCAGTCTGTCGAATTTATCTAAGCTTTGTGAAGCCCTCCAGTCAGGTTTTCGTGTCGGCCATAGTTGTACAACTGCTACTTTAAAAGTATTATATGATATAAGAGGATTTTATGACGAAGAAAAACTGACGCTACCTTGGTTACCTGATTTTTCAAAAGCATTCGACACTTTCAGCCATACTCTAATTTGTCATAAACTGAAACACTTTTACGGTTTTTGTGAAAATGCAATATATCTTCTTAATAGTTACCTAAAAGATAGAGTGCAAAGGGTAAATAATGGAAATAATTGTTCGCAGCATAAGATTATAATTAGTGGTGTGCCCCACGGTTTGTTAATTACATTTTTCATTGCTGCAATTACTCGTCATTGCATGCTAATGCCGATGACGTTCAAGTTTATTTAACAGGTAGAGAAAATTTAGTGTTTAATTGAATGAAGATTTAAATACTATTTGCCAATGGGCCCAAAAAAAAAACTCCAGTTAAATGCTCAGAAAACGTTTGTATTGTCGGTTTCCAAAAATAGAATAATTTTTGAGGATATTCCAGACTTATTTTTTCAGCTTGTTACAAATGTGAAAAGTATAGGTTTCAGCATCAATTATTTCTTGACGTGTACTGACCATATTAATGCTGTAATTCGAAAAAAAATATTTCATTCTACGTAATCTAAGAGTGTGCGCTCAGTTTACACCAGTTTCTACTAGACGTAAATAAGTAATTAAACTTATTCTACCAGTGATAACTATCGAGCTCTCAACTTAAATTACAAATTGCATTTAACCATGCGACAAAGATCAGGGTTGGCCAATAATGATTACTTTCGTTTTTATGATTTTAAAAAATTACTGATTACAATTAATCATACACAAATTTATTACTTGATTACTTAAAAAAATTATTAATAACTTTAAAGTATTCAGTGATTTTTTTGAGAAATCAGTAATCCTACAAAAGTGATCAGTGATTAATTTTAGCAATCAATCATTTCCCAGTAATGAATGAATTATTTTGATTAATAAATTTATCAGTAATCAGGCTTAAACAATCGGTAATTGCAGATTTTTTAACTAATATATGGTTTTATATCTGTTAGTATATACAGTCATGTGAAAATAAATAGGGACAATTATATTTTTATATTTGAATCTGCATGAATTATATACAAGGTGCCCCAGATATAGCAATAATTCTCTCTTTATGGAGTTTCATCCCACATTGTAAAACTTTCAAGATACAGGGTGTTTTACGGTTTTGGTACGTGTTTAGTATTATTGATCTAGAACCTAAACTACTCACCATAAAATAAAAAAGAATATTTTGTATTTTAGAAAAAATATCAACTTTCCCATCAATATATCAATCACTTTCGTGTCATGTGCTGCAGTATGTAGTTCAACTGTACAACTGAAACAAGTAAAATACAGAAAAGGTTTCTGGGCACTATTGTTACACATCTTTAACCCTGGAAGGACATGCTTCGTCGAATCGACGATGCATGGTCACATTTTATCGCTTTTCTTTCTTGTTTTTGTTTGTTTTGTTCTCATTTGTCGTATAGCGTAAATCGTAGTCTGGCATGTGGTGTAATATCATATATTCTATAATAATATCAGATTTGTACAGTTATAATGGAAATTGTGCAACAAAAAATTAATAAAAGTTTAGGAAATTTGTGTCGGTTTGTGACGACAACAACGAACTCGACGACGAATTGGATTGCAACAACGATAGATTAGGTACAGAGGACTCTCAAAATAATCTGGACAACGACTTGGACAATGAGCCGTACAACAACAATGAGGAGAGTGGTCCAGGGGACCCTTTCAATTAAAGCTTTGAAGAATAAAGTCGTCAGAGGATTTAAATATCTTGAACGAAGACGATGCATCGCTTGCTTAAGGATACATTTGATCACATGTTTAGCGTTATGTGCTGTTCACCTACAGATAGCCAATATGTCAATTGTATGATTTTCTGAACATGGCTTTCATTAATGCTTTATTATCTATACGAAGAACATGTTCTAAGCAAATCAAGAGACCTTCAATCTTGCCGGCTTAATGAAAATGAACACTTTTCACTTATTAAAGTTTAAAGGATACGGATTCCAACTTTGCCGACAGCGGTGCGAAACAGCATCAATAGTCTATGGCTGAAGAATGATTGAAACCCTCCAGAATTAAATTCTGAGAAGAAGAGGAAAATATGTGCTCATTGTCCCCCCTCCAACCGTCGCATGAACAAAACATAGTGCTCAAAATGCCATATGAGCTTGTGTAGGGAGCATAAAATAGAGATTTGTGCCTTTGGCCTATAATAAATTCTCAACCCTATAAAAATATGATCTCATTAAAATATAGTACATTATTTCTTAAATAACAACAAACTCCATGTTAAATATGTGCCTTTAGTTATAATTATTTTGTTGTTTAAATATACCTTTTGTAAAACAATGCAAATTAACTCAATCTATGAAAAATTATAATTTTTTTTAGTAAAAATATTGTATATTAAATAAACTGTTGTTTTTATTTATTCTACATAAGCTTAATAGTCAAAAACAAGTGATTTTGAAACATTGTGACGTAAAGGTAGTCCGTAGGACCATTTTGAAAAATGGCGTAATCGATTCGACGAAGCATGACTTTTATGTATAAAAAATAAGCATGTCCTTCCAGGGTTAACAAAACCAATCTAACAAACATTTACATCACTTAAATAGCTGCTGAAGAATATATTGTATTTATGGTAAATAGCAATTACTGAAATTATAAAATTACATACAAATATTGAATTTTTTGTCTGACCAGAAGTAATTTCTAATCATTGAAAGCTGGGTCTGATGACTGATTACTTGATTTATTAAAAAATCAATTAATTTCCTGTTACGATTAATTGATTTTTTTTTAAACCTTGCATGATTACTTTATTTTTTATAATCTCATGTAATTACTTACCATGATTACTTAATTGAAAGTATTTTTATGTGGTTTTCAATGTGATTTTTCTGAATATTTAGAAAAATCAAGTAATCTGTGCAATCTGAATACATGTAATCATAATCAGTAATCGTGATTTGTAGTCATGGCCATCCCTGGACAAGATACATATACATGGCTTACGAAAGTTTGATCACTTAAAAAAAATAAACTGGCCATTTCAGCCCTTGGAAGGACTTTGACCTAGCTTCTATTGATCAATTGTGTTGTGCGTGTTATTAAATGTTTATGTTTGATCACAAATGACCGAGAACTGGACCTACGTGCTTTATGCCGACTCCGAACGGCTTATGTTCTCAAGAAGCTTTACATGGCAATTTTTACTCTCTGAGGTTTGTCATCGTCTGCAGAGAGGTGACGACAGAACGAAAAAATTAATTCAATTGAAAAAACTTTTAGTTTGAGCTGGAATTGAACCCGGGCTACCGCAGTTCATTAGCTTAGAAGCCACGCACTCAACCCACTAGGCTACGGCCGCCAGTTTGATCACTTGGCTGAGCTTAAAAACAGTATACTTGGTTGCGATATATTCAACTATCTAAATGCTCGGAAGTGCATATTTCTTCACAAACACATAAAACATAAGACACAAACATATATTTATGAAAAATTGCAAATTGGCCAGTCACACAGAAGTCAAACTCTTTCAGTACCTAATTTCAACACGATTATTTTTTATTAACGCCATCAGATTATGGAATGTATTACACTGTGCGACAGCCAAAATCGGGATGGGATAAAATCAACGGGGAAAGTTATATCGGTCAAAAAAAGTTATACTTATCCCGGAGTTTCGCTGGGTCTCATCTAGGAATCGAGATATATCGATTTGAAGTTAGTAAGTATCGTATAGGGGACTTTGTCACGTTTTAGGCTCTTTTGTTTGACATAACTCGAGAACCAC